>VDFB02000015.1:248890318-249215534 GCA_007258455.2 Sequoia sempervirens
CTCTCCCTCCCTATCTCCCACTCTGCCACTCTCTCCCATGCTCTACCACCCTAAACCCTCTCCCACTCCCACCCTCTCTCCCATAAGCATACATACATGACACACCAATATACATATACATACAAACATACAAACATATCAAAAAACATTCAATAAAGTGGCATTTAACTAAAGGAAGACATAATGCGAGCATGGTATTTGTTGCTAGTAATGCTCCCTGAAGAGGGAAAATGTCAAAAGCAAAATATAACGTGAGAGCGTTATAACGCGCTTGCGTTATATTTTTCATTGGGAATCCTTGAGACTTAGCTTTGGTATTTTCCTTGGAATACCAACCCAAAGGCTTGGAGGGCATTCCCAAAGACCAGAGATGTGTTTTTTCCAAATTCAACAAATTTTCACATAATCGGGTTCATGCTCACCATCAAGATTGCATCTGGTTCAATATCAAGAAAATCGAACACATGGGTAATGTTAGGTTCTTTATTAGCTTTCCTGATATAATTATTTTCACTTTCTAACAATGTTAAGCCTTTCATCCATAATTTCTTTTGTTTGTATGTCTGTTTTTCTTCAAAAAGTAGTGTTTGGTTTTTTTTCGCTATAAATTAACCATTCATCGAAATTTGAAATAAATTACATTTTTAGAAACTAGAGTCCATTCTACAATTTAAAAAAAAAAAAAAAAAAATCTATTAGTTTCAAAAAAATTTAGGGGGAGCACGACCAAAATTCTACTTTTTAGGAAGTGCCCACTTAGAAAATTAATAAAAAATCAAATATTCATTAAAAAATTATCAGAAAAAATCATGTCCCTACTACATACTGTTATCTAACTTCTGACTAGAGAGATTTTAAAAATACTGTAAAAATTTTCACCGTGCTTGGGTCACACAAGAGTTGCTATGTTATGTTTTTCTGACAAAAACAACAACAATTTGTGTGCATACCTCTTTTGAACCCCTTAATCTCAACCATTTTTAAAATAAATTAGTAGTTTAGAAAGTAGACTCGGAGCATTGTGGTCCTTGTTTTTGTTCCATCTAAAAATTTTGAGTGTAGCTATCCTCAATTTCATGTCCAAGGTCAGTATTTCCTGATTTCAGAAAAAAAGTGGCCACTTAAGCCACTTTTTTGGGAACCATCTTGGTGCACTTACCCATGGACATCATTCCACAAAACCTCAATATCCACATCAACAACACTTCCAATATCCACAATATCAAGAAGTTCTGCAACACCAAGGTGTGCCTCAAGTGTAATATCAAAATATACCTCAAACATAGTATCAAGGATTTCTGTAAAATCAAGAGCAAAAAAATTGAGAAAATCCACAGAGGAAATATTGCCAACCAGGAAGGAAATTCATCCCTTTGGGAGAAACTTTAGAGGTAATCATGCATGAACTAGTACAACAAGAACTTCTCAAAATCAATGGCAATCCAATTTATGGTGAACCAAGCTTTAAACTCCCTTGGTATAACAAGTACGAACAATGTGAGTTCCACAAAATCAAGGGCCACCCAATGAACATATGTGCTACACTCAAAAGTCTCATCGAAGACCTCATTAATCAAGGAGAAATAACTATTAAAAGTCCATCTACCAATGACAACGTGGACAATGTCTCAACCTCAAAAGTTGAAAACAACAATCAAGACCTATCTATCACTTATCACATTGAAAATGTCTCTACATCATCCAGTGAGAAAAAAGGACATACATCAAGAATTTAGTCCCAAGCATGATCAAAATCAATCACCCAAGGCTAGCAATGATTCATTCCAAAATATATTGACATCATCTAACCTCATGACAGTACATATTGATGATCAAGAGACTCCTAAGCCAACACTTTTACCCAATGCAGAAAATCTAAGCCAAGAGTTATCACCCATATGCCCACAATTTGAGGAAATCCATAGATCTTTTATAATCAATCCCTTCTTTGAAATTGATCCATGTCAGGAATGTGACCCAAATCATATCAAAGATAATACGACACAAAGTCAAGATCAAGAAACCTTACCATCAAAATATTACAATGAATTGGTAGATATCTTTTAAGACATCCAAGGATTTCCAAAAGAACACATCCATATGTCAAGCACACATACATCTACCCATGAGATAATTACTCATAATGGACATGTAGATGATTTTTCTCCAAAACAAGAGTCTCATACTCTTGATATAATTACCATGGAACAAGAGTCACCTACTCTTGACATTTGTACACATGATCAAGATATAGCAGAATCTATAGAACTATCAGAAAGTGATCAAGAAGAAGAATTGAAATTAGAAACATCCTCCATGAAGGTTGAAGACATTAAGCATGAAAATATGGAGAACAACATTTTAAAATCAGCAAAGATAAATACCAATCTTGAGCAGCAGAGCATTAGGTATACAACAATCAAAGAAGCACTAATACATTTTGAAGGGCCATCAATATTTGATATCTCACAAAATCAAGCCAAAGATATAAAGAAGTTATCCCACATATGGAGGATTCTACCAATGAAAAATTTATCACATTTTAAGATCCACAATAGAGCAAAGAAGGATTAGCATCTTGTTTCCAAGGTAAAACATATCCTATGGAAAATAAAAAATTTCAACAGATGCATTATTAAGAAAAATAATTAGGCCTACATGAACATGGTATCTTAGCACCAGTACAAATTATTGGCAATCCTAAGCATCAAGGTCTTGGTTATTTAGAAAGTAAAGGATCTAAACATATCGATGATATCTCTATTATACCAGGGGAAACTTTATCTAATGCAAGCATCAACATAGAGAGCATGACGATTCCTCATGATGAAATTGCTACCAACGCTACAACTAGCCATGTCATAAATCATCATACACACACTTTTCCACCCTCTCATTGGGACCAACAATAAGAGAAAAAGTTATACCTAAGAATGAAACAAGTCATTGAAGCAAAAGAATCAAAAAAACAAAAAGGACAAGAAAGATTCAAATGGATACAAAAGAAAAAGAAAGAAAATCATCTCTATCAAACTCCATTAGTCAAAGAAACTATAGGGAAAAATCAAAAAGGGAATTTCATCGATCACAAATGTCCAACAATGCAAAAGCAAGGTTCAAGCGTGACCTACAAGGTATACCAAGACATTGATCCCAATTGAATCTCCATATTCACCCATCATTGCTCATCATCCCAAGTTTGGAGAGTCAAAGGTTCCAAACTATCAACCAATCCATCTAAATATCATATCCCTCAATGCATTTCACCATCCAATATATCCAAATATCACATTGACCATGTGTTGGCAACAACTCTTTATCATAAGGACTCTAAGGGCACTCTATCGCAATGTGTGTATCAAGGTAAAGTTAACTCTAGTATCAACAAGGAAGATACGAATTATCAGGGGTTACATTCAAGCGCTTGTATCCTAGCAAAAAAACTCCTCCAAGCAGGATATCATTGGCACGTCATGACAACAACAACAACAACTATATCAGCACGAACAACATCTACATCAACACCTCTAGGTGGTTCAAACATGAGCAAAAAAATTGTCACCATGATGAAAACCTGGTAAACAGGTGTCTTGTGTGATATAAAAAATCAATAAAAAAACAAAAAAATAAAGAAAATTGTTAAGAGAAAAATCATCCTTCAATGAAAACCACTATGGTGGCTCTTTGGACAAGTACCATGATTAAAATCTGGCAAAAAGGCATCATGTGTAGAATCAAGCATCTACGTGCACCATTTCAAGTGGAAGCATCTCAACTGATCAATAATAAATCCAATCCATTTTTATCCAAATCCAACTTACCTTGATCTTGACAAATGTTTGGTGTATACTTTACACTTGCTTATGGAAAACATCTTGACATGGGTCATTATCATTGATCCTATCCTATCCAGCATTATCTGAGCCATGAAGTATTGTCCATAGGGGCATACTCTATCCAAACATGTTATCCTATCACAAGCTAATCCATTACCTACATTGCTAGACACTGGGGGAAAGTACTTACATCTTTCTTTAGAATAAATCTTGATATATGTCTTCTAGCTCACATTGTGATCTAGACATTGTCCAATCAACAAGGTGTGCCACATGGTACCCTTCCCAATTCATCCCAACAACAAGGTGTACCACCAACACACTACCAAGGTATCCTTCAAAGATACTGACAATAAATGGATTATTCCTTAACTCAAAAATTCTAAGATATCAACAGTTACTTGAACTCTATAACTAGTTCAAGTAAGCTTTCCCACAACATATCCTCTAGAAAGACATAGTGAAATATCAATCCAAGTTGTCAACATCTTAATACCCCAGGTCAGAGGGTAAAAATCCACCAACAACAAGGTAACCTTCCAACACACTATTAGGGTAGCCTTCAAAATAGCTCATTCCATCAACAAGGTAACCCACCAATGCACTATCAAGGTAGCCTTCGAAACAATTCATACCATCAATAAGGTGTACCACCAACACAATACCAAGGTAACCTTCAAAAATACCAAAAATGTGGATTATTCCTTCACTTGAAAATTCTAAGATATCAACAGTTACTTGGGACCTTACAGCTAGTTCAAGTAAGCTTTCCCCCAACATATCCTCTAGAAAGAAACAATGAAATATCAATCCAAGTTTTCAGTATCTTACACCTCAAGCAAGAGGGTAAAATCCAAAAACATTTGAAAAACAAAAAAACATTTTTAAAAAAAAAAAAACAACGAAAAATCAAAAAACATTTGAAAAACATAAAAAAAAAAACATCATGGGGTTATTCTTTCACTCAAATAGTCTAAGATATCAACATTTTCTTGAACTTCACAACTAGTTCAAGTAGATTTCCTACAACATATCCTCTAAACACATAAGTGGAATATCAATCCAGATTATCAATGTTGTTTAAACCCAAAAAATAGTTTATGCTTTGATTCAAATGGTCAAACTACATGGTCTCTGCATGTACAACGTAGGATAGGATTATCATCCCCCAAGACCCTAGGTCAATCCCCTTAGGTTTTTATCATGCTTTATTTCAACTTAGTCAAAAAATTCAAAATTCAAAAACATCTGAAAAAACAACAAAGCACAAAAACATTTGAAAAAGCTCAAAAATCCTATTTCCGCCATCACCTATCCACAATAAAGGTTCATCCACAATAAACAAACCATCACATTCATCCTTTGACAAAAAAATCAAACATCAAAAGCTAGAACTTTCAAGCAGACAATCACAAAGATTTGATTACAAACAGACGGAAACAAAGCCAAAGTATCAACTACCTATCTTTTTGACAAGTCCCAACAACATCCTAAGAAATGCCTTGATGGATCCGTTCCTATGATAGACATGATCAACACTGGATAATAGCCCCACCCCAAATAGATATGGCAAGTGATACTGTAACTTTGTCTTTTATCTTTTTATAGTCTTATTTTTGCGATTTACATTATTGACTCATTCCCAGTATTTCTCGAAGATTTCCATAAGGATTTAGAGAAGGAATGGGGGAAATTGAGTGTCATTTTAGTTTGTTGTTTGTAAGATATTTTTGTAATACTATCATGGCGAATACTTGCTTTATTGAGTGTATGGAAGTTGTGTTGAAACAATTCGTGTAGTAGTTACATGTTAGGTATTTCATACCTCTTTGTGTAAATGGTTCAAAATTTGTGTAGCAGTTGCATGTTAGGTATTTCATACCTCTCTATGTAAATGGTTTGAAATTCGTGTAGCATTTTCATGTTAAGGTGTCCTATACCTCTTTATGTGACTAGTCTGAAAAGTTTTTAACACAACCCAACTATATACTTTAAACAAAGTTTCTGTATGTCAGGTATGAACAAGAATACTCTTTGTTTGTAGATTCAAAGTCCATTTAATAGATACAAAGTCACCTTGGTCATTAATACCCTGGTGCATCATATCTGTTTGCTACATCAAACAAGATTGTTCAAAACTTGCGAAGCCTCCAAGTAAAGCGAAAGCAACTCATCAACTACTAACAACACCACATTTCTATCTATCCTTAAATCCTTCTTCTAACTAACATCCATCCTTCATCACAAATGCATTGGTACCATATCTATCTTGCATCCACAATGGTGTAAGCCACAATGGCGTAAGTACATATCATGATAAAAACATCATGTATCATGTATGGGGAATTCATCCATCATATATCAACACCACATAAACATCATATATCATGATGGTATATTGATCATCCATGATAAAAAGTCATATGATACAAAGTATGATCCATCTATCCATATCATAGCATACATAATCATATATCATCATCACATAGGCATAAAATGAGGATGAATCGAAGAAGGTATAGCTCATATATATCATCATCAGAAAAGGGAGCATGTCATAGTACATCATCATCTGTGAAACAAAGTGTGACAGGATAATACAAAATGATACATATATAAGAGGCCTCGACTGGGTCAATGAATATATATAAAAAAATCATGTATGCAATATTTCTTTGAACAACAACATAATAAATATCAAGTATGTTTCCCAGCAAAAAAGAAACAATCTATAGATCAGGCTGCAAACCACCATCTAGATCTGGTTGTCTACCAGAATGACCACCTGTAATCATTTTAACTCACGATGTTAGGGTTTCTCTCTGAACATGCAAAACAACACAAAAACAATGAAAAATGAGACTTAGGGTTGCAAAAAGGCAAAACAAGCACATGCAAGGGTTTAGAGAAAATGCAAGAGTTGAAAACAAATGCAAGGGTTTAGAGTAGATGCTCAAAAAATAGCAAGCACAAGCAAGGTTTTCAGGCAAGTGCGAGGTTTTAGGTTAAGGGCGAGGAAACAAGGGTGAATTTTTTAGTCAAGGGCGAGGTTCTTGAGCAAGGAAAATGAAACAATGAAAACAACAATCAAATGCAAGGTTTTAGAGCAAAAGTGAGGTTTTGGAGCAATTGCTTGAAACAAATGCAAGGATTTATAGTAGAGGCGAGAATATTAAGCAAAGGCAAGAAAAATGATGCAAATGCTCAAACATCATCAAAACTTCACTATTGACTGATAATCAAAACTTTTTCTACCCTACTTCAAACGACCATATCTTGGTCATTCAGAAGTATTTTTCAGCGCTTTTAAAAAAAAATGGGGTAGAATTTCATGGTCTTTGCAATGGTGTGTGTTGTTTTCAATTTTTCTATAGTTAAATTTTCCATTGGGGTCGTGAGCCTAACCTCAAACTTGAAATTTTTGGCCAACCTCTTGAGGGGGCAACATAGAGTCCTACCATCATTCCACGAAACACCGAGGCACAATGGGGCATAATTTTTTTTTCAAAAACTTGATCTTAAAAACAAAATCTTTGAAACAAAGAAACTAGTACTTTGTATCAAAGAGGGGCAAAATGTAGACATGTAAAATTAACTTAACACCTATCAACACTCGAATCAATCCAGAATGTCTCAAAATAATTTAGAATCAACCCGAAACATCTCAAAACATCTTGGAATCAATCCATAACATCTTAGAACATCTCAATCAACCTGAAATGTCTCATAACATCTCAGAATCAACTCATAATGTTTCGAAACAACTCAGCATCAACTCGAAATGTCTCAAAACAACTCAGAATCAACCCAAAACATCTCAAACAACATCCAAAACCCTAATTATACTATTAATTGAATAAAAAAACTTTATTTGATTAATTCACATTTCATCATTTCGACCAATTAAATAAATTGCATTTATTTAATAAAGTCCTAATCTAATCTTATTTCATCCTAATTAGCCAAACAATACCAATTGTTTGATTATGTCACTAATTCACCTTATTCCTCTAAATTAATTGAATTATTAAATCATAATAATCTAATTATGAAACTTTCCCTCCAAAATTTGAATAATTAAATCAAACTATTCAAATCAATTATCAAAAAAATAAAACACAAAAAGGAATTAATTCATATTCCTCACCCACTTTCTGATTGAGAAAATCATGGGTTGCTAACTAAGCAATCTAATTTTGCTAACTAAACAATCTAATTTTGCTAACTAAGCAATCTAAATTGCTAACTGATCAATCTATTTCCTAACTAAAATCAATCAATTGTTATATAATCAATCAAATCTTGACTAATCAATCTAAACCCTGACTAGCCAATCTATTCTTCAATCACTCAAATTGTGCAATCAACTTTGCACAATCTTCTCATGTCTAAATCCTCTCAACACATGTTGACCGTTGATCTAGATATTCTCCAACATGATCCTGATCGTCGATCCGAAATCTCTTTTCCTATATAACAAACCTCTCTCCTCACAAATAAGTATCAAAGAATCAACATACTTTTGCAATGAAGTGTTGTCACAATCACCATTGATAGAGCTTCAACCATTTTCGATCAACCAAACATCATTCATCCAGCTTTTGCACACGAACTTTGGAGGTTTCATGGTGATAAGAACAATCCAACATCACACAAATACACTCCACTATAGGATGGTAACACATTGTTTATTTCTTTTATTCATTTTGGTAATCATAGGTTTCTTAATGTATGTTCAATTAGCTTAGTTTCATTTCTTATGTGTAGGATAGGATTTTAGATTTTCTGTGTTTGATCTTAGTTTAGATCCTAATTTCAATTGCAGTTTGATCTTCATTATTCGTCTAACGTCTTCTCCCTCACACACTATTATTATATAGAAATTATATAACTTTCAAAAATAGATATCCATTTTGGAGAGTTTTTTTAATTTATAAAAAGCTCTCAAAAATGGATATGTATTTTTGAGAGGTTTTTTTGTTATTGTAAATAGCTCTTGGAAACTTATTTTTTTATATATTTTAATATATATTTATGTAAATATTATTATAATGTATAATATATAAATCATATATAATAATATATGTTATACTATAATTTATATATAATAATATATGTTATACTATAATTTATATATAATAATATATATTATACTATAATTTATATATAATAATATATAATATATAATATATAATTTATATATTATATTATGTAAACAAGAATATACATGTAATTAAATTTCTAATAATATTATTATAATATCATTTATATATTAAATTATAATATATAATTATTTATATTTTATTATTTATTTATATATATATATAATAAAGGATATTTGTTATGGATATCCATTTTGTTTTGGTGTTTATTATGACACAATGTACTTTTTATCCAACCCAAGTAAAAAGTCATCTATGCATTTCAAACTTTTTCTTAACTGAAATCACCTTTTTTCCTATCACCATTATTTACCCATCATGATCTTACACTCACCCAGTCATACCATTCACAATATTTGCATGCTTTTAGCATATTTTTTTTCCATTTCTCCAATTTATTTCATCCTTTGTATGCAACTAAATTAATGGACATACATATCACTAATATTCCTTTACAAGATGTGTTGTACACTAGTAGGTTCATAGTCATTCCCACCTTGGGTGGATATTTTATCAAATCATTTATAGTATCAAAAAAATTATCCACTTGATCGATTTTCTTTTTGAATAGCAAGATATTTTATTACTTTTGTAATAGGTTGAATTTATCATCCTTATCTTTTTATTTTACTCTTTTTGAGGGTAGTTTATGTTAGCAAGTTATTAGTATATGCATCTTCAAAAGTTTGACATATGCTACTATTACATTTTTAATTTGTTTCATTTTGAAGTTTTCTTTGTGAGGAGAATTAATAAATGATATGCTACTTTATATAGATTTGTATGCTTTATCTGTTTGAAAATATTTAATTTATATGTTAACTACTTGTTTTACTCTGACATGCATCTACTTAGCAATTCACATGCATATCAAATTGGAGATAAAATGTAATGGTGAAAAATGGATACCCATGCCATTTTCCCTTGAGTTTTGTGTTTGCATTGATTAGAGTGTCCTTAATGCAATCAACAACTTACTATGAGAGGCATATTCTTGCTCAAATTAATTTCATGTCAAAATTTATTCTTGGTACCCAAATTTGTTTTCCATCACCTTGTTTTAGTTTTTTTGGTGCAAACTTGAGTCACCTCACTTCTACAATCACAAATTTGAATGTAAAAATTTTAAAATTAAAAATAAAATTCAATCACCTCCCTCTTATTGGAGAGTTTAATGGAGATTGTTGTTCACCTAGGGCATAGTTGTGTTGATTTATGTCATTGATTGTTATATTTAGGACATTCTTTATGAGATAATCCAAGAATGTATTGAACACATCTAGAATTTGATTTGTAAAAAGGATTAAAGGAATCTAGCAACATTATCATAGAATTACCTTAATACACATCATCCTAGACCCATTGCATATTTTCTTGCCATCTTTAAATGCTTTCTCACACATAAAGCTTGTTTGACTAGGGATCTAATTGAATAGAATTTGATTCTCACAATTTAATAGATTTCCTAAGATATTCTTAGATATACCTTGTCCATATGTATCTTCAAATATAAATAATCAAAATGAATAAATTTCAATAATTAATAATTTATTAATTTAGTTTTTTGAGTTACAACTTAAATCTATAGATAAATAAACTTAATTAAAAAACATTCAATATATTAAATTTAAGATCTTCATTTATACAAGCAATAAAATATTAACACCTTAACAAATACATTTCTGACGTCTATAACCACCTATTCTCATCATCAAATTTTAAACAAAACATCATATTCTTTTTATTTTGTTCCACATTTACTTTCACATGTCAACTCGAAATCGTAAACCCTAAACATACGTTATTGTTTAATTATTTTGTCCGATGTGAATTTGGACCAAATTTTATATAAGAAATTGTCACAAGTTGTCTACATTTCATCTAGGGGAGAGGACCCAGTAGTTGAGCACCCTAACTTTGTGCTTCTAAATATCCTGCGTGGAAATTTCAAATCACTCCCAATTTTTTGCAACAACTTACTTGACAAGATCCTTGCTTATAACTTTCATTTCGAGGCCACATCAGCATGCTTTTTGTCAAGATGTAGTTGACCAATACTTGTGCATACACATCATAGGTAGTTGAGTAGTGATGTGGCATCACATAATTGATTGCTTTTTATATCAAAGGAATACATTTTGTTTAATTATAGGTAGTCCAATATTGATAAAAATATTGAACATTATATAAACAATTACTATAACTATTGAAACATGCTCAACGACCTACCTGGGTCTGTGAGTGAATGATTTAGGGGAGAGGACCCAATAGTTGAGCATGTTCCAATAGTTGTGATAGTAGTTGTTAATATAATGCCCAATAGTTGTGATAGTAGTTGTTTATATAATGCCAATAGTTGTGACTTGACTACCCATAATTAAACAAAATGTATTCTTTTGATCTAAAATGTAACCAATCATGTGATGCCACATCAGCGTTCAACTATCGATGATGTGAATGCACAAGTATTGGTAACACTTTTGTTTGGGCCTTTT
Source organism: Sequoia sempervirens (assembly GCA_007258455.2). Classification (NCBI taxonomy): domain Eukaryota; kingdom Viridiplantae; phylum Streptophyta; class Pinopsida; order Cupressales; family Cupressaceae; genus Sequoia; species Sequoia sempervirens. The sequence goes on from VDFB02000015.1 coordinate 248,901,812, forward strand.
TAGACACCTTGACAAAAAGCATGCTGATGTGGCATCATATTTGATGATGTGGCCCTGAAACGAAAGTTATAAGCATGGGACTTGCCAAGTAAGCTGCTGTAAAAAATTGGGAGTGATTTGAAATTTCCACATAGGATAATTAGAAGCGCGAAGTTAGGGTGCACAACTAGTGGGTCCTCTCCCCTAGTTTTGTGCAGTCGTCCAAGGAAAAGGGGCCCATAACATTTCTTAATTTCAATAAAAAGAAACTCTACTTCATTCAAATCATGGAAGCGCAAACAAATGGCAATATATCGTTGACTTGGGATCCTCTTTTTGGTTGAATTATTAACACGATTGAGCAATGTTGAGTTCAGCACATCTCCTCCCCGACGACTTTCTCGCCCCATTTATCATAAACAATACTAAAGGATGGTAATTTCACAGCCAATAGACCAGTAGCATTCTCCTCACCTCGTGGATAAGAAAATCCCACAGCCATTATTTTCCGAGAATTCCAATATGCCGTAAATGATCTGCTCTCATCAATCCGGATAAGGAATGAAAGTTTATATTGGAACCATCAGCGAACTAGGAAATCTCGTCGGTTCGGAATCGGCTGGAACAATCGGCTATAAGATTAGTATAGGTTTCAAAAAATGAGCCTCATGATAAAATTTCCAGCTACCTTGGGCATGGATTCATTTGCATATCTTGCTCTGCTTTTAGTGATTCCCCTCCTACTCCTGTTAAAGTACAAGAAGAAATTTAATCTCCCTCCGGGTCCTCCAGGATTGCCGATTCTTGGCAACCTAGTACAGATTAAGCTCTCGAACCAAAGCTTTCAAGATTATGTAGAAAGAGTCCATGGAAAATATGGTCCAATTTTCACCATCAGATTCGGGCCTCAACCGATGATAATTGTAGCAAGCCGTGAGTTAGCCCACGAGGCTTTGGTACAGAAAGGCTCCGTCTTTGCCGACAGACCGCCCCCCAAGGGCTACCGCAAGCTCTTCTTAGAAAACCAGATGACCATAAATTCCGCCGCCTACGGTCCAGTGTGGCGAACCCTCCGCCGAAATCTGGTGAGCGAAACCCTGAGCTCGGCTGCCTTGAAATCCTTCCGAGAGGGCAGAGATTGGGGTCTGAAAGTGCTCATGAAGGGTTTGAAAAGCGAGGCCACGCAAAACGAAGGTGCGGTGAAATTGATAGAGCATGTGAGGTACGCGGTCTTTTGCATAGTGCTCTACATGTGTTTTGGACTACGACTGGAGAAGAAGACGGTCCGAGAGGTGGAGAGCGTTACGAGAGAAATTCTTCTCAGCGGTGCGGGTGCAAAGTTAGAGGATACGTTTCCCATTCTCCAGGTTTTCTTTAGGAAGCGGCGAGAGCAGATGCAGGGGATCCGCCGCCATCAGATGGAGACACTGGTTCCGCTTATCAACCGGCGCCGGGCGGAGTTAGCGGAGGGAAAGGGCGAAGATTGCAGGGCGTATGTGGATTCTCTGTTTTCTCTGTCTGTTGACGGCGGGAGATGTTTGACCGACCAAGAGATGGTGACTCTGTGCCAGGAGTTCATTAACGCCGGCACGGACACCACATTGACCACGATACAGTGGGTCATGGCTAACTTGGTAAAACATCCACATGTCCAGTCCAAGCTTTACAAGGAAATTGTAGGTGTTCTTAGTAAGGAAGGGGGTAACTTGGTGGAAGAGGAGAAGCTTTCTCAAATGCAATACCTGGAGGCGGTGGTGAAAGAGGCGCTGCGCCGACATCCCCCCGGGAAGTTCGTTCTTTCGCACGCCGTTACGGAAGCCACTAGTCTTGGGGGTTATGATATCCCTGCGGGGGCGCTTGTGAATTTTTGTGTTGGGTTGATGGGCAACGATCCAGCAGAGTGGGAGAATCCAGCGGAGTTTATACCGGAAAGATTTATGCAGGCGGAAGTGGATATGACGGGAAGAAAGGAGATCAAGATGATGCCGTTTGGCGTGGGGAGGAGGATTTGCCCTGGCTTAGGACTGGCCATGATCCATGTTGAGCTTATTGTGGCCACACTGGTTCACAAATTTGAATGGCAGAGCAAACCAGGAGAAACGGTGGATCTTGCTGAGATGGTGGAGTTTACTATGGTTATGAAGAATCCGCTACAGGCCGTAATAAAGGAGAGGACTTGAGCACCTGCTTATTAAACGGTACAAGTTTTACATTTGTGAGATTTAATAATCATCTCTTTTTCTCAAGCTACAAGATAATAGGCCTAATAGAGGAGAGGGCCCATAACGGTGTTGGGGTTTTTTTAATTATAGAAACTTAATTACTTAGAAACTGAAAAAATGTTTAAATTATTGTTAATGTTTATTAATTATTTAATTAGAAATAAAGTTTGTGTTTTTATTATAATAATTATTGGTTAGATTTAAAGTGGTTGATGAATAAAGTATATTTTATCAAGTTTGTGACAAGAATTCATATTTATAAAATTTATTATCATATCATGATATGTTATAAATTGTTCACATTTTTACGCGGAAGGCGTATCATATTTGAAAATGCTCGACCTCTTTTTTACTACCAACGGTCAATAAGTGCGTAGAAAGATGGCAATGCAGTTATATCAATCTCACCCGTTTAATATTTTCCGTCAAAATATTTAACCTTTGTCCCTTTTTGATGTTTGAATACTGCACTGTACACTATACTCTGCCATCATTTTAATCAACAATATAGGCTAATCTAAGAGCACTTGCAAGACGATCAGTTTGATCGTACTCATTCCTTTATTTCTTCCGGTCTTTTCTCCTTTTTCGTCCAGAATCTGCCAGCTTTTTGGAATGTAGATTACATAGCAATACGGTCATTCATAAAGAACAATTGAATATAATACAGCTGTAAAACTGCCATGGCTTCGAGTAGCGATCACGTCATTAAATATTTTATCGAGTGTGGTATGGAATGAATGTTTCTCAGAAGAAAAAAAACCCTCGCGAATCTACATATGTTAGAGCGATCTTTTTCGATGGCCAGCGCTGGTAATGTTAAATCTACTTATGCGATCTTCTTCTTGTGCTTAGGATTTTTCTTTTGAGTGTAGTTTTGCCATTTTTCGTTTGGAATATGGGACATGTTGTTCTTTTTTGTTTAGATTTGTAGAGTTGTTTGAAATGAGAAAAAAGCTACAGATGACCCAGATAGATTTTCTTATTCTCGAGTGTAATCTTTTAAGGAGTTGTGTTAAGAAAATGACTGTGTTTTTGAGTACTCTCTTTTCCTGCAATCGTGTATTTTGATGGGTTTTTCCACTGTTGAATATCGTGTGCTTTAGCGTAGATGGAATGAGCTTTTAGGCCGTATTGGGTGTTTAAAATGTCTGAGACATACAAATGCTTTTTTTTCGGTAAATTTGAGGTTTTCTAGGGAGGTCCTCCGTCTGTTCTTAATCGTTGCCTCTTCCATGTGTGAACTTCTTAGCTTTTGGTCTGTTTTTTTGAGTTTGAAATGTTTACGACTGGCAACAAATTGTCTCCTTTCTGGCAAATTGGAAGTCTTTATGCCTCGATGCGTCTGAAAGGTTTATAGCACAAAAAATTATTCAATTTTGGTAGTTTAGTTGCTGCAATCTAAAAGATACTCCATTTCCTCTCAAAATTGACACCAAAAAGGCTTGTAAAGTTTCATTTTGCAGGCTGTTAAATTTAATAAGGGAAAATTCTTGCTTGTATGAAAAAACCCATTGCTATCTTTGATTTGTGTTGCTTATTTCAGACTTTTTTATGTTATGAATTTGTTTATAGTAAATTTGAGCTAGAAATTTCTATTAACTTATACGGTTGTAAAGTTTTGTATCTGCAAGTTTTTAAAATTAGCAAGGCAAAATTCTAGTTGGTATGAGATGCTCATTGTCATCTTACTTCTATGTTTGCTTGTTTTAGTCATTCTTTTGTGGATTTTTTTCCACTTTGTATTATTCTTTTGCAGAGTAAAATCTCAGTCAGATCAAACTTGTAGTGTAATTGAAACCCCCAAAAAAATCATTTATAGAATTGAGTATTGAGGTTTTGGCAAGGGAAATATTTGGTGATTATAGGTTTTTACCTGTGACAAAGGTTGGGATAAAAGCCTAAGGTCTAGTGCTTCACTTCTGTGAGCATCACCTAGATGCAATGAGTGTAAAGTGGACTATTCAGTATCATTGAGAGATGAGTTCTTGTGAACCACTATTCATTATCATGAGGCTTTTGTGTTGGGAGTTTGATGTTCATCAGGGATCGGAAACATAGATACTGTTTGTTCCAGGAGCATAGTGTCTGTAGGTAGGATATTGTGAACCACTATTCATTATCATGAGGCTTTTGTGTTGGGAGTTTGATGTTCATCAGGGATCGGAAACATAGATACTGTTTGTTCCAGGAGCATAGTGTCTGTAGGTAGGATATTGTGAACCACTATTCATTATCATGAGGCTTTTGTGTTGGGAGTTTGATGTTCATCAGGGATCGGAAACATAGATACTGTTTGTTCCAGGAGCATAGTGTCTGTAGGTAGGATATTGGGTCATGACTATAGGTAAGTCAGATGGAGATAGTAAAGTATAAGCAACCTGCCTAAGGAGTGAGTGCCAAAGCAAGTGAAATTTATAATGAAGCTAGAATCTAACAGTGAATGTGAATGGATCATCTACTCAAAACAATGACCAGGAAATAGACATCAAGGGAGTCCTTTCATGAAAAGATGTGCACATTGGACATGATAGTGTGGAGCTTAATTCCACAACCTTCCCCACTATCCTATCTGGGAACTTTCGAATAGGGTACACAAATATTCCCATTTCATTGAATGCGTGGATAACAATTACAGGCATTGTGGGTGACAAAATTACAACTGTAGGTTCTTTACAAGGCAATACACAGATTCAATTCATAGATATTTGCCTACCAAATATTATTTTCAACGTTACTTCTCAACCTTTTTGGAATTGCACTAATGTCAAAGGACTCTCTGAGTCAATGTCACCTGAACTATGTACAAAACTTCACAATTCACAAACCAATCCCTCCCTACTCAGTTTTTATTCTTCCTATGTCAGTGGCATATGTAAAGACCATTAGTATAAAGCCAGTTTCTGATTTTATTTTTATTTGATTTATCCTTTATTGGTAGTAGGTTGATTCAGGAATCCCATGATTCATGCATTTTTTTAGAGATTTTTGTAGCGACAGTTTCTATCATTCACAGTAATGTTGTTATCATCTGATTCTCACCATTGTCTGTACATAATAATCTCCATTAAATCTCTCTCTAATTTACAACAGTGAGTATTCATCTTTTTTTTTTGTGCATTCCCTACTCTGGAAAGATGAATGTTTGTATCCTCATCTAATTTTTACTCCATAGGAAATGATAAATGTATAGCTTTGACATTTGATTTTCCATCAGCATCAGGTGCACATAGGTGTTTACTGATCAGAACAAACGAATTCACACCAATATCGTTGCACAGCAGTGGTTGGTTTGTAAATGAATTATTATTTTTCATGCTTCTTAGAATGAATCAAATGTATCAAGGCTCCTTTTGTCTGAAATTTTGGTTCAAACAATCCAAAATACCTTTTGTACGTAGCATCAGTTCAAACAAGACAGCTAATAGCCTGCTTTAGATTACTTGACTGTAACAACACCAGCATAAAACTATTTTCTCCTTTGATGACCAGATTTTTTGGCCAATTTAAATCTTCTTTTCAAAGGAAACTCTTCGACGTACCCATTGCACATGAAGGTGCGATTGCTAGTTTACAAAATATGACATGACATATGCTAATATAAAGTATATATAAAATTATTACATATTAATTGTCTTAAATGTGTATGTAAGTATATATAACAAAATGACATATCCCATCAAAGAAATTTTATTGTTTTAAATCTCGACATGAACATCACATCTTCAAGTCATATTTGCCCAACAAGGGATCATTTACACCATGAATATATACAAGTATAAAGACAAATCTATAAGACTCGCCGATCAAGTTGTCAAAAGATTTAGAACGTAAAAGCCAATAGGCACCACAAATCGATGTATGAATCTCTTGGTTAAACCTATTGGAAGCAATTTTCGTTACGCAACATTCAATAGCAAAAGTTGTTTTTATTTCGAGAAATGAGAAACCAGAGAAGATCTCCCCGACGGCTGTGAAGTTATCCCCGGTGACGTCAGACTGGAGGAGATCCCACCGAGGTCTCCCCACATAAATAGCCTATCGGCTAATAATAAAAACCAACAAGAACAAATTAATGCATATTTCAAAGATTTTGAAATCTACATGTTCAATTTTCTATCATACATGCTTGAATTCTAACTTTGTAATATTGGTCAATGAAATGATGCAATACAATTGAATATCATCCGATCAAATGAAAGTGCATAACTCATGAACAATCAATTTATTGGATGACATTGTATAAATATATCATGTTTGCTACTAGCTCTTTTACAACCCCATATAGAATATTTTTACAAGTTGCTTTAGTTTTTCCAATTTACTATCTACTATAATGATATCAATTTAATTTTAGATTAGACTTATCATTCATTTTATTTTTCTTATACTTGTAAATTTTATATTTATTGTAAGTCCCAATTAAATTTCTATATCTATATTTAATGAGTTGACATTGAAATGGTCTTTTTGTTAAGGATATGCATGTTTGATGGGAATTATAATTACATTCATAATAACGGATGCTTAAGTTGTTGCACATACATCACCTATGTTTGTTATTATTTGTCATTGATGTCAACACTTAGTTTGAGTTGTTATTGATGCTTACATTTGTATGTTGATGGTATACTATGATGATGTGCTAACAGTCATGTTGTTGATGTTCATGGTTGGATGTCATGTCTTGTTTGATGTCAGTTAAAGTAGCATTGAGTATGTTTGTTTTTCAACATAGATGATATCATGATGATATATTACTTGATGAGGATTAGAAGTATTAATATGAGGATTAGAAGTAATGTTGAAGTTGGGGATATGTTGTTGATGGTCTCTAGCATGTTTTATGCTCTCTTATGTTGTTCTTGTGGAAGTATGTATTGATACAAGAATTTTTTGGTCTTTGGATGTTGATGAAATTTTCTACTACAAGAAGCTACTTTGAAGATTGTTTGGGAGAATGCTTCACATTCCTCTGTATTTGAAGATATGGTCATGTAGTTTGAGTCTCAGTGTTTATGCTCTATGGACGTTGCACTCTTATTTTTAGGTCACCTGTGTTGCCAAGGAGGTCTCTAGTAATTGCAGTAAGTTGAAAGTTTGCTTGCTTGTCACTTGACTGGTCTAGAAAATGCTTCACATTTCTCCACATTATTGTTTCTGCTCTTGCAGCTTGGTGGACGTACTCCTAGTGTTGTTGTAGTGCCTTAGTTCAACTTTCATGTCACATTGAAGTTTACCACAAGTTGGTTTGTAAATGTTTTATCTCGTGACTATGTTTCTTGGGCTTCTGAGATGGAGTGTTTTATTTTTTTTTGGATTGCGCTAGCTATTTTTGGTATGATAGTAAGAAATAAGTATATGGAAGTGTTGTTGGAAATTCATGAAACATCTCTTTGTAGTCCGCACATCAATGATTGATCTTTTTGTGGTGCATATTGAGTTTCTTTTCTAGGTAATTTGTGGATGTTTGACTGATAGGGATTGATCTCTTGCTTGTGTTATGTGCTTAGGGGTCTACACCAATAATTAAGGTTGTGTTACTTGATGTTTTTGGGACTTACCCTATCTTGTTGAGGACTGCATTGAGTAAATTTTGTTGGAAGATGTGTTTTTGGGTTGACTAGTAATGTGCTACATGTTTCTTCTACACATTTCCTTGTTGCCAACTTGGGATGTTGTGCGCTAATGTGTTTGATGTTTGGGATCACATTGGGTTATGTACATAAAAGCACAAAGTTGTGTCACACTTTCAGCCAACTTATCAACACAACTGAATTTAAGTATTTCTAACTAAAAATTAATTTTGGTCAAACATATGATCTAGTAAGATTCATTCTAACTAAGTTAGATACTTCCACAACCTTTTCAACTAAAATTGTTGGCTAAAAATATATGGAGCACCACTTTGAGTCCAATTTACTAAAAAAGTAAAATTATTTGAAAAACTTGAAGTTTCAATAACTCCAGCTAATGTAAATAACTTTTTTTTTTAAATATAAAAAATATCCTTTTGAAGATCCATAAATTTAGTTTTCAAAAATATATTTATTTTAATAGTTTAATTACTTTTTATATTTTATATTTTATTTTTACTAAAAGTAGGTTATCAACACAAAATATTAAGTTGATTACTATGCTAAGGAAAAATACTAAAACTTATTAAAAAAAAAATTTTAAAAATATGATGCACTAGATAAAATAATCTATTTCAAGATGGTATAATTTTTTTTCCATTTTAGATAAATATTTAATATTCAAAAGTTGACATACAATGAAAATAGTTGTTTTTTGATTCACACACATTTTAATATTTATTTAAAAATATATAGTTATCAAAATTGGAGAAAAATATATCCATGCACTAAAATTTCAAGTTATAAATACACACAAAAAGTTTGAAAGAAAAAATTAATATACTATAAAAAGTTTGACATCCCATGCAACTTCACTTTTCAACATTTTATCAACAACTAAATTATAGTGTTAATTTATTAAAAAATAGTTTAAAATAATTTTTTAATTTTGTTTTTAAATGTAAACATAAAATATGCTAAAAAATACATATTTTACTAGTTAGATCATTTCAAAATTCAAAACATATATGCCACTTTTTAGTGATTCAAGTTTAAAAGTTGGATCAACATTGGTCGTTTCCTAAGTTATAAAGTGTGACACAACATTGTGCTTTTACCCTATATGTAATAAGTTGTTTTAGTTCCTCTCTATATCCTAGACAGGATTGCTTTCACTGCATTATGTTTTGTGGTCGATTTGTTGCTTGACTATTGCTTATCACTTGTTTTGGTCAACCTAATTTGATGTTTTCCTTACTTGTGAAGGATATAAATGGAAGAACAAATCAATTTCAAGATATGAGTGTGTGGTGTGATGATGTAGGGAATGTGAGTTGTGGAAAATTTAAGACAAATTTGCTTCAACACCTTAGTCAACAAAGTGTATTGTTGACATATGTTGTAAATCTAAATCTTCATGTATCCTACTTAGATAGTGAGTAGATTCCTAGCAGGTTCTTGTGTATTTCCCTGAGGTTGTCCACCTCAACCTGCAAGTCCTTCTTATCTTGACCTAAGATTATGCATCTTAGTTTGCAAGTCCTTCTGGGAGCAGTGTGCTTCCTCAGGCTATAAGCCTTAAAAAAATTATATTTTTTGTAAGTGTAGTGAGCTTCATATATTGTGAGATTTCTTAGTGTGGTTTTTCCTTTCTTGGGTTTTCCACAAATATCTGGTGTTATCTTGTGCATGTGTGTCCATTACCTTATCGTTCATTACTACTAATTTGATTAAGAGTTTACTAATTTGCTTAAGGGTTGTTGATCTTGTTAGAAGATTGAATTTGTATTGTCTTGAAGGGTTTAAGTTTTTAAATATACTAATTCACCCACCCTCAGTATCAGAGTGTGTTCAACAATTGGTATAAGAGAAAAATGTTCATCAAAAGGAGCTTAATTGCTTGAGGAAGGTTTGGAATGGCACATGATGGATCTTACAAGAGACCTAGGTTTGATGGAACAAATTACACCTTCTGGAAAGTGAGAATGGAAGGCTATATTTCCTCCTTAGGGTTTGGTGTTTGACAATCTGTTAAGGATGGTTACACTGCTCTTGCTCCTCCTCCTTCAAATCTAGCTGAGATTAGATTGTATGAGAAAAATTCCAAGGAAAAGAATGTTGTTATGTGTGGGTTAGTTGACTTAGATCTTCTGAAGGTGATGAATTGCAGTTCTACAAAGGATGTTTGGGAAAAACTTAGCAACATTTATGAAGGAGATAGTAAAGTAAAGTAAGTTAAGCTGCAAAAATTTAGGAGAAAATTTGAGACCTTGAGGATGATGTAGAGGATGAAGATATTTCTAGTTATATGCTCCGAGTGGATGAAATAGTTACTGGAATCAAAGGTCTTGGTGGAGAAGTGAAAGAAGATGATATTGTGAAGAAGGTTATGAGATCTCTCCCTAAATCTTATAGTCATAAGGTATTTTCTATTGAGGAGTATAAGGATTTGGATAATTATTCAATAGATCAATTGTTTGGAGCTCTTACAGCCTTTGAAATGAAAGAGTTTGACAAAGATTCTCCCAAGAATGAAGCAACATTCAAAGTAAGTAAGAAGGCTTGAGATGAAACATTTGATCAGTGTGGTGACTTTGATGAGGTAGAAGCTAACTTTTTGAGAATATTGAAGAAGGGAACCAACAAATACAAAGGTAAGTTACCTTTCAAGTGCTTCAATTGTGGGAGAATTGGTCATTTTTCCTATAAATGTTTTTTTAAAGAATTAGAAGATAGCAACAAAAGAGACAAGTTCAAAAGAAGTCTTTATTCCAAGGAGAGCGGATGCTCTTCTGAAGATGAGGATCATGATAATTCAAATAATGAAATAATCTTCATGGCCTTGAAAGTTGATGAAAAAAAGAGTGATTGAAAATTGTAAGATGTCTGATACCCTTCAAGCTGACAAAAATAATGAAAAATGAATGGTTGTGTGGACTACCTTTCATGCAAAGGAAGAAAATGTTTGATTAATTGATAGTGGTTTTTCTAACCACATGACTAGTGACAAGGGAAGGTTCATGAGCCTTAAGAAGTGGATTGGTGGATTTGCCAAGTTTCGTGGTGATGAGTCAACTCAAATTTGTGGAAATGATGTTATAACCATTGATGGAAAGAAAAAGACTAAGGATTTCCTCTATGTTAAAGGGCTGAAGCATAATCTCCTCAATGTTAGTTAGATGTGCAGTAAAAGATACAACCTTACATTTCATGTTAAAAGTTGTGAGATAAAAAAGGCAAGGTCTGAAAGATTAGTTGCAAAAGGTACTAGGACAAATGGAAATGTCTATCATGTAGAGGCAAATGGAAGAACCTACTTATTGGCTCAATTCAGTGAGTGTTGGTTGTGGCACAAGCGAGTGGGATGCATCAACTTTGGAAATATGGTGAAGATCAACTCTACTCATGTGGTGAGAGATTTTCCTAAGATAACCAAGCCTGCAAGCACATTATGCAAAGAGTGTCGAATGAGAAAGCAGATAAAGACAAGTTTCAGGAGCAAGGAATGTTCTTCTACAATGCAATTGGAGCTGATTCACATTGACCTATGTGGACCTACAAGAACAAAGAGTCAATAAGGTGAAAGGTATTTCATGTTGCTTATTGATGATTACTCTAGAATGACTTGGGTTACATTTTTAAGAGAAAAATCAAAAGCTTATTATTGGTGGAATATATGTGTTAGCATGGGTATAATCTAACAAATATATCGCCCATTTACAAGATCTTTCTAAATAACATTAATGGAAGTTAAAATTCTATTTTAGATAACATTTTCTAAAGGATTCTTACTTTTTTCCATCACTCTAAATATGTGACATTTGTATCCAAACAAAAGATGGACGACCTTGCATAACTTCAATAAGATATTGATCTGTTTGATAAAGTTGGACTCCAATCATAAAATTTGATAAAACTATATTTTGTTTGTACAAATCGAGTTAAAAAGTTAATTATAAATGTATCCAAATTCTTATAGTTCATATTTGTTGTAACTCTTTGTATCTTCACCTTTAAATTGTATATTTCTTATAAACTCATCCAAAATATTTTATAATATCATTATGTGAAAGTCTTAATACATCATAAACAACACTTGAGAGTCCTATCAAATAGTTTGTAAACATAGATATTTATATTTCTATCAACTAAACAATAATATAAAAGCTCTAAAAAATGTAAATGTACACCATTTCAAAGAAATCACACACACACACATCATTTACTAACATTTTTAGATATTTTACTAGTTTAAACATAAATTAATTATTACATATTTTTTTCAAAAATTAAATATTACACCTATCCACTATTTTCTATTTTTAAATACTTCACTAATTTAAACACAAATTAATTGTTAGGGGAGAGGGGCCGGTTGTTAAACAAGGTCCAATTGTTGTTATTGCACTTGTGATTATAATATATAGTCTTGCAACATATTTATACTATATATTGTCAATAATTAGTCCACAAGTAAATAAAAAAGTAACCAAATATTGGTCGAGATGTACTTACACTTAAACACATGAACACTTATGAACGTTATATAAAAAAATTATAAATACATTCATTAATAGGTGAAATAAATTCCTTTTTTTTTCAAAGAAAATATCTGAACTATCCACTAAGTGCTCATTAACAAGCAAAATAACTGTGTGATCTATAAAATAAGGTGTTCATTTAAACAAGCATTGTTTTCATAGTGAAAAATATGACTCTGTGTACAACTATTGGGGTAGTAATGTGTATGCGTTGGAGTAATTCATATTAATAATTTGTCCTATTACAAGTATAAAAGGTGAGCACAATATATACATTATATTTTTCATGAAATGTGAATGATTGTCAAAAAGTTTTAGTGCTCAATCAACCATTGGTCATTTTTGTTGGATATAAATTGTGTTTAAAATATCAATATGTTATTTTTATAACAAATAGTGTTTTGTGTTCAACTATTGGTCCATTTGTGTTGGATATAAAAGTTAGAGATAACACAGATTTTTGGTTACCAATAAGTATTTGGTCCACTTAGATTATAGATAAGTTATTTTTTAAATAAAAATATGATATTCTACTAACACTAGAAAGTATTTTTTATTTAATTACTAGGGATACCGTTATTAAATTTCAGTCAAATCTTTAAAATGTCAAATTTAAACACTTTTCTTAGACGCATTGATGTGACAAGTTGTATGATGAGTCACACCTCCAAAACTTAATTGTTGACAGATAAAAAACCAGTTCACATTTAAAAAAAACACAAATCCTATCCATACAACAGCTACGAACTTGCAAAATTAACCTGTGCAACTACTCACCCCTCGCCCCTAAGATTTTTTTTTACCCCCTGAAAAGGTTTAAATCCTAGAGTCGTCTCTCTTATTTGAAGCATACGACACTAATTCCACGGCCATAGTTTTTCGAAGAATTCCATACCAACGATCGGATAAGGAATGATATTGGCCATTCAATTTTGAACCATAAACGACCTAATCTCCGCAGTTGACAGGAATAATCGATTATAAGATTCAGATGTACAAAATCATTTAATAAATATAAAACATCGAGCCTGAAGGACACATTTCCAGCCGCCTTGGTTATGGATTCATTTGTGTATCTTGTTATGCTTTTGGTGCTTCCACTGCTACTCCTGATAAAGTACAAGAAGAGATATAATCTCCCTCCGGGTCCTCCAGGATGGCCGATTCTTGGCAACCTAGTACAGATTAAGCTCTCGAAACAAAGCTTTCAAGATTACATAGAAAAAGCCCATGGAAAATACGGTCCAATTTTCACAATTAGATTCGAGCCTCAACCGCTGATAATTGTAGCAAGCCGTGAGTTGGCCCACGAGGCTCTGGTACAGAAAGGCTCCGTCTTTGCCAACAGACCGCCTGCCAAGGGCTACCTCAAGCTCTTCTCCAGCAACCAGATGAACATAAATTCCGCCGCCTACGGTCCAGTGTGGCGAACCCTCCGCCGAAATCTGGTGAGCGAAACCCTGAGCTCGGCTGCCTCGAAGTCCTTCCGAGAGGGCAGAGAGTGGGGTCTGAAAGTGCTCATGGAGGGTTTGAAAAGCGAGGCCTTGCAAAACGAAGGCGGGGTGAAAGTGATAGAACATGTGAGGTACGTGGCCTTTTGCATAGTGCTCTACATGTGTTTTGGACTACGACTGGAGGAGAAGGCGGTCCGACAGGTGGAGGGCCTAATGAGAGAATTGCTTCTCAGCGGTGCGGGTGTAAAGCTAGAGGATACGTTTCCCATTCTGGAGGTTTTCTATAGGAAGCGGCGAGAGCAGATGCATGGGATCCACCGCCGTCAGACGGAGACACTGCTTCCGCTTATTAACCGGCGCCGGGAGGAGTTAGTGGAAGGAAAGGGCGAAGATTGTAGGGCGTATGTGGATTCTCTGTTTTCTCTGTCTGTTGACGGCGGGAGACGTTTGACCGACGAAGAGATGGTGACTCTGTGCTCGGAGTTCATTAACGGCGGCACCGAGACCACAACGACCACGATACAGTGGGTCATGGCTAACTTGGTAAAACATCCACATGTCCAAGCCAAGCTATACAAAGAAATTGTAGGCATTGTTGGTAAGGAAGGGGCTAACTTGATGGAAGAGGAGAAACTTTCTCAAATGCAATACCTGGAGGCGGTGGTGAAAGATGTGAAAAATTCTATTGCAGTTACTGATTATTAATCTCCTATCTAATACATAGATTATTTGACTCTGGAAAATTAATTCTCAGCAAATATCAAAAAATAACACAACTGCAACTTCACCAATAAAAACTCACAAGAATAAAGAAGAAAACATTCACAATAATGAACACAATATTTTTGGACAAATTGTCCGTGGAAAAACCCCGAAGGGAAAACCACTACTGCAAATGAGGAATTATATTAAACTTAAGCAAATTAAGGAATACAAAAACTGCTTGCCTCTTACTGGCAGAGCTCCGGCAATATTCTTCTCTGGAAATTCTTCCCTCAATTTCTCCTGTTGAAATTCCACAGCTGCTATCCCCAACGCTATCACTGCGCCCTTGCTAACACTGCAAGACTATTTGCTCTCACTACAAATTTACTTGCTATCACTGCAAGTCTACTTGTTGTTATTGTTGTATTCTCCAATTGCCCATTGATCCCCTTTTATACTTTTCTCATTGGAAAACCAATGGCCATGATTTAATCTCAATCAATGGCTAAGATTAAATAGACTCTAACAACCCTAACTAACTGGATTCTAGAAGTCTCTAGAAATCAATTTATTTAATTACATAATTATCTAGACAACTCAACCCTTTCTGGAGGTTTCTAGAAAATAATTAAATAATTAAATGACACTTCTAGACAATGGAGACACCTGTCCAAGCTACATAAATTAACACTCCCTCTTAGCGAGGAAGGTGTTCTGCATGACACCCAGCTTATCTCTGAAGAAGATGAATTTCGCCTTCCCCAATGCCTTGGTCAAAATGTCTGCTACCTGCTGATCTGTAGGTATATACTGTAGCTGAACAATCCCGCGCTGTACACAATCTCTGATGAAATGATATCTAATGTCTATATGCTTAGACCTATCATGAAACACCGGATTCTCAGTCAACTTGATGCAACTCTGATTGTCGCAATGTATCACCGTAGTCTCAACCCTCTGACCAAACAAGGCCACCAGCAACTTCCGAAGCCATATCGCCTCACACGTCGCCATGCTAGCTGCTATGTATTCTGCCTCTGCAGAACTCAAAGCCACAGACTTCTGCTTCCTGCTATACCAAGAGACAACTCCTGATCCCAAGCTAAAGCAACACCCTGAAGTGCTTTTCCTGTCCGTTGTACTGCCTGCCCAATCTGCGTCAGTATAGCCTATCAACCTGATACCATCACCTCGAGTATATTTGATTCCATACTCGATTGTACCACGCAAATACCGCAACACATGCTTTGCTGCCGTCCAATGCACTCTCTTCGGCTCCACCATGAACTGACTAAGAGAGTTTACTGCAAAGGATATATCTGGCCTGGTGTTGACCAAATACATGAGAGACCCAATCAACTGCCTATATAAGGTGGGGTCTACATCCTCTCCTGGATGTCTCTACCTTCTTCCAATTCGTGATCATAGGAGTAGACATGGCTCTGCAATCCTCCATCTCGAACCTCCTCAAGATTTCGATGCAGTATTTCCCTTGTCCAAGGAAAATCTCTCCATCTGTCTGCCATACCTCCATGCCTAGAAAGTAGTGCATAAGCCCCAAATCCTTCATCTCGAACTCTGCTGCAAGGTCCCTCTTGCTTTCCTCTATGAGCCCTAGTGAACCTGTTAAAAACAAGTCGTCCACATAAAGAACAAGAATGAGAACCTCACCCCCAACCACCAAGTAGTAGAGGTTAGCATCCGCTTCACTCTTCACGAAGCCCATTCCCTGCAAGTATCTATCAATGCGCTCATACCACGCCCTGGGAGCCTGCTTGAGTCCAAAGCTCTCTTCAATCTGCACACGTGGGTTTCACTGCTGTGTGCCACAAAGCCCTCTGGTTGTTCTATGTATACCTCCTCTTTCAATTCACCATTAAGAAACGCCGTCTTGACATCCATCTGATGGATCTGCCATCCCATTTGTGCTGCAAGAGAGATCACGACTCGTATAGAAGTATACCTGGCCACTGGAGCAAATGTCTCCTCATAGTCAATTCCCTCCTTCTGAGAGAACCCCTTGGCCACAAACCTTGCCTTGTATTTCTCGATGCTACCATCTGCACCGTGCTTGATCTTATAGATCCAGCGTGATCCAACCACTGCCCTATCTTGGTCTAGGCACAACCTCCCACACATCATTCTGCACTATTGAGGTATACTCCTCAACCATTGCATCTTGCCACACTTTCTGCTGTGCGGCCTCCTGATAGCTAGAAGGCTCACTATCTACCAACCTGACTAACTAATGCCATATAGTCATCATACCTGGCTGGTTGTCTCCGCTGTCTACTACTCATCCTAGGAGCTCCCACAAACTCCTGAGTATCCTTTGTGCTTGGTTCTTGCTACCAACTGTAGAGGATGAAGTATCAACCTCCATATCACCCTGATGCATCTCTTGGATCTGCTGCATCTGCTGCTCCATACTCTGCGAATTCTCAGCACCTGAGCTTGTGCATGTACTAGTAACTGTACTCGAGCTTCGCTGTCCTTGATCTGGTTGAATGATCCTTGGAGCTTCCACTAACTGCTCACTCTGATCATCTGCTGGCAAATCTCTGGACCTCCTGAATGCCTTTTCCTCCATGAACTTGACATCACGCCTAACTATAGTCCTCCTGGTCCCTGGAATAAATATCCGATATGTCTTTGAGGTTTCACTGTACCCCACAAAGTACCCTCTCTCTGCAGTCTGATCTAACTTGGAACGTGTCGCACCTGGAATGTGACAATACGCCAAACTCCCAAATATCCTGAAGTGGCTGACATCTGGCTTCTTCCTTGAGAACGCCTCCTCTGGTGTCATCTTGCCTAATACCTTATGTGGAACCCTGTTTTGTATGTACACTGTTGTACTGCATGCCTCTGCCCATAAGTAACGTGGCATATCCTGGTCATACAGCATAGCCCTTGCCGCCTCTGATATAGACCGATTCTTCCTCTCAGCAACCCCATTCTGTTGTGGGTTGTAAGGAACAGTCCACTCTCTCTTGATTCCTTCCCTGGTACAGAACTCCTGGAACTCTTTCCCTTTGTACTCGCCTCCATTGTCTGACCGAAAAACCTTTATCTTCCTCCCTATCAAATTCTCCACAAGAGCTTTGAACTCTTGGAAGCGACTGAAAACCTCATCCTTGGTCTTCAAGAAGTATATCCAGGTCTTCCTGGAGAAATCATCAATAAAAGTAACAAAGTACTCATATCCTCTGAGAGACTTCGTCGACATTGGTCCACATATATCTGAATGTACTAGATCAAGAACACCCTTGGATCTAGTTTCACTCCTTGGAAAAGTTGCTTTTACAAACTTCCCCAACACACATCCCTTACATACATCATCATGCTCTGTGCTCACCTCTGGAACACTGTCACTGTCTCACGAAGCAATTTAAGTGCTCCATGATGTATATGGCCCATCCTCCTATGCCATAGCTCTTCTTGATCTCTAGAATTACTGCTGCTCATCAGTGCCTTATGAGTATCAAACTGCAACCTGTAAAGCCGGCCGCTCCTAACTCCAATAGGTATGGGTGATTTCTAATCCTTGTGCTTAATTAACACACTTGCCCCTCTAAAGAGTACATTGTAACCTTTATCCTAAAGGACAGATATGGAAATCAAATTCATACCTAAGCCTGGCACATGCAACACATCATGAATGGGAATCCGCTTACCATTCTCCCTCTGAAATAGAACAGTCCCTTTCCCAACTGGATTGAGCTTGGACATGTTCCCCATAGAAATCTGCATTCTGATGTCCTCCTCCTTATAGCTGGAGAAGTACTCTCTAACTCCTGTCATATGAAATGACGCCCCACTATCTATATACCAAACACCCTGTGAGGTTGAGCTAGCCATGCAAGCTATGAGAGCGAACTCATCCTCCATTCTACTAGAGAGCTCATCTGCACTTGCTGAAGCTGCTGTCTGCTTCTTGCCTTTCTTCCTTTGCGGGCAATCGCTGACATAGTGGCCAAACTCGTGACAGCCATAGCACTTGACTTTAGATAAGTCCTTCTTCTTCTCACCTTGTGGATTTGATCCTTTACTAGACCCCTTCTTTGCTTTCCCTTTTCCTGCAAGGGCAACGTTCTCCTGTTCTGCCTCACTTTGCTGACTCTTGCTGCTGGTACCACTGACAAGACTTAGTCTAAGCTCCTCTTGAGTGAAGTCACTCCAAAGTCGATCCCAACTCGGCAAGGTGTCTCGTCCATTAATAACTTGAACAAAGACATCCCACTGCTTAGTAAACCCATTTAGGGCTATCCGCACTAGCTCGTCATCACCTAGATTATCTCCAACAGCAGCCAACTCATCCTTGACAAGTCTGAGTCTGGTGAGGTAACTTGTCACGTCCTCTCCCTTGTTCATCCGAGTAGTCCTCAACTTTTCTCTGAGAATCAGCTTCCGGTTAGTGGTAGCATTCTGGTACAGATTCAGAATGACATCCCACATCTTCTTCGCTGTATCTAACTCTGCGACATGTGGAACAATATGATCCTTGACACCATCAAGAATCAGCCTCCTTGCCTTGGCATCTTCCTTCTTATATGCTAAGAGCTGTGCTGGATCTGTAGGTACAGGTACAACACTGGTCACATATTCTTTGATCCCATTCTCTTCCAGCAACAAAGAAATTCTGGCTTTCTAGACACCAAAATTTGAGGCTCCATCCAATCTGTCCTGATCTCTTAAACCTGTTGAGGCCATCTCAAAGATAAAAGAAAACAAATAATAATAATTCTGAAGAGGTAGAACTGGGTTTTATAAACCCTCTTTCCTGCGCTGAGCTTTGTCTGCCCTCAGATCAGCTCTGATACCATGTGAAAAATTCTATTGTAGTTATTGATTATTAATCTCCTATCTAATACATAGATTATTTGACTCTGAAAAATTATTTCTCAGCAAATATCGAAAAATAACACAACTGCAACTTCACCAATAAACACTCACAAGAATAGAGAAGAAAACATTCACAATAATGAACACAATATTTTTGGACAAATTGTCCGTGGAAAAACCCCGAAGGGAAAACCACTACTATAGATGAGGAATTATATTAAACTTCAGCAAATTAAGGAATACAAAAACTGCTTGCTTCTTACTGGCAGAGCTCCAGCAATATTCTTCTCTGGAAATTCTTCCCTCAATTTCTTCTGCTGAAATTCCACAGTTGCTATCCCCAACACTATCATTGCGCCCTTGCTAACACTACAAGACTATTTGCTCTCACTGCAAATTTACTTGCTATCACTGCAAGTCTACTTGTTATTGTTGTATTCTCCAATTGCCCATTGATCCCCTTTTATACTTTTCTCATTGGAAAACCAATGGCCATGATTTAATCTCAATCAATGGCTAAGATTAAATAGACTCTAACAACCCTAACTAACTGGATTCTAGAAGTCTCTAGGGAAATCAATTTATTTAATTACATAATTATCTAGACAACTCAGCCCTTTCTGGAGGTTTCTAGAAAATAATTAAATAATTAAATGACACTTCTAGACAATGGAGACACCTGTCCAAGCTACATAAATTAACAAAAGAGGCGCTGCGCCGGCATCCACCGGGGAAGTTCATTCTTTTGCACGCCGTTAGGGAAGCCTCTAGTCTCGGGGGTTATGATATCCCTGCGGGGGCGCTTGTGAATTTTTGTGTTGGGTTGATGGGCAACGATCCAGCAGAGTGGGAGAATCCTGCGGAGTTTATACCCGAAAGATTTATGCAGACGGAAGTGGATATGACGAGTAGCAAGGAGATCAAGATGATGCCGTTTGGCGTGGGAAGGAGGATTTTCCCCGGCTTAGGGCTGGCCATGATCCATGTTGAGCTTATTGTGGCCACACTAGTTCACAAATTTGAATGGCAGAGCAAACCAGGAGAAATGGTGGATCTTGCGGAGATGGAGGAGTTCACTATGGTTATGAAGAATCCGCTACAGGCCGTAATAAAGGAGAGGGCTTCAGCACCTGGTTCTTAAACGGTAAAATGTTTTTACCATTGTGATAATCATCTCTATAGCTCAAGCCACAAGCAAAATAGGCCTAATAGCAGGGAGGGCCCATAGTGGTGTAGGGACTTATAACTATATAAACTCAATTACTTAGTAAACTGAATAAAATGTTTTAGTTATTATACATGTTTATTAATTATTTTATTAGAAATAACGTTTATATTCATTTTTCTATTATATATGTTTGAATACTAATTTTGTAACATTGGTCAATGAAATGATGTAACACAATTGAGTATCATCTATCAAATGAAAGTGCATAGCTCACGAATAATCGATTTATTGGATGACATGACATAAATATATCATGTTTTCTATTAACTTTTTTCACAATTCCATATAGAATTTTTTTAAAAGTTGCTATAGTTTTTCCAATTTACTATCTACTATAATGTTATCAATTGTAAGTTTAGATTATATGTACCATTCATTTTCTTTTGCTTATATTATGAATGTTATATTTATTGTAAGTTTCAATTACATTTCTATATCTATATTTAATGAGTATTGACATTGAAATGGTCTATTTGGTAAGGATATGCATGTTTGATGGTAATTATAATTATGTTGACAATAGTGGATGCTTAAGTAATATAATAACTATTGTTTGGGATTTAAGTATCAGTCAAAATAAAATGGTTGATACCAATATCTAGCATATCTTGACAATATCTTAAAACATAATGAACTTAAACTAACAAAATCATGATATAGAGGTTACTACCTGATTTATCAAAGACTTCAATAGGAATTACATTTTGTTATTTTGCATGTATTTCCAAAGTTACAAGTTACCCTTATCATATGTTGTTTTTTATTTGTTCATTTTATAGTAAATATTAAACAACTATTATAATAGACAACTTCTACAATGGTAATCATGGTAACAAAAAATGCAACTCCATATATTGAAACTTGAACTTGAATATGAAATATTAAAGTGCAACTCATATTTAGTAGATAACTTTAATAGGAGTTACATCACCTCTTATCATATTTACTAGATAATAAATAATGCCTTTTTTTGTTTCATAATGGTCATTTTGATATAGACAACAAACTAAACTTCAACTAAACTATGAAAAGTTTCCCTTCCAAGATGGGAAATGATCAAAAGTAAAGGAAAAAAAGTGAACTACAAATCCATCAACTCAATACATGTAGCTACACAGGCATTAGAAGACAGAACCGTAATTCCCTTGCATACTGCTCTACATGGTGTCTCAAAACATTGTATATAGATGAATTTTTTATGGATTGATGTATCTAATAGGAAAAATGTCACAAATATGTTGAAAATATTGTACAAGCATAAATATTTGCATATCAAACATAATGATAATTAAGAAAGGTTTTTATATTTTAGTTGAGTGATTGATGATCATTTGTTACAACTCAAATGAAGTCATTATCTTTTATATGTTATGAGTGAGGCAAACCTATTCACAAAGGAAAATTAGTAAAAGAGAAATGTGAATATCTAAGATATAATTTGGGAAGTTGTAGCAGCTAGTAGTAGAAATTAAGGGGGAGTGTTGGAATAAACTATTAATTTCTTCCATCAACAATTATATAATTGTCATCATAATTAAACAAAGAGGGTAAGCACATTGAATTGATTGGATCCATGAACTTACTAGAGAGGATCACATTTAATAATTCTATAAAATTGTAGGAATTAGAAAAAGACTATTTGGTTTTTATAGTATGAGCGAGCTTGCAATATTAACCATTCATAATTGGCCCAAGCTCAACCTTCAAGAGTTATGGAAATTTGAAGAAAACAATAGTTAGAAACAGGAAACAATTATGTGTAGTAAATGTTATCCATAAAAAAAGAAATTGTTGGCTACACCTATTTTCACAATTTGACCATTTCTATTAGCCTTGTCTCCATGCATTTTATTATATTTTATACTCTTTCTAGAAACAAATTTCATTATAGCATTGAAGACATGCAGGGGTAGATATCATCCTAAAAAACTTATTTTAATATATAGATTGTTAACCACTATAAGGGCTTCTTGAATTCGACATGATATTTGTAGTTAGAGAACTTATATATGTGGAATAAGAAGCATAGATCACAAAGATCATTCCTAAGGCTAAAAATTTGTAGCCTTGATCATAGAGATCATGGTTAAATCTAGAATGTTGTAGCATTGATTACAAAGATCAGTACTAAATCTAAAAAATTATAACATTGATTGTTGTTAAATCTAAAAAGTTACAATGTTAGAGATCGTTGTTGAATCTAAAAAAATTTAGTGTTGATAATAGAGATCATTGTTGAATCTAAAAAGTTGTACTGTTGATCATAAAGATCGTTGTTAAATGTATAAAGTTATAGTGTTGATCATGAAGATTATTGCCAAATCTATGAAGGTTTTGGTCACATAGATCATTTCAAATGGTAAATAGTATATTGAGTGTTATCTCTATAAAGTTGAGTGGTTGTGGCAACTTTGAAGAATGCCATCATTAGGTGAAAACTATTTTTCTCTTGTCAAACTTCACCTTCTTTATTGATAGAACTATGAAAGACATCTTGTTATGGATAATGATGAATAGAGGAAAGGAAATATTTGCTAGTATATGAATAAAGATAATCAATTATGTTAAAAATAGAGATAAATTTGTATACTTTAAAAAAAACATTCATTCTTCATTTGTACATGGCTATAGGTGGCATTAAAAAAATTTGTCATAAACCTATTTGTTGGTGGTTTTCTACTCACCATGGAGTCGTCAACTTTAGGCATCATGAATACAGAAGATACATGCCCCACTTAGTTAATGCCTCATTCATAAGAAACATTCCCATGAGTACGCAAAAAAAAAAATGAATGACCAACAGACATTTATGCTCTCATATGTGTCCACTCCCAATCAAGCGACCATATTGATGTAAGTGTGGAGTTTTTGTTGAAACATTTACTAGATGAATTGTACTTGCATTAGGTGAAGACTTCCTGTCCTGGATGGACTGACGTTGAGGGCATCGGACAAGCTTTCGATCAATTCTCTGCAACTCTAGTGGGCATGGAGAGAAACGTCTCAAACAGGAACAAGAAACCCAACCTAAAGAAGAAGAATGGCCTGTGATAGGAACTCCATACATGTTACTTTACTTGGGCACCACTGATCTCTCCAATGAGGGAAAATTGACGAACAGGGGAATTCCAAACAACTTTTCTATTTAATACTTAATACATATCTCCCTTCACTCCAACATCAATATCGTCATCTCTTACTTGACGACAAGTTTTTGTTAAAAATAGCAGATGTGACAAATTTTTAACATTTAGTGTCTACTATTTAAGTAATTAATGAATGTAATGCAAAACAAGTGCAATTATGCGGAAGTGGATAGTTGGACCTACGGTACATGTTGGATTTGTCTTGATCTTATTTTTGGGACTAATATGGTTCGGGTCGGTATGGACGGAGTTAGCTCCTTGCCTCACTCCCTCTCGAACATAATCTTCCCGATTATGGTTTTGGGTCAATGCAAATAGACTCTGGATTTTGCTCCTGATGATGAACATATCTCGATGGGCGTGAAGATCGCTAGGAGTGACTGGATTGAGCAGATAGGGGTTGTTGAAATTGGATAAGAGGGACTAGGTAAGCAAGACTGCTGACTTCTACGTTGGGAGCATTGTTGAATCAATTTGGATCGATGAGTATGGAGCTACTGCAATCGGATCAACTAAATAAGCTCCATGCTTCGCTACCTCCTGCACCGCCTCCCTGAACCCATCCATCTGTGAGGAGCTGGTTAAGTCAAAGCACTGATCGAAGGAACCATCAACCTGTGACAGACTGGTTCAAACCGCCTCGCCCCCTGCCCTGTTTATAATAATGGTAGAATAAAAAGACAAACTTAGTTTTTTATCATAAAATATAGAGATATGGACACGTTTTAAAAAATAACCTCTGTTTTATTTATTAATGTTGACAAGTGACAAATATCTTATTTACAAGAATTGTAACTGATTATAAATCTATATGGTTGTTGTGTACACATATTCATATTGTCAATTCAAATGAGTTGCTCTTGTTTACCTAACTTTTTTTGATCAAAATTCTTATTATATTGTGTTTCTTGAAATTGAATTGCACATCTTCCAACCATATGATCTTGCCCTAGGGAAATAATTCTACTCAATTGATTATGTCTCGTAATGAGGTCTAATAGTCCTTTAGCAAGCCATAGACAATCGTATTTGTGGTGGTATTGTCATCACTATTTTTGTTTATGGTTATATTAGTGGGGTTTGCAATATTTTTCTCTAGAATTTTTCTTCACACCATGTTAGTGGATGGAAATTGAGTATTAAGATTATTGATTCAAACTACAACAAAACATTATACTTAGCACTATGTGTTTTGACATTGTTATTGAATAGCTAAATGTCATTGAATGAGAAAATCCCAATAATTTCTCTCATATTATTGTTAATGTGAGCATCAATCAACTATAAGAAGCCTACAACATGGCTCTAGAAAAATAGCCCCTATAAATTGGAGTCTACAAGTGCATTCCTTTGCAAGATTTTATGGAGCTCTTACAAGATTCTATGGGTCATCGCAATTGCTCACTAGAAATATAGATAGCATCGATGTGAAGCCATTAAAGACCTAGATTGTGGATGTCTAGACATGGCTCAATGTGGCTCTTACAAACCAAGATACCTACCTCAATAACTTCTAAGGTCAACTCAATTAGTAGAGGGTGAGTTTGAAGAAAGATCATAATTTGTCAAAACTAATAAGTAATGGTCTAGCCACGATCAAGATCTCCTTTGCTTATAGTGACCTATAAAATAATGTGTTTCCCATTTGGAGTTCTTCATGAAATAAATAAGGGTTTCCTTAGTGGATGTTGGGGATCAATCAAGGGATTTTATTGTTTATAAGTGCCTAATGCTATTATTTTGCAAGTGAATGCAACTATGGCTAATGATAGTACTGGACAATATAAGACTGTTAGGGAGCATGTCATGAATGTGTCATCTCATAGCAGTGAGCACTATATCAAATATGTGAAAGCATATACGAGGCATGTGAATTGTTTGAAAAAATACCTTAAAATAATATGGTTTCATGGATTGCAATGATGGTAGGATATATAAAAATAGGTATAAAAAAATAGAGTCTAGTTTGTAAAAGTGTAATTTTTTTCAAATTTCGAAGAATAGGTTAAAAATGAAACAAAAAATACCATACATAGCTTTTTGACAAAAAGTGAAGATACTAACAAGATAAATTAAAGATCAAAACCTTAACATATTTGAAATGTAGAAAAAAATTACATGGTTAGAAATCTAAGAGAGATCTCAATGTTACTATGGTATTTTTTTAACTTTACATTGAAAGATGTGAAAACCTTATGGAGAGCATGCTTGAGATTGTGTAATTTTTTAAAATTTATAAAAATCACGTCTTTGGGTGTTGATATGTAAATCCAACCCTTTAGGTTGAATGCCCAAGGAAAATCCAATCCTAAGGGTTAGCAATATCCAAGGAAACTACAAATACGAGCGTGCTATAATGTGCTCACATTTTTGAGAAGCAAAAATACAAGTCTCCCTCTCCCTCCTCTACATAGTCATTATTTAGCTTTAGAAGGTAATTAAAAAAAAAACTCTTTAGAAGTGTTGCCCTTGAACTCCCACTAGGGAGGTTACAAAATTTGTCACTACCCCTTGAACCCCTTGACAACAATAGTGGGGGGGCAAGCCCCCCACACCCTTGTTAAGAATTAGGATCCAAACATAGTTGAAACAAAAATCTCTAAATCAAGAAGATAATTAGGCTCCATTACCAACACTACCTCTCTATCTCTCTATCTTTATCACTTATCACTCCCTCTACCTCTATCTATCTCTCCCTCTTCCTCCATCTTCATCTCTATCTCTATTTTCCACTCTTTGCCTCTATCTCTAGATACCTCCCTCTCTCTCCTTCTATCTCCCTCTCCCTCTTCTTAGACCTCTATATTGATATCTCTATTTTCCTTTCTATCTCTCTCCCCTATCTTTATCTCTCCATATTTATCCTTCTATCTCACACTCTCTTTCTCGATCTCCTTATCTCTCTCTACCTATGTCTTTCCCTTTCCCTAACTCAACCTCTATATCTATCTATCCTTCTCTCTCCCTCTCTACCTATCTCTCTCTTATCAAACCATATTCTCCTCCAAACATGCTCCAAAACACATGTAGAGCCGTATACAAAACACCACATACCTTAAATTCTCTTTAAATTTCACCATGCCTTGATCTTTCTTGGCTTCACTTTTCAATCCTTCCATGAGAATGTGGAGGAAACACTATTTGGAAGGACTTCAAGGTGGTTGAGCTCAGGGTTTCATTCACTATATTTTAGCAAAGGGTTTGATTGTAGGTAGTGGAATGGATTCTCATCCGGTTATTGTTAAAGGTATTTTAGAGGATTTTCTTAGGCTCTTTTCTAGCAAACACAAAACCATTCTATATTAGTCTAGCTAGGTGGGATTGCTCACAACTCACTACAATAATCAATAGTTGAGACTCCAATTTGATAGAAAAAATTTGAGAATGAACTTACTAGAGAGGATTACATTTGATAATTTGTTTAAGTTGTAAGAATTTGAAAAGACTATCTAGATTTTGTAGAATGGGGGAACTTGGAATATTAACCATTCATGATTGACTTGGGCTCAACCTTAAGGAGATATGAAGATATGAAGAAAACCATTGTTAGCAGTAATAAACAATTACATGTATATATTATTAAAAAATCATGTTGGCTATGTACCTCCTATTTTCACAATTTGACCATTTTAGTCAGCCTTGTCTTTGTTCATTCTATCACATTTGTTTTTTATATCTACAAGAAAATTCATTATAGCAAAAAGACATGCATGGGCAGATACCATTCTAAAAACCATATAATTTAACCTATAGAATTTCAACTACTATAAGAGCCACTTGAATTCCATCCATGTAGAGGAACAAGATTTACAGTTGGAGCACTTATTTATGTGGAATAAGTAGCATTGATCACAAAGATAATTGCTAAATCTAAAAAATTGAAGTGTTGATTGTAGAGATCATTGCTAAATCTAAAAAGTTATAGTGTTGATCACAAAGATCATTACTAAATCTAAAAATTTATAGCATTGATCATATAGATCATTGTCAAATCTAAAAAAAGTATAGTGTTGATCATAGAAATCATTGTTGAATTCAAAAAGTTGTACCATTGATCATAGAGATCATTGCTAAATTTAAAAACTTGTAGATTTGATCATAGAGATAGTTGCTAAATCTATGAAGGTTTTGGTGACAAAGGTCATTTTAAATAGTAAATAGTATATATTGAGTGTTATCTTTATAAAGTCGATTAGTTGTGACAACTTTGAAGAATGCCATCATTAGATGAAAATTATTTTTCTCATGTCAGACTTCACCTCCTTTATTGATAAAATTATGAAAGATATCTTGTTAAAGATAACGATGAGTAGAGGAAAAGAAAGGTTTGCTAGAGTAATTTTTCTAGTCATTTTGAGAGAAACATTTCAAAAGGAAAGGTATGAACAAGGGAAATCAAGGATACTAAAAACAAAGATAATTTTGGATACATTCAAGGAAATCATGCTAAATATTCTTCATTTGTACGGGTGATCCCACAATACGGGTTTACAATTTTTGGCCAAATTGGACACTGAAATAATTTTTTCTAACTAAACCTTCATTTTCGAGCACCTATAGCAGCTAAACCATGAGGAATTTGAAGATGATTCAAACTAGTGATTTGTGACATTTTGTCTATAGATTCTAAATATATTTTTTTCAAAATTTTTGGAATCAGGTTGCACTTCTTTTTCCATCTCCTTCAAAAACTAGTTTTTTTTAGTAAACAACATTTTTAAGGAGTGACGCTCACCCGTATAACACATAAATT
The DNA here is from genome assembly GCA_007258455.2 of Sequoia sempervirens. NCBI lineage: Eukaryota > Viridiplantae > Streptophyta > Pinopsida > Cupressales > Cupressaceae > Sequoia > Sequoia sempervirens. Next base: position 248,930,261 of record VDFB02000015.1, read on the forward strand.
TTTTTCCATGAAGGATAAAATTTTATTTTTTCGAATTTAGATTTGTAACTACATATCTATTGCTTCCAATTGGTTTCATAGTGTTTTATTGAATATTTTTTCCTTAATCAAGTTTTGAAGTCAAACCAATTACAATTCGATACGGACCGTATAACGTAAATTTATATATATATAATTTTTTTTTGTTGGATCAAGGACTTCAATATTTGGTGCACTCATATTTTCAATTTTTTTCCACATGTGCAGAACAAAGAGCTTGATTTTCGGTGAAAAACCTATGTTTAATAAAACTAAAAACAAATACATAATAAAACCAAAACATATTAAAATTATATTCATTAGATAGCTCATTCTGAGGACTACCATCATCCAGTTGGGTCTGTGAAGTATCCTCCATTTTCATCCTCAACCTGAGCTTCGAAGTGCAAAATTCTGGACTTTTTGGGTGCTTGAGGGGGAGAAGGAGGGGAAAAGGGGGTTCAAGCGAAACTGGGGGGTTCGCTCAAACCCCCTTTCCACAAGCCTTCACTTTTGGCTTTTTTTGGGAATGGTGGGCCCCATCATTAAATGGGTTCACACGAAGGGGGGTTCACTCGAACCAAAAGTTTGTTCGAACCCCCGAAAACCAATTTTTTTTGCATGGGGTCATATTTTGCAACTTTTTTGTGTGATAAAATAAAGTTTATGAAGGGTTTTAACTTTTTTACAAATTATATTTCATAACACCCCAGCATATTTACCATGTAAAATCATGTCTCATGCAAGAGATGTATCTCTCCATACATGTTTATTTAAGAATCTTTAGATCTATACATTTGAAATAGTGAAATCTATTGAAGCTCTCTAATTTTAAGAATTAAAAGGTATGGTATTGTCTCTATTGTGTTACTCTCTACTACCAAATGCATGTGCCATCATATATATAATTTTATTTAATAAATTTATGTAGAGGGATAATAGTTCTAAACTCAATGAAACCTCACAAATTGAGGCTTGTGATAGAAGACCACCCATACATTATGGATGCCCTAGAAATATGGTCTGTAACTTTATAGCAATGGGTGAGTGATCATTTTTCTTTGTATTGCAAGAGCAAAGATGAAATCTAGGAAGACATAATTACAACCATGGTGGAAGAAGGTGGTGAATGTGGGGCATTAATACTTGGAGAAGGAAAGTGGATGGTCTCAGATGGAATTAATGGAGGAATTTGTGGAAGTAATTACCACCATAACTTGGATAACATCTTCTCACCATGTAGTTGTCAACTTTAGGCATTATGCTTATGGAAGATATATCCCCAATATACCCACCCTTAGTAAATACATCATTCCTAAGAAACATTCCCTTGAGTATGATGAAATAATAAATGGCCCACATGCATTTATTTCCTCATCTGTTTCCACCCCCAATCAAGCCACCATATTGATTGCTATGTTTGGAGCGTTGTTGAATCAATCTAGATCAATACTTATGGAGCTACTACTACCAAATAAACTAAATCAGCTCCATGCTTTGTTTCCTCCCACATCCCTCCATTAACCCCTCCTTGAACCCATCCATACCTATTTGTCTATGAGTGAGCTAATTGAGTCAAAGCTTTGATTGAAGGAAATTGTTGGATATGACAACAATAAAATAGAAATAAAGAAAAATCTTATCTTTGGAAAAGATAAAGATTTAAAAATAGAAAGATAAAACAATAAAAACAAAGCTAGTTTTTTAAAGTTTAACACAAGTTGAAGATATTATATATATCTTGTTGCCTTGAAGGAAAAATAATTATAATGAATTGCAATTAAAGAGCAGCAGTTGTGTGAAGATTGTTATTAGTTTCTCTAAGAAATAAGAATAATGATACTTTGCCCCATGGATGTTTCCTTGACATATTGTCAAGGTTTTACCACATAAATCTATGTCTTGTCTATTATTTTGTTATTCCATTTTATAACCTTCATTATTTCTTTGTAAATAAATTGTGTTGAAATATTATTTAAGTTTGTGGGTTTTATGTTTCCACAAAAAGTGGTACCAAAGAAATTATTTTGCAGTGTCTGTGTTAGTATTTGGTGTTTATTCTGTAGTGCATCAAATGTCAAAGGTTTTGAATGCAAGGTTTGAGGTGGAGAAATTCAATAAGAAGCATAATTTTGAGCTATGGAAGCTCAAGATGCGTGATTTGTTAGTGCAACAAATATTGCACAAAGCATTGGTAGGAAAATAAAATAAATCTATAAATATGACTAATGAGGATTGGGAGGATCTTGATACAAGATCTTAGCACAATTTGGTTGTGTTTTTGGATGATATTCTTTTCAATATTTTTGAAGAGGAAATATCAGCAAGCTTATGGAGTAAAATGGAGTCTTTATATGACAAAATCCTTGACAAATCAGATCTACTTGAAGAGGCACTTGTATAGTTTACGAATGAAATAAGGTATACAAATTGTTGATCATTTAAATATTTTCAATACTCTTAAATATGTAAATTAGCTAGTATGTGTGTAAAATCCAAAGATGAAGACAAGGTAGTTACATTATTGTGTTCATTTCCCAAATCCTGAATTCACTTAGTCACTTCTATTAGCTTTAGCACAACAGACACCCTTGAATTTGATTCTATTGTGGGATCTTTGTTGTCTGAAGAGGTATGGAGGGAATCTAACATAGAAACGTCCACATCATAATCAATGGTTGCCAAGGGTTGATCCACATAAAAAGGGGAAGATTCAAGAGGTACATCCAGACCTAAGTCAAAAGCTAAAAAGGGTAAGGGAAAATTTTGGTACTACAATAAATCAAGACATCTCAATAAATATTTTTGGAAGAGAAAAGAAGACAATGATGACTCCAAAATAGAATAAAATCTGGTTGAGACAAGTTCAGGTACGGTTGATGAAGTTTTATCTATTTCTGATTCCTTACAATATCATGAGGAATGGTTATTAGATTTTGGTGCTTCTAATCACATGTGTCCACATAAGAATTGGTTTCTTCTTACCAAGCTATTGATGGTGGTGTTGTTCTAATGGGAAATAATGTTTCCTGTAAGATTGTTGTGATTGGGAGCATTAAGATTAAAATTTTTGATGTTATTGTGAGGACATTAATAGAGGTAAGACATGTACCAGAACTCAAAAATAATTTAATTTCCTTGGGAGTTTTGGATTCTGGAGGTTACAAATTTACAATTCAAGGTGGATCAATGAAAGTGTCCAAAGGGCATTTCGACGGTCATGAAGGATACAAATACTAGAAACCTTTACAATTTAGAAGGGAGTATTGTAATAAATGAAGCACCGATGGTATCTGAGGAAGAAAATGAATCTACTCATTTATGGCATCAACGAATGGGTCATACATGAGCGAGAAAGAGTTGAAGGTATTGTTAAACCATAAGTTACTTCCAAGTAAAAAATATTTGAATTTGAATTTCTGCAAGCATTGTGTTTATGGGAAGCAAACTAGATAGAAGTTTAAAGTAGGTAGTTATACAAGTAAAGGTATTCTAAATTATATTCATTTAGATGTTTTGGGGCCATCACCTATAGTTTCTTTTGGAGGATCATCATATTTTGTGACATTTATAAATGACTACTCTAGAAAGGTGTGGGTATATATTCTTAATAGCAAAGATGATGCATTTAGTTTATTTAAGTAGTTTATAGTTTTGGTTGAAAAGAGAATTGGCATATCAATCAAGTGTTTAAGAACAGATAATGGAGGTGAGTTCACATCTTTGGAATTTAAAAATTATTGTAAGGAAGTTGGGATCAAAAGGTATAAAACTATTTTTTACACTCCTCAACAAAATGGTGTTGTTGAACACATGAATATGACTCTTCTAGAGAGAGAAAGGAGCATGCTCAGTAATACCAAGTTGCAACAAGAGTTGTGGGTAGCAATAGTCTCTACAACTCGTTATCTGGTAAATAGGTCACCATTACTTGCAATAGATTGTAATATTCTTGAAGAGGTATGGGCAGGTCATTCTTGTGATTATTCAAATCTATCTTTTTGGTTGTGATGCATATGCTCTTATTTCAAAATATCAATGTTTTAAATTTAGACCCAAAATCCAAGAAATATATCTTTTTTGGTTATGGTGATGGAATTAAGGAATATAGATTATGGGATCCTACTACCCATAAAGTCATTATTATAAGAGATGTAGTATTTGATGAATCTCCTGATAAAATCAGATGAGAGGAGATTCATCAAATACTACCTTAGGAACATGTACCTCAACATCAACAAATTCAATTGGGAACTCATCCATCTATAGAAAATAGGGAGCAAGAAGGAGCTTCCAAATAAGATGATGATGCAAAATATCTAAAGAAAAATGTGAAAATTCCACAACTAGATCTAAGGAGATCTACATGGGTCAGAAATCCACCTAAAAGTGTTAAAAGGTGCAGGACAACTGAGAGGGGGGGTGAATCAGTTGTCACCAAATTTAAACTCAAAACTTCAACGCTTATTAATTTCACAACCATGTTGTTTTGTTATTAAGTATGAACATGAAATGCAGATAATAGAAAGTAAAATCAACACAAAGAACACCATATTTTATGTAAAAAACCCAATGAGGGAAAAACCACGGTGAGGATTAACTCATAATATAAAGTAGTTCCAAAATCAAATATATAAGGTTCACTGGCACCTGAATAGGACTCATTGTCTGGATACAAAAGCTCACTGCTTACAAGGAGGATCATTGCCTATAAAAGGATTTTCAAAAGAAAACTAGGCTTCACAACCAAAATGAACTGAAAAGAGTGCACCTAACAAGTGTTGATGTAGTTCTTGTGATGCTCAATAGACAAACTTAACACAATTCAGCATTTTCACTCTTCTTCACCTTTGCATTCACAACTGCCACATCAAAATATCACTCTTCAAAAAAATTTCAACACATATATACTCAATCTATCCACACGCATCAATTAGGTCGGCCTAATTAGATGCATTTCTTATTCATCAAAAATACAACTATCGGCTACAAGCTTTCGTAAAAACTTCCCAAAAACAATCCAAAGCGCTCAACACACTACATCATGTCAGCATAGACCTAGGATATGTCGCACATATATCTGCATAAAAAAAATTGATTCACCATATCACAACTTATCCATGAAGTTGGCCATAAATAGACTTAATTGCAAAAAGTAATCAACATATTAATGCCAATATGTCGTACGAGCACCGGAGCATAAGGGATTCTAAACATACATGCTTTCAACAATCATAAACAGTTTCCCAAAACCACAAGCAGTAACTATCAACCACAGAGGATTGTGGACTAAAATATCGGAGGGTGTAGCTAGAATACCGATTCAGATACTAGACCAAAATATTGGATCAATTACCTTGCAGTCACAACTTGAATAACATGGTGACATAAATGAAAACACAAAATTGTAGAGATGATCATTCTTCTTCATTCTTCCAACAATCTCCCCATTTGTCATTGATGGCAACATGTGCCAAAAATTTTCAAAACACAACATTCTCTCCTCCTATCACAAGAGAATACAAACAATGAGAAATTAAAATGAAAGCATGCGTAAATAAATACTCTCCATTGTAGTTGTTTCACTTCTCTTGCTCTCCTTATTCTTATGCCAATATTGCCCTCAAATTTGTTGTTGAAGTTGTGCAAATACCTGCAAATAGTAAGCAAGAAAGTTGGAGAAAGTTAGATGTTAAGGTGAAAATGGAGGAAGGTTGCTTTTATAGACAACCTTTCGAATGGACAGCTGATATTAATCTTCTAAAAGGATCCCAAGATCAATGGTGGAGGATGCATGAGAGGGAGGTTACAAAATGGATGGTCAAGATTAAACTTCTAGAAAGGTGCCAAGATCAATGGTCCAAAATTGATGCACCAAGAATATGCTATTCTTGGAGGAATCATGATAGACATACATGCAAGTTATGACAGACATGCAGGCTATGAAAAACATGTAGGCTATGACATGAAATAATGACAGGGTATCTTTGACCAAAATGGAGGGATTTTAAATTAGTTATTTGAAAATGGAGTATAATGGAGAAAGGGGACAAGTGGCAAATAAATAATTTATTTGGAGGAAAATAAAAGATGGAGCATTTAATTAAGTTTATTCAATTTAATTAAATGTGAGGATGGAAATTGGAGGGGGATTAAATAATTTCAACAATTATTTAATCATGGAAGAATAAATGGTCAAATAATAATAATCATTAATTGACTATAGAGAAAAATTAAATAAATGATGATTTATTTAATTATAGAAGAAAGGGGTACATTAGCGACACAATTAAATTATTTAATTGATTAGGATAGAATAAGGATTAGAAAGTGAATTAATTAAATAATTAAAAATTATCTAATTAATAGAGGAATAAGAACATAATTGAATAATTAAAATTATTCAATTATCGAATGATGGAGACCAAGAAAAATGATGCTTGTAGGCTTATGACATTTTTCAGTGTCTACATTTTTCCCATCTTTGACATAATGCAGTTTATCATGTTGTGTCAAAGAAACTCAATCAAAAGATATTCTAGGATGCCCCAGTGACATCAGAGTACCGGTATGCCCCCTCAAGTAGACATGTGGGTTTAAAGAACACAAATGTGCTCTCAAAATGGATGATAATACTAGAGGATGAAGGATATAGAAGAAATGTTAACATGGAAAAGATGGATGTTAGCACGAAAAAGGAAAAGAAGATGGAGATGAAAGATTATACATGAAAGGATAAGGGAACCAACTTTCATGCTTATAGTTTTATATTTATCATCATTGGGCGTTAAAAATGTCACATATGGACCACAAACACCATGGTATGACATAGACCAAGGTGTGCAAGGTGACCATTCGGGAGAGACAAGCAGTCAAAAAGACAAGGAATGCCCCATCTCATACTAAGGACCCAATTGTCCTAGTCTTTTTTCCAAGACAAACCACATACAAAAAACAAAGAAAAGAGGCCACGATCCATCATCGTCCCTCTAAATCTGTTGATAGGACATCCTCAAGGAGACTAGTAACATGACCCAAAATCAATTGAAAAGATAAGACAATTCCAAACCAATAAAGTGTTTGCGAAGTGTTTTCCAGTGATAATGATGAGATTGTTTGATTGATTGACTAGGTGGACCGAGATGACCGAGTTTGATCGAAATGTTGACAAGGATTGATTGATAAGTTGACAAGGATTGATTGACAAGTTGAAAAAAGTTGGAAAATTGATTTGATTGATTGTACCTAGTTTCATGAAGGACATATCCTGATTAAGGCAAGATTGATTAACCATGTTGACAAGATTGATTGATTTGATAAAGATTGATCGATAAAGTTGATAAAGTTTGATTGATAATGATTGTGCCTAACCTTAGGAAGGAGACATCTTGACTAAGGAAAGATTGATTGACAAGATGGTTTGATTGTTTAACAAAGATTGATTGTGACAAAGATTGGTGAACATGACCAAGTGATGTGATGATACCCAACTGTAGGAAGGACACATCTTGTTTTGGGGCAAGGGACACATCTAATAAGGTTGATCAAGTGATAAGTGTTGACAAGGCACCTAATTGCAGGAAAGACATATCCTGCTTAAGGTGAACGACCAAATTAACAAAGTCTAACCTCAAAAAGGACACATCCTGATATAAGACGAAATGAGACAAAAGATCTAATGCCCCATTCTAGTTGAATGATCAATTTGATTGATTGATGCTAAGATTGATTGATGAAAGATTTTATTGGTTCTGTTTGTTTGTTGTTTCATGATTTGGTTTGAATGATGATTGTTTTCAAACCAAGGAATTGACCAGACCTAACAAACCCTAAGGGACTTGACCTAGGGGGCCTTAGGGGATCATCGACAGATGGCCTTTCCTATGTAGCTATTCCAAACCAAACCTATGAAAAAATTTATTAAGTGAATGACACATGCAAATGGATAAGGGGAAAGGAGAAATTAGATGGAGGACAGATTAAGGAGGTAGGACTACACATGGCTTGTTTGCCGTTTTCACCATGGTACTTATCCAAAGCCACCGAAGTGGTTTTCACTTTTGGATGAATTATTTCTCTTTACTATTTTTTTTATTTTTCCTTTTTGTTTTTGGTGTCACCAAGATGCCTATTTGCCAGGTTTTCATCAGGGTGACCATTTTTTTGATTTTTTGATTTTTTTGTATTTTTGACTTTTTAAGGAGAATACTCTGAGAATCAAGTGTAATATTTGCAAAGGTGCATGTTGTTGATGGGTTCAGACAATGGCTCTCCTTTAAGAGTAGAAAGCTAATAGGCACCTGATCCATATGATGTTGTAATGACATAAGGGCCCAACCAATTAGGTTCAAACTTTCCCAGTTTGTCTCGTTTCGCTTGATTCTTTAGATTTTCTTAGGATTAAATCTCCAATATCAAAGGTTCTAGGTCAGACCTTTTTGTTATAGCTATGTCAGAGGCGATTTTGGTATGCTTGTAGATGTGTCAAGGCATTCTATCTCTTTTCATCTAGTAACTCTAGCTCATGTAGACTCAATACATGATATTCCTCTTGATCAATCAAGCCTTGCATGGGGACTTGAAAAGAGGCTAACTCAACCTCTATAGGAAGTATTACTTCAGACCCAAAAACAAAGGAATAGGGAGTGGCTCCAGTTGGAGTACAGACACTAGTATAGTAGGCCCATAAAGTAGGATTGAGTTGTAGGTGCCAGTCACGACAAGCGTCATTGATGGTCTTCATAAATATTTTTAGGAGTGTCTTATTAGATGCCTCATCTTGGCCATTACCTTGGGGGTAATATGGGGTGGAAAAATGATGTTGGATATGAAATTTGTCACACAGATCATGGACATCCTATTTTTTGAAAGGGCGACCATTATCAGTGACGATGGAGTGTGGAATACCATAGCGGAAAATGATATAGTTTAGGATGAACTTGGCTATATGTTTTCCAATAATGTAATTCAATGGGATGGATTCAATCCATTTCGTGAAATACTCAGTAGCAACAAGGATAAACTTATGTCCATTAGAAGAGGTGAGATGGAACTTTCCTATGAGGTCGAGTCCCCATTGAGAGAAAGGCCAAGGTGAAGGGAGTTGTTGAATTTCCTGAGCTGGTGCATGTATAAGATCTCCATGAATCTGACACTGGTGACATCTCTTCACAAAGTGATAAGCATCCCATTCCATCGTAGGCCAATAATACCCCATTCTCATGAGATTTTTAGCTAAGGTTTGACTAGTAGAGTGAGCTCCACATATACCCTGGTGTACCTCTTGTAAGGTTTTTTGTGCTTCATTTGAGTCGAGACACCGAAGGAGGGTACTATCTAAGCTACAATGATAAAGGGTGTCTTTGACAATGGCATATTTGGACGCTTGTCGGATAAAGGTTTTGTGTTGGCTAAGGGAAAAGTCAGGCAGGATAATTTGGTCATGCAAGTAGGCATAGATTTATTTATACCAAGGAGAATCAAGACCAACAAGTTCACACACAAGTTTGGTTTCAGGGACATCGAACGCAAGGATCAAAAGTTGTTCTACCAAGAACTCACACTATGTCACATTATTAGGGATATCTAGGAGAGATCCAATGGTAGCCATTGCATTACCCGCTATGTTATGGATTCTTGGGATTTAATCAAAGGAGATACTATCAAAGTATAATTTGAAACTGTCAACCATGTGCTTGTCAGTAGTTGGGAGTTACCGTAGACTTGAATATTTTTTATTTTCCAACTTATAGTCATTCAAAGTCTTGTTAGTAGTGCTTCGTAATCAACCATGTTATCTATGCACAAAAATGCTATACAAAATGACTTAGGAATGGAATCTCCTTGAGGTGTGACAAATGGAATATCGACTCCCTATCCATAACTTGTATAAGATCCATCAAATTATAATTTCCATGTGGTTGGCATGTCTATGACAAGGATTGATTCATTTGGAAATTCAGATACCAATGAATGGTCTACTTTTAATGGTGCATTTGTGAGTTGATCAACTATTACTTGTCCCTTTATTACTTTGTAGTCAACATATTCAATTTCATATTCACTTAGGATCATAACCCATTTGGCAAGCCTTCTTGTCAATGTTGCTTTGTTGAGTAGGTATTTTAATGGATCGATTCTGGAAATCAACTTGGTTTTATGATTTAGCATATAATGTCTCAATTTTTGTGCTGTGAATACCACTGCTAGACATGCTCATTCAATAGGACTATATTTTAGCTCATACCCAACTAAAGTGCGGCTAATATAGTATATTGCCCTTTCCTTGCCATTGTTATCATTTTGTGCTAAAAGTGCCCCTAGTGCTGATGTAGTAGCTGTCACATATAGTATCAGATGTCTTCCATCAATTGGTGGAATAAGGATTGGTGGAGTCAATAGATACTTCTTGATTTGTTCAAATGCTTCTTAACACTTGTCAATCCAATTAAAGGGCACACCTTTCCTTAACAAATGTTGGAATCGATGGGTCTTGTTTGTTAACTGGGCACTGAACCTACAGATTGATTGTATTCTTCCTTGTAATGTCCTTGACTGATTGATATTAGTTGGTGGTGGCATGTCTAAGATTTATTTTACTTTGGCGAGATCAACTTCTATTCCTCTACAAGAGACTATGTATCCCAAGAGCTTGACTAATTGGACCCCAAAAAACACATTTCTTTGGATTTTGTTGGAAATAGGATGCCATTTACTTGACATTTGTAATTAATTTTAAATGTTAGGAGCATGTGAGGGTGTCCAATATGAGTTGCTAAATAATAGGGGCACATGGGGTACCAACATGGAAGGTGACACTCACCTTGAGTTAAGTTAACTATTTGGAGTAAGAGATAACACTTATGTAATACATGTAAAGATAATAGGAGTTAGGGTTTGATGTTTACATGCATGAATTTCAGTTCAGTTTAGTCCAGTTATGGTTTAGTTATCTTCAATTAGTTTTAGTTGAATGCTAGTTAACTTTAGTTAACTTGGAATGCATGACTAATGACTTGAGTTGCATGATAGATAACATGTGACTTCCTTTAGTTAATAGGGGATGACCATTCTTGCATGAATGGTGGAGAGAAATGTTTCAGTTAATAGAAAATGAATTGGAACCACCTTGGGAACCCAAGTTGGCTTCTTGGAATTAACTCCTTTGCATGCTAAGATATTTTAGAAGGTTGGGTTAAGTGGGCCCACTCTTGGGCGCCTACTTTGAGGATAAGCCTTGAAGATATCTACATAATCAAGGTTCAGTTGTGACTTCAATTTGGGACACCCAAATGGATGAAGCACATGATTTGACATTCTTCTTCATGGCATAACTTTACTTGCAAGAGATAGGTGTAACTTTTGTGAGATAGGGATTGAGCATTGTAATTGTAACTCTTTTGGAGTTTACAAAGTTTTATATTGCCTATTTATCTCAAGCAAGTTGAAGAGAGTTATTATCAGTTTTATTACAGGTTGTGAAGAAGTTTTGGTGAAGGAAAAAGAAGCATTCTCAAGCAAGAATTGGAGTTATTGTAATCTACTTCTGAGATTAAATAATATGTTGATTCTTGGTGGAGTTTTTCCCTGAAAGTGTTTTTCCACGGTATATGTTGTGTATCTTCTAATATTTTATCTAATTCTTCTACAACTTTTGTCTTCATTCTACAAATGGTAAAATGGATTAATCAGATAATCACCCAAAAATAATCTGTAACAAAGAATACATATTTAGATCAACAATCATAAATTTTTACAAAGTATTAAGCTAAGAAAACATCTCAATTTTCAACATTTGGTATCAGAGTTGAGGTTGGGTAGAGTATTGGGACGCCTTTCTCTTAAAAGATTGAAGGATTTATTGGCTTAGTGGGAGCTTTTATTATTTTTGTTATTGTTGATTTTGGAAAATAAGTTTGTTAGAATGAATTCTCATTTAGATATTGAAAGGTTCAATGGATCTAATTGTGAAATGTGGAAACTAAAAATGGAAGATCTTCTTGAAGAAAGAGATCAATGGTTAGTTGTTAATACTTAGACAAAGACACCTTCAACTATGTCAAATGAGGATTGGGCTAAGTTAGATAAAAAGGCAAGAGGAACCATAAGATTATGTCTTGTTGATGTTCTTCTCATGAATGTTTTAGATGAAAATATTGCATATAGATTGTGGAAGAGAATAGGTGATATTTATCAAACCAAAATTCTAACCAATAAGTTGTATTTGAAAAGGAAGTTGTATTCTTTAAAAATGAAAGATGGTGATTCTTTTGCACATTATTTAAATTCTTTTAATTTGATTCTCAATTAGTTAGCATCTGTAGATGTAAAGCTAAAAGATGAAGATAAATATATTTTGTTACTTTGTTCTTTACCAGAGTCTTGGGAAAATCTTGCTATTAGTGGTAGTGGTGTAGATCCAAAGAGGGACAATATTATTCCTACTCTCCTATTAGACGAGATGAGGAGGAAGTCTAAAAATGGCTCCCAAGATGCCTTGTTTGTAATAGGTAGGCCTAAAGAAAAGGAATCTAAGGCAGACAAGAAAGGAAAGGGTAAGTCCAAAGGACGGTCTAAAACCCCTGGTAAGAGTAAGGTAAAGTGTTGGAATTGTGGAAAACCTAGACATATTAAGAAGGATTGTAAGAGAAATAAAAAGAGTTATGATGCTTCTACAGACAAATCCATTGATGACAGAAATGATGCATTAGTCATTTCTTCTAATACTGTTGTTGATAACTCTTGGCTTATTGATTCAGGTTGCTCCTATCATATGACTCCTAACAAGGAGTGGTTCACTAAGTATATTGCATATAATGGAGGATATTTCTTCTTTTGAGACAACAACACAAAAAAAGTTGTTGGAAAAGGAGAGGAAAAATTGTGTTTCAGTGATGGTAGGGTTAAGACCCTAAATGATGTTTTACATATTCTAGGACTTGCTAGAAATCTAATTTTTATCTCTAAGTTCAATGATTCTGGAATGCATGTGACATTTGACAAAGGTGGTTTCAAATTGGTGAAAGGGAATATGGTGGTTGCTAAAGGATCTCAGATTGGGACTTTGTTTAATTTGAATACCTCCAATGTAAATAATTTAGCCAATGTAACTAAAGCTAAAAATACAGGTATGTTGTGGCACCATAGATTGGGCCACATAGGTGAAAAAAGTCTTAGGACCATTCTTAATAAAAATTTGGTTGACGGTATTCCTAATTATAATATTGGAAAAAATGACTTTTGTGAGCACTGTGTGTTTGGAAAGCAATCTATATCTAAATTTCCTAGTAGTACAAATAAAGCTAAAAGATTATTAGAGATTATTCATTCAGATGTAATGGGCCCTGTGGATATTGACTCTATTGGAAAATCTAGATACTATGTCACATTTATTGATGATGTCTCAAGATACACTTGGATCTATTTTATGCATAACAAATCTGACATGTTTAATAAGTTTAAGGAATTTAAGGCTTTGGTTGAGAAACAATCATATCATAAGATAAAAGTGTTGAGATCATATAATGGTGGTGAAAATTGTTCTAGTGAATTTGATGATTATTGTAAGCATGCAGAAATAGTGAGACAAAAAACTACTCCATATACACCTCAACAAAATGGAGTAGTAGAAAGGATGAACTAAACCTTAATGGAAAGAGCTAGGAGTATGTTAAGTAGTGCTAAGCTAGATCGGTCCCTTTAGGTTGAGGATGTTTGTACTTCTTGTTATTTAATCAATAGATCCCCTAGTTCACCAATTGAAGATAAAACTCCTTATGAAATGTGGTTAGGTAAGAAATCTAGTGTTGTACATTTAAGGATCTTTGGTTGTGAGGCTTTTGCTCATGTGCCTCAAGAAAAGCGATCTAAATTGGATCCTAAAGCACATAAATGCATATTCATAGGTTATGGTGAAAATGTAAAAGGATATACGCTTTGGAATCCACTAACTTAAAAAATTTCTTTATCTAGAGATGTGATTTTTAGGGAATTTAGAGCTTATTTAGGAGAACAACCAAAGGATAAGGATACTTCTCAAATAGTGAATTTTGAGATAAATAATGAGAAGCAACAAGATGCACATGTTGAAGAACAATTGGATGGATTGGATGAGGAGAGTTTAGAGAGTTCTTCTGAAATAGATGCTCAAGATGAGCATATTGAGGTACAAGAAGAAATTCCTTTGAGAAGATCCACAAGACAACAAAATCTTGTTGATAGGTATAGTGCACCTAATTTCTATTGTATTTTTTCTTTAATGAGTACTAATGATGAACCCAGTTCTTATAGGGAAGCTTTGTCTTCAAATGAACACAAGCTTTGGTCACAAGCTATGCATGAGGAAATGGAATCCTTAGAAACTTGTGACACATTGGATAATGAGAGTTTTCCCAAAGGAAGAAAGGGCATTTGTTGTAAATGGATCTTTAAAAAGAAGATTGGAGCATATGGTAATCTTGAAAGGTACAAGGCTAGATTAGTAGCCAAGGGCTACTTCCAAAGAGAGGGAGTTGACTTTAATGAAATCTTCTCTCTCGTTGCTAAATTAAGTTCTATTAGATTCTTTTTAACTATTGTTGCTGCTTATGATTTTGAGATAGAGCAAATGGATGTGAAAATTGCTTTTTTGCATGGGAATCTTGATGAGGAGATTTATTTGAAGCAACATGATGGTTTTGTTGTAAAAGGAAAAGAAGAATTGGTTTGTAGGTTAAAGAGATCTTTATATGGATTGAAATAGTCTCCTAGAATGTGGTACCAGAAGTTTGATGCTTTTGCATTGAAAATTGGTTATGTTAGGAGTGAGGAAGATCATTGTGTTTACATAAAATTTATTGATGATCAGCTTATAATTATTATCTTGCATGTTGATTACATGTTGTTTATTGGTAACAACAAAATAATGATGAAAGAATTGAAAGCACAACTCTCGAGCACATTTGAGATGAAAGATCTAGAGGTTGCAAAATATATCCTTGGTATGGAGATCAACAGAGATAGAGGAAACTGAAAAATTTGCTTAAGTATGAGAAATTATCTTGATACTATTTTGAAACGGTTTAACATGCAGGATAGTAAACCAATTAATATTCCTTTACCAGTTGGCACGAAGTTAAGTTTAGACATGAGTCCTAAATCTGATTTTGATTATGAGGAAATGTCTGAAATTCCATATGCTAGTGCAATTGGTAGTTTAATGTATGCAATGGTCTATACAAGACCAGATATAGCCCAAGCAGTGGGAGTTCTTAGTAGGTTTATGTGTAACCCTAGTAAATAACATTGGACTTATGTTAAGAGAGTGTTTAGATATTTACAAGGGAATTCTGATTATTTTTTGGTTTATCATGGTTCTAATGAAATTGATATTATGCATAGATCATTGGACATATAGGGTTTTGTAGATTCATATTGGGTAGGAGATCTGGATAGTCAAAGGCTGACAAGTGGCTATGTGTACACTTTGTTCGGAGCTGTGGTTAGTAGGATGAGTAAGAGGAAGCCCATGGTTGCTTTGTATACCACAAAAGTAGAGTACATGGCTGCTACACATGCCTCTAAAGAGGTAGTTTGGTTACAGAGACTTGGGAAAGGTATTGGTTTTAATTGCAAGCAAGTTAGACTTGAATGTGATAGTCAAAGTGCTATTTGTTTAGCCAAAAATCCTATGTATCATGCTCGTACTAATCATGTTGATGTTCAATATCACTTTGTATGAGAAATGATTGAGAGTGGAAAGCTATTAATTGAGAATGTTGACACTTTGATTAATGTTGCAGATTATCTTACGAAACTAGTTCCTATATATAAGTTCTCATGGTGCAGGAAGGCCATTGGCCTTGATTTCTGTACCTGATTTATAATTATTATTCCTTTTTTAGAATAAATGCAATGTATAATGTCAAGTGGGAGAATGTTGGAAATAGGATGCCATTTAATTTCAATCCTAAACATTATTTATTTCATGTATCTCCTAAGTCCTTGGAAAGTGTTCCCCAACACTAGGATTAGAAAGAGATTAATATTAAATTAAATAATTATATTAATTAACATTTGTAATTAATTCTAAATGTTAGGAGCATGTGAGGGCATCCAATATGAGTTCCTAAATAATAGGGGCACATGGGATGCCCACATGGAAGGTGAGACTCACCTTGAGTTAAGTTAACTATTTGGAGTAAGAGATAACACTTTTGTAATGCATGTAAAGATCCTAGGAGTTAGGGTTTGATGCTTACATGTGTGAAGTTCATTTCAGTTTAGTTCAATTCAGAATCAGTTTAGTTTAGTTTAGTTTAGTTTAGTTATGGTTCAGTTATCTTCAGTTAGTTTTAGTTGAATGCTAGTTAACTTGGAATGCATGACTAATGACTTGAGTTGCATGACAGATAACAAGTGACTTCCTTCAGTTAATAGGGGATGACCATTCTTGCATGAATGGTGGAGAGAAATATTTCAGTTAATAGAAAATGACTTGGACCCACCTTGGGCACCCAAGTTGGCTTCTTGGAATTAAGTCCTTTGCATGCTAAGATATTTCATAAGGTTGAGTTAAATGGGCCCACTCTTGGGTGCCTACTTTGAGGATAAGCGTTGAAGATATCTATGGAATCAAGGTTCAATTGTGACTTCAGTTTGGGATGCCCAAATGGATGAAGCACATGATTTGGAATTTTTCTTCACGACATAACTTTACTTGAAAGAGATAGGCGTACATTTTGTGAGATAGGGATTGAGCATTGTAATTGTAACTCTTTTGGATTTTACAAAGTTTTTTATTTCCTATTTATCTCAAGCAAGTTGAAGAGAGTTATTATCAGTTTTATTACAGGTTGTGAAGAATTTTGGTGAAGGAAAAAGAAGCATTCTCAAGTAAGAATTAGAGTTATTGTAATCTACTTCAGAGATTAAATAATACATTGATTCTTCATGGAGTTTTTCCCAAAAGGGTTTCTCCATGGTATATGTTGTGTATCTTCTAATATCCTATCTAATTCTTCTACAACTTCTGTCTTCATTCTACAAATGGTAAAATAGATTAATCAAATAATCACCCACAAAGAATTTGTAACAAAGAATACATATTTAGATCAACAATCATAAAGTTTTACAAAGTATTAAGCTAAGAAAACACCTCAATTTTCAACAGATTTAGCCTAAGTTGATATCTTTCCAATTAGGTGAAAATCTTATCCAAGACTGCTAAGTGTCCACCTCATTCTAAATATTTGGAGAGAAGGTCATCAACGTAATCTTCCATAAGGACATGCATATAGTCATGAAAAATTGTGGTCATGGCTCTTTGATAGGTGGCTCCAACATTTTTTAGTCCAAATTGCATGACATTCCAACATAATGTTCTCCAAGCACATGTGAACACTATTTTTGGTTGTTCTTTAGTGGCAATTCTAATCTGATTGTATCCTGAGAATTCATCCATTAGTGATAGCATTTCATGTCCAACAGTCAAATCCACTATGATGTCAATATTTGGCAGAGGAAATTCATCTTTGGGAAAAGCTTTATTGAGGTCTCATAAATCCATGCAAACTCTAATTTGACCGTTTGGTTTGGTGACAGGAACTAGATTTGATATCCATTTAGCATAATCAATGGGGCGAAGAATTTTGACATCCAAGAGTTTCTTCAGTTCCACCTTGACAAGGAGCGCAATTTGGGGGTGCATCTTTCTTAACTTCTGTTTGAATGGATTTTAATTTGGTAGCAATGGTAAGTGATGTAGGACCAATTCAAGATCCAATCCAGGCATATCGGCATATGACCATGTGAAATTAACTTGTCTTTCTAAGAAGAATGCTATGAACTCAGGCTTTTCCTTAGTGGTCAAGGATGTTGCTAACTATATTATTCTGGAGTTATTTGACGTTCCAAGGTTGACTTCCTTTGTTTCTTCTATAAGTAATGATGATCTCTCTCCATCTATTGGGAGATAATCCTATCCTCCATCCTTAAGTGCCTCAAAGAGGTTTTAACCCTCGAATACATCCTTTATTTTTACTTTTTCACAATTAGCAGGCACCTTTCGGTTTTCACTTGAAGACCTATTATTTTTATTTTTATGTTTTTCATTTTCACTTTTGCAACTAGAGGATAGGACGACCTCGCCAAAGTATGCGGCATAATTGAGTTCTATGGAAAAGCCAACTTTATGATCTCCATTCGGCATTCCATCACGTAGTCCCATGAACTTAGCAATAGCCTTGTCATTCTCAAAAGTGTCTAAACTTGGTGGTCCTTGTTGGTCCCAATCTATGAGTTGAGGATAAACAAAAGGTAAGCCATCATCAGTATTGTCAATGGTAATTATGTAGGTAGATAGGGTAAAGAAGGAACTAGATTCATCAGGATCCCAAGAGGCTTAATCAATGGATTTCCAAAAATAGTGTTGAAGCCATTCTTCTTTAGTCAAGGACATTCTAAGATGGGTATTTGACTGATTTTGTGAAGAGTCAAAGGTAAGCATTTGGTCAAATTCCCCAAATAGTTTATCAAGGTCCATGAAAGTGGTAGAGGATAAGGAATCCCATTCATACTCATTAGAATCAACATCATAATCCCAAGGGTTTTCATGTGTCTCGCTCTCATCTGTAGCACTAGCAACCTTGTTTGAGGGTGACCCGATACCTTAGATAGCCACTTTTACCAGAACAAACCCTAACCCTTGATGAATTATTAGCTTAAGAGGCTGTAAAGGTTCCAACATTTCCTGCTTGTTCAGACCAAGGCCACTGTGTCCATCATATACATGTCGTTTCATTATTTGGAACCCTTTTGGATACTGTTCAATTGGAAATTTCTTAGTTTCAATGTCCTTCTCTTCTTTGTACAACCATGTAAGAATGTGGTCATCTATGGATTCCTTAGAAAGTTTCCCCCATTTAATGAAGGTGGTAGGAGGATTGTGAATGACAACTTTGGGACGTATACGGTGCGGTTTTCCATATGACTTTGGTGACTTAGGTAGCTTGCCAATGAAAAAGAGACTCTTCATATCGTATTCTCCATAGCCTTTATCTTGGATCTGGATTTTAGGTGTGGAAGGTGTAATGAAATAGTTGGATGATTTGACAAGGGTTGATGGATCAATGTAGTGGGATGGAATGGTGGGTGAAGTGGAATATGAGGCCTCTCAATTGATGGGCACTTGATGTTCAATAGTTCCTTTGAGGTTGGAACAATATTGGAAAGGATCAGGGTCACCTGGGATAGTGATTTCAGTTTCGTTATGTGGGAGCTTGAGGCATTGATGGTAGGTGGAGAGAATAGCCCTCATGGTATGGATCCATGGGTGACCAAGAAGGAGATTGTAATGTAAATCTAGATCCAAGACGTGAAATATTGTGTCCTGTATTGTTGGGCCAACCCTCACTGGGAGTGAAATTACACTTTCAGAGGATCGTTCAACATCATCATAAGCTTTGATTATGATTTTCTTAGTTTGATCAATGTAATTCTCAGAGAATCTCAATTCCTTCACTAATTTTAGCGAGAAAATATTTAGACCTGCTCCACCATCTACTAAGACTCATCTAATCTTGTGTGTGTTAATGCATACTTCTAAATGTAGATGACTATTATGGTCAGATCTTGGTGCTAAAAAGTCTTGCTCAGAGAAGGTGACGTGGTGTGGCATAGCGAGGCATCCAACCATGGCCTAAAATTCATTGACATCTAGGTTTGCAAGAATGGAGGCTTCTTGTAGGGCTTTTTCAATAATCGCTCTATGTTGTGGTGAAATGCGAAGGAGTTCCAAGATAGGAATTTGCGTTAGAGTTTTCCCTAGCTGCTCTAAGAGGATGTATTGTCCCTTTCACTGAGGACTTGTGGATGGTCTCAGAATAGTTATCTTAGTTCTGCAGGTGGCGACATCATAGTTTGATTTTGGATTGTTTGTAGTGATGGTGGAAATGCGATCGTCAAGATGTGTTACATTAAGAATGATGGTGCTGTAATCATGCTTGACAACTACATAGTTGGAATTGTTGTTATTATTTCCTGAACTGGAGGCTTTTCCTTTATCATGGTCTTGCAAAGGGGTCTTGAAAATTGTATGATCAACATTCATTTTACCTTGTGAATTATCGATTGAAATGGTTTGATCCTCGATAAGGTCTTGAATGATGTTCTTGAGTGTCCAACATCTAGATGTCTTGTGTCCTTTCATGCGATGATATTCACAATATTCATCACCTTTCCACCAATTTGGTTTGATCAAGGAAGGTTCATAATTCTTGGTGTTTGGTAGTGTAATGACATTAGATTTCAAGAGTCGTTTAAGGATTGATTTGATGGGTTCACCCAAGGGGGTGTATGTTCTCTTGGTATGGGGAGGACCTCTTCTTTGTTGGGTGCTTTGGATAGCATGCAGTGTTTGGTTTTGTCCTTGTGTTGGGGTACTTGGTATGTTGGATTTGTTTGATGAAGGACCTTTAAGTTGAATGATTGGTCCTTTGGTTATCAATTTGGCATCAATAACTTTGTCGTTTGTGACATTTTTTTTTGGGACCAGTATTTTCCTTTGTCATTGTTGGGTTTTTTATTGTCTTTGTTTATCTTGACTAGTCCTCTAGTGATAAGGCCTTTCTCAATAAAAAAACCCTTTTCAA
Source organism: Sequoia sempervirens (assembly GCA_007258455.2). Classification (NCBI taxonomy): domain Eukaryota; kingdom Viridiplantae; phylum Streptophyta; class Pinopsida; order Cupressales; family Cupressaceae; genus Sequoia; species Sequoia sempervirens. The sequence goes on from VDFB02000015.1 coordinate 248,950,906, forward strand.
GAATCTCTTCAAAGGTTGTGCAACATTGGATTTGAATTTGACTCATTGACTCTCCATTAAGGTTTTCTACAAACATGGTGACAAGTTCTTTTTTAGGAATATGACAAGGGAATTTTCTAACCAAGCCTCACCATCTTTGGTAGAATGAGGTAAGTGACTCCCCATCTTGTTTTGTTATGCTCAATGTTGCAAGGGTGACATCATTTTTAATGTTAAAGGAAAAGTGATTGATAAATTTGTCAGCTAGTTCACCCCATGTTCCGATGCCTTGTGGAAGATGTGAGAACCAATCTAAGGCTGCCCCTGTAAGACTTCATGGGAATAATCTCATCAAGTAGGTAGGGTCATATTCAACTTCCATGCAAGCTATGTTGAATTCACGGATGTGTTCCATCGGATCCCTATCCCCTTATATTTAGGAAATGGTGGTGTTGTGAAATGCAGGGGAAAGGGTGGCATGTATAAGTTTTGATCAAATGGAAAAGGGTACAACTCCTCCATAGAATATGTCTTCTTGTTGGTTCCCAATTGCATGTTAGCCATTTGTTGTTCAAGAGTTTGCATGTTTTGGATCAAATAGTCTGCAAGGAATGATGATGCATTGTTTTGATATGAAGCAATAATGTTGGCATTGAGGTCATGTTGGGTTTGGATTTTGATTGACGTTCTGTGATATGAGACCTTGATTTTTATATGGATGTGAGTTGTTTTGATTTGGAATGAGATTGGTGTTTAAGTGGGTTCCAAAGATTGTGTTCATATTTGGTATGACATTTTGGAGTTGGTGTATAGACCCTTGATTCGTATTTTGATTTTGAAAGTTGAATCCTTAACTTGTAAATGGAGGTGTGGAGCCTTGATTGATATTTGGATATGAAGGTATAGACCCTTGATGTGAAGGGATGTTTCCTTTATTGACATTTTGAAGTGAAGCTATAGGTCCTTGGTTGACATTTTGAAATGAGGGCGTAGGTCCTTGAATAAGGTTTTGAAATGATGGAATAGGCCCTTGATTTGTATTTTGAAGTGATGGAATAGACCCTTGGTTGGTACTAGACCCTTGATTGTGGTTTTGACTTGAGGTCTTGTGTGAGATAATGCGTAGCTTTTTGGTGTTATTTGGTGGAAGTTGGTTTGATGAAGGTGTACTTTGGAATTGGAATGAGGGCCCTTGGTTTGTGTTTTGGAGTGTGGGTATGGAATTTTGGTTTTTTTTTTGGTTCAAGGGTGTGTGGCTTTGAATCAAGGGTGTAGGACCTTGTGATGTGGACCCTTGATTTTTGTTTTGAAAGAGAGGATTCGTGAAAGTCTTACCCATGGTGTTTAAGGAACTACCAAATGTGAACGCTTGACCTTGTGTAGTAGAATGAGTTGGGATATGTTTTGTGGTGGTAGCGGTCATGTGTGTGGTTGTCCCAAGGGGTATGTTTACCATTTTTTGTGATGAAGGCATGCCTAATGGATTTTTAGTTCCTTGTTCTATGATGGTTGATACATTATAACCTTGAGGTAATTTGGAACCCTTTTTGGCTAGTGCATAGAAAAAATTGTTTGGGTTGGCACTAACGAATCTGTCAACTAGGCTTAAAAGTCTTGGATATTGATAGGCCCTTTCAATATCTTGAGGGGTCAATTTTTTGTTGGCTACTTCAAATTTTAGGTCTTCCCAAGGGTCACTTTGGTCTTTTTTTGATGTGTTGTTGTGGGGTGTAGATTGATTTGAATCTGTGACATTAGCAAGAAAAGGGTCACTTAGGAAATGCATGTCCCTTCATTTGGATTTTGACCTTGTTTCAACCATGTGAGACTTTTTCAAGTTGGGGATAATGCAAAATGGTAATGAGACTATGCTATGTTTTTGGATTTTTTTTTGGATTTTAGGATATGAAAATGCAAGGATGATGATGCAAAGATGGTAATGTCTAAAAGATGAGGGATAAAGAATGATAAAGGACACTAAAAGATTGGGTGATGGTCAAAGTGAGTGATGAGGTGACTAGATGATGCTAGTGCAAGATTAGGATGATAATGTAACTAAGGTTAAATGAGATTGAACTATTTTTTTTTATTTTTTGTATCTTGGGGGTATGAAAATGCAAGGATAATGAAGGATTGATATGAGCTATATTGTTTTGTATTTTGGAATAAGGGGTAGAGTGCAATCTAAAGAAGGGCAGTATAAATGAAGGTGATCTAATGCAAAGGAGCACTAAAATTTTAAACAAAGGTGGCATTCAAGCTAATGTGAATCCAAGGTAGCAAATCCCAAATGTCATTGACCATAAGAGGACAACCAAGACCAAGAAACAAGACCAAGAATCAACTTGACAAAGTGACAATGACAAGACAAATGACAACGACAATGGTCAATGACAAGTAGAATAAGTAACCAAGAATTTTTAAAAGCTCAAAGGGATCTCTATGTTCAAAATTTGAAGGTTTAAATACAGCCTAAAAGTCAAGGTCTAATTTGTGTAATGCAAAGGATTGAGGAATGCAACCTATAATGCAATGTATTTCTAATGGGAATGCATAAAATGAATTGGTAAATCTTGTAAGTCTCTGGTTTGGAAGTCAATATCACTATTATGATGAATTGGTTCAGTTTTGACAAGGATTTTGTGAAATTGTGGTAATTAGGTAGTTGTGGCTTTGTATTTGGTAGTTGTTGTTTTCCAAAATGTTGTTTTGACAGTTTTGATGTTTTTAAAATGGTTTTCATTTGAATTTTTGACTGTTTATGATGAAATGTGACTAGAAAACACAACAAATAGTATCAATCACTTTTTTTAGGACTGGTTTGATGGGAAATGGTAGTAAGAAAACAAGCACAATCCTAATAGGAAAAGGGTTTGTATACTTGCTATAGGCCCACTGAAATACCTCGAATTGGTGTTGAACACCTCTCCTTCTCGAGAGGGGATAGCTTAGAAGTTTGGTGGCACTGGCTCCCCTCCATGACACTCACTTCTATGGGAATACCAACTTCAGATTCCTGGGTAGTCAATTCCTAGAAATTGCTATCTCTACTCAAGGGAGTCAGTAGTGAGTGTCTTCAGGCATGATACTATACTCTGCACTATACCAAGCAATGACTAAAAATGGCTAGGCTTCTAAAAACAAAAGATGTCTAGTAAGGGCATCCGGTTTAGGGGATACGATGATAAACTCCCTTGAGACGTCTCCCGGCCCTTAGAATAAGATTTTCTCATATCATAAAGATACTGGAGGAAAACTATCACGTACTGTCCAATTGATTGTGAACTTTCCTTGCAGCCACAAATTTATATAGCAGTTCATAAGGGCTTGGATTTATCCCATTACCGCTTGGGTTGTTCCCTTAGGGTGAATACTTTTTCCCACTAAGGCAGGCGCTCTAATGGGTAAACACAAAAGTGGATGGGTTTGGCTTTTTTATCACTAATTTTGCACAAGGTGAGAGCATAATACCTACCACCCTCAAACACTAAGACATGGTGTTCTTTTACCCTCTAGTTTAATCTATGTGAAAGAAGACAGTTTTTCTTTTTAAAGCACCAATTGAAGTGTTTTCTACACTAAAAGACAGTCGATTGATTTTAAACTTTTCTTATTATTTGAAAACACTTGGTTTCTTTTTAAGCCAATGAAATGTGATACAAGTCAATTTTAAATCCCATGAGTGAAAATATGCAAATTGTTGTTCATTTTAAACCCATGAATGAAATATGTAATTTGTTGTTCATTTTAAGCCCATGAATGAAATATGCAGTTTGTTGTTCATTTTAAACCCACGAATGAAATATGCAGTTTGTTGTTAATTTTAAGCCCATGAATGAAATATGCAATTTGTTGTTCATTTTAAGCCCATGAATGAAATATGCAATTTTTTGTTCCTTTTAGCCTTCATGAATGAAAATGCATGTTTATTTTAACCTTTATGAGTTTGAATGCAATTTGTTGTAGTTGTTGAATGCAAACAAAATTGATTATGCCTAAAGAAATGAAAATTTTGATTTTTGTCTCTAAAGAAACAATTTTTAGACTCCCTCCAAGTTGTGCCACATGCTGAAAACAAGAGATTAGTAACTCAACAAATTAAAAAAATGATAACTTTCTCAAAACTTAACGAAACTTTAAATTGTTTGAATCCATGGAAAGATGAAACTCCAACCTTCAAAACTGAGAAAGTATTTTTTCAAGATTCTACATGAAAGAAATGTTATAGGTAAAAGAAAATCTGGGTTTTAACAACTAAAATTAAAAAGAAAAAAATATTAAAATGATCATAACTTTCTCAAATCTTAACAAAATTTTAAACTGTTTAAAGTTCCAAAAATCTAAAAGCAAGGCCTAAAAAACCCATATAATCATTTTTTAAGATTTCGTGTGCCCATTTTTCTATTCTCAAAAGAAGATGACAGGATTTTGTGTGAATTCTTGGTTGTAACCTTCAAAACAACAAAAACAAACAAGAAAATAAATGGATTTTTCTACAAAATTGTAAGATTCACGTTGGCTTCACCAATGTGAGATGGGGCTTCTTAGTTCCTAGCCTAGAATAGTGACATATAAGCACCTCTAGACTACAAAACCACATCAACAAGAGAATACAAACAATGAGAAATTGAAATGAAAGCATGCATAAATAAATACTCCCCATTGTAGTTGCTTCACTTCTCTTGCTCTCCTTCTTCTTATGCCAATATTTCCCTCATATTTGTTGTTGAAGTTGTACAAATACTTGCAAATAGTAAGCAATAAAGTTGGAGAAAGTTAGTTGTTAAGGTGAAAATGAAGGAGGAAGGTTTCTTTTATAGACAACCTTTCGAATAAATGATTGATATTAATCCTCTAGAAGGATTCCAAGATCAACGGTGGAGGATACATGAGAGGGAGGTTACAAAATGGATGGTCAAGATTAAACTTCTAGAAAGATTCCAATATCAATGGTCCAGAATTGATGCACCAAGAATATGCTATTCTTGGAGGAATCATGATAGACAGACATGCAGGCTATGAAATGAAATAATGACAGGGTATCTTTGACCAAAATGGAGGGATAAATATTTTATTTTAAATTATTTATTTGAAAATAGAGGAAAATGGAGAAAGGGGACAAGTGGAAAATAAATAATTTATTCAAATTATTTATTTGGAGGAAAATAAAAGATGGAGCATTTAATTAAATTTATTCTATTTAATTAAATGTGAGGATGGAAATTGGAGGGGGATTAAATAATTTCAACAATTATTTAATCATAGAAGAATAAACGGTCAAATAATAATAATCATTATCTGACTATAGAGAATTTTTTTTTTAACGAGGGGAATCGGGTGCAACACGACCCCCCATATAACCCCCCACCACCAGTAAAATTTTTACCGTGACTGGCAGTGCTGGCGGGACACACCAACCGGTACCACGGGAGCGTCGAAGAGTTGAACCCATGGTGGGCGCCTTGCGATAGGGAACACCTTAACCAATTGGGCTAGGACCGGCACCCCCTCACTATAGAGAAATAATTAAATAAATGATTATTAATTTAATTATAGAAGAAAGGGGGTACATTAGCGACACAATTAAATTGTTTAATCGATCAGGATAGAATAAAGATTAGAAAGTGAATTAATTAAATAATTAAAAATTATCTAATTAATAGAGGAATAAGAACATAATTGAATAATTAAAATTATTCAATTATCAAATGATGGAGACCAAGAAAAATGATGCTCATAGGCTTAGGACATTTTTTAGTGTCTACAACAAGAATTCTAGCTTCCCATTTCAAGCATTCAAACAAGAATGACACTTTTTACATGAAATATTTTCTTGTACCTCTCTCTTATGATTAGAAGAATTCTTTTCCAAGAAAGAACAACTGAATTCATTCTTACAGTTATACCTTCCAACAAAGATAAATATGTAAAGGAGGATATCTGATTAGATGACAGACATAGTCATTCACAATTTTCTGCATTAGAGAGAATTCGAAAGAGATGATCTAACTAGACCTCAACAACTTCCTTAACCAACCAGAAGGTTCTAACCATATCTTATCTTTTCCTTTCAGTAGTCAAAAATTCCACCTGTAATTCACCAACCCTTATTCTTTATTTTCCATCCTTGTTTTTGAAGTAATCAAAGTTCTTTCCAATACTATTCATTTCAGATTTAATGGCTTTAATTTTGCTTCTGAAATTGTCAGTAACTACTAGCCACTGGAGACAATACCTATAGATGTTAGATATTTCTTTGACGCATTATTTTTCCTCATTCATATGTTTAGATAGCACTTGTGTTGCTTTGTTACATCTTTCAAGCAAATCTTCAAACTTATGACCTTTGGGTCCTTCTAACAATGTTCTCTCTTCAATAATCTCTACTAGATCATCTGGAAAAGAATTTGACACATCTGAAACTGAAATACCCTTATTGAGAAAATAATCAACCAACACATCATCAATTTTAAGTTTGATCTCAAGCAAAGAGCATGCATTCCACATTTCACCAATATTCTTCATCTCACCCTTGTCCAACAACATCTATATATCCTCTAGATCAAAGGAGTTAGATCTAGACAAAAATTATTCTTCATTCTTCTTTTCTTCTAAGACATCTGTTACAGTAGTTTTCCTCTTTTTCGGTTCCAGAGGAGACTCACCAATGATAACTTCCAATTCTCTCTTACCAGAGGATGAACCCACTTCAAACTAACTAGGTATAGACATACTAGAGCATAGATTTGTTTTTAAGGATGTGAAATATGATCTAAAATCACTTACATTATTCGCCAACAATTCCAAGTATCTGTAGACTTGTTTCCCAATAGGAATATCGGATTCTCACACAACATTTTCTCTTCTCGATAGGGAGTTCAAAAATTAAAGAGCCAAGCACACAAGCAAAGATCCAAACCAAAAGGGATAACCCTCAACCAATGACATTCAGGCATTCTCAGTTAGATTTTCAAGTAATAGGCTACACAAATCAAACTGCATGTTTTCCTTAACCATCATATGTGCAAGATATACAACAATAGTCGAAGTCGAACCTTCACAATTTCTAAAATATATTTTATAAGAAATGACATACACAACATTCCTTACAACAGAATCCACAAGAGCATTTATAAATAGAGCTTGAGGGTCTTTATTAATGCTAATGAGTTCCTCCACATCTTTCTATTTCATAGTTTTCTTTCCAAGGAGATCCCCAATATTGCATAAACCAGTAATCACTTCAATCGCTTCTTTCATGATTAGGTAGGGTTTGTCCAACATAATACTACCATTCTTGAATCAACTCAACAAGAAAAAAATGAACTCTTTATCAACAAACCAAGGAAATTCTCCCCATAAATCCATACCTAGGGTTTTTATGCTTTGTAATTCATTTTCCTTCAGCCCTAGTACCATTTCCTTCATCTTCCTATGATCAAATTCTTCCAATTCAACTCCTTTCAACTTTAGTGGAATGTCACAACTCGATCCTTTGTCCATTTTCATGCTTAACCTTTTTGAATTCGTTATAGTTCAGTTGAGACTTCTTCTCTTTCCTTCGCAGACTGAGAAATAATTATTGAGTATTTGTAATAATTTCTTCAGAAATGCTTCAAATTGCTTTGAGATTGCTCCAAGATGCCTTTCAAAGTGTGTCATTGAAAAATGGACCCTTCCCATTTTCATGGTCTTTTAGGTCTTGTTTCATAGTGTTGGAGCTATGTTGCTTTAATTTTATGATGTATCTTGGCTTGAACATGCTTATTTTGGTGCTAAAATTCAAAGAACGATGTATTGTGAAGGTGTTGTGAAGTGTTGTAAGACATTTCTACATTCTTTTAGACTCTATTTAATGAAATTCACCTAAAAACCACCTTTTCACTCATCAGCAAGTCCTATTTTGAAGTGTTGAAAAGTATTGTAACAAGATTTCATGCTTTTCTAGGAATATTTTCACTATTTACACCCTTCTCATGCTTTATTTTGTCCTTTTATGCCCTCATATGCTTATATTAGGTGTATTTTTGGGTCCTATCCTAACAACAACATTAAACACAACATTGTTCCTGACACTTGGTTTTGGGTCCCAGGTGGGACTCATTCACCAAGGGTGGCGAATGAGTCCCCCTTGGCCCCAAATTCAAAATATTTCAAATTTCTTTCGGGATTTTACTCAAATTCACTTCATGTCGGCCTGTGATGAGGTATGAACGGATAGTAAGGCACAAGATTTGTATAAATATGTGATTCTAACCTCATTTTACATCTCATTCAAGTATTCAATATCCTAACATATTTAAGCAATCTTCAAGCAATCAAGCATCTTGCATCATCAATTCAAGCACTTTCAAGCACTTTAGAGTAGCCATTGACATCACTTAAAATTTGCATATTCAAGGATGTGGTAAGTTTGTAATACTTTCATGTTATTCATTTATCATCTCCTTTGCATTTCATTCATTTCTATTGGGGTTGATTACCAAAGTGGGGTTTGACCAAGGTAAACCCCTATTCACTAACCCCCCAACATTTTTCCCTTTGCATGTGTCTTTGCACCCTTTGTTTTGCAGATTTAACAGGTTTAAAGGTGTTGAAAAGTGGATTTCAAGTCAACTAGGCTCTTCAAATCAATCTATCATCTATTCAAACAATTTGAGTGACTTTCAGCCCGTTTTCTGCAAAGTTGACCCTGACAACCTAATATTCAGACTTTGCAGGATCTGGAGTAGTAGTATTGTCTTTTGATTTTCTAGAAATCTTGGGGAGGACTGATTCGCTACCCTTGGTGAATGAGTACCACCTAAAATCTAAAAAATATGCATTTTATTAGAAATCAACTCCCGGCTATCAGAAATCAATTCCCAACACTTTTTCAATAGTAGGAGGACTGATTCACCACCCTTGGCGAATGAGTCCCATTGTGAAAAATTAAAATTTTCATCAACATTATAGACATTCCAAAAAGCTCACACATCATCTAGGTGCACTCAGATTTGACCCTGTACCTTATGTTATGCACATTTCTTTCAATTTCTTAATCTTTCATAGTAGTTTGCATATCATAATGTGTTTTTAAACATAGCTTAAATTACACTTTTGCATTCATTGTAGATCATCTTAATCAATCAATTTCACTTAGATTAGTTCATTTACATCATATTACATTGCATACTTCCTAATTTTAATGTTACATAAGCATTTTAGGATATAATCTCTCTCCTTTTGGGTGAAAAACCCTATAAGAGTTACAGAGTCCATTGGGTCCTAAAATCTATGCTTCACAAACTCTTCAAGTGCTCAAGTAATAAAATAGCCTTACAAATTTTACCTTATACACCATCGATTTTCTCTAAATCACATTAAATGTGACTGACATCAAAAAGCTACTAAAAACATTCTTCTCAACATAGAAAACCCTAATTCGTCCACAAATCAGCATGTCAACATGTTTTATTTTGATTCCTTTTCCAAAACCTCTATTTTTTTTATTCTTCACATTACATCCTCATGCCAACCTCTGACACACCATTAGTCTAGGGGGTTTTTACAATTTTCTGATAATGCTCCCCCTAAGACCATGTTAGGTCTAATTCCCAGAGGAATTATTAATACTGGATGAGGGCACAGACACATTAGTAGTTTTAGGTTTTCTTCTTTATTTTTCCATATCTTATTCATCTCTTATTGGTCGATCTTCTTTACCAGTTCATTCTTCTCTACTAGAGTAGACTTCTTTCCCTTCTTACTTCTGTAAACCTTTGAGATATGTCCAGGTTTGTTACAATTATAGTAGACAACACTTTTCTTATTAGTCAGACCTTCATTACTTCTTGATCTACATTGATTTGCTTTATGTCCAAATTTGTTACAGATATAGTAGTAGCCATTAAAATATTGATTCATTATGCCTCCATTAAACATTCATCATTACCCGACTGATCATTCTCACCTGAGATTTTCATTCAGTTGCTTTATGTCCAACATTCTTGCACAAAAGACATTGTCTAGAGAAAGAACTAGGAAACTGATTCATCCTGCTCCTACATTATGTTGCCTTGTGGCCATATTTATTACAGGAAAAACAAATACCATTGAAAGAGGGATACCTTTGTGCATTAGGTTGTCTCACATGTGGTCTCCTTGCAAAATTTCTTTAATTTCTTTTTTTCTTCCCTTTTTCTTGAGTCTTTTGATTGTCTTTTGAACTTTCATCTGCTTCATTTCCCAAGCTACCTTTGTCTTTACTTGGTTTTTGTCTTGCAAGCAGTTCTTCAATCTTGTCAAAGCTATATTTGAAATTGTTCTCACAAATTTTTTCCTTCTCTAGCTCTACTCTCAAGTTTACTACCTCTTGTTCAAGTTTAGAGCATTCATCAGACTTGTTTTGCACCATTGTATTTAGACATTCTTCAATTTTATTATTTTCTTCTACAAGCGCTTTTAGTCTAATTATCTCTTGTTTTTTCTGCTCACTTACTTCTCTATGTCTTTCCTTGATTTTCTTCCATTGTTCTTTCAGTTTTCGGACACATTCATTAGCCTCATCTAGATTTTCTTTCAAGTCCCTATTTTCATTTTCTGCCTTATTGAGGTCTTCAAGTGCAGTCTGGAGTTCTTCTTTATCATCCATTTGATCAACCTTCAAAATATTTCTCAAGTAGTTAAGCTCTACACCAAGGAACCAAAGCTCTGATACCAATTGTTAAAAGACACATGACAACTAAGAGGGGGGGTGAATCGGTTGTCACCAACTTTAAACTCAAAACTTCAACACTTATTGATTTCACAACCACACTATTTTGTTATTAAGTATGAACATGAAATGCAAATAACATAAAGTAAAATCAACACATAGAACACCATATTTTACTTGGAAAACCCAATGAGGGAAAAACCACGGTGAGGATTAACTCACAATATAAAGTAGTTCCAAAACCGAATATATAAGGCTCATTGCCAAGGGTGCACTATCTAGATACAAAAGCTCACTGCTTACAAGGATGCTCACTACCTACAAAAGGATTTACAAAACAAAATTGGGATTCACAACCAAAATGAACTGAAAAGAGTGCACCTAAGAAGTGTTGATGCAGTTTCGGTGATGCTCAATAGATAGACTTAACATGCTTCATCATTTTCACTCTTCTTCACCTTTGCATTCACAATTACCACACCAAAATCTCACTCTTCAAAAACTGTTCAATATATATATATACTCGATCTATCTGCAAACATAAATTAGGTTGGCCTAGTTATATGCATTTCTTATTCATCAAAAATACCAACTGTCAGCTACAAGCTTTCACAAAAACTTCCCAAAAATAATTCAAAGTGCTCAACATAATACATCATGTCAGCATAGACATAGGATATGTCACACATATATCCTCATAACAAAAATTGATTCACCATATCACAACTTATCCATGAAGTCGGCCAGAAATAGACTTAATTGCAAAAAGTAATCAACAGAATAATGCCAATACATCGTACGAGCACCAGAGCACAAGGGATTCTGAACATACATGCTTTCAACAATCATAAAAAGTTTCCCATAACCACAAGCAGTAACTATCAACCACAAAGGATTGTAGACTAAAATACTGAAGGGTGTAGATAGAATATTGGTTCAGATACTAGACCAAAATACCAAATCAAGTACCTTGCAGTCACAACTCGAATAACATGGTGACATCAATGACAACAAAAAACTGTAGAGATGATCATTCTTCTTCATTCTTCCAACAAAAAGGTATCATCATTATATTTCATTTGTTTCTTTGTTTTCTAATGATGGGTAACCTAGTTGTTATTAGGAAGCAATGGATGGTATTGAAAATGCTAAATGGAAAATAGCAATGAAAGAAGAAATGGATGCCTTGGAGAAGAATAAAACATGAGACCTTGTAGGACTCCCAAAGGGTAGGAAAGTTGTTGGTTGCAAATGGGTGTTCAGATTGAAGAAGGGTGTTGATGATAAAGTTGAAAGGTACAAAGCAAGACTGGTAGAAAAACGGTATTCTCAAAAGGAAGGTATTGATTTTCATGATTTTTTTTCAGTAGTTATTAAGCTAGTTTCTATTTGGGTTGTTTTAGCACTTTTTGCTTTACTTGACCTTGAGTTGGAGAAATTAGATGTTAAAACAACACTTTTATATGGAGATTTGGATGAGATGTATATGGAACAACCAAAAGGGTTTGTTCAAGATCACAACATGAAATTTGTTTGCAAATTCAAAAATTAATTGTATGGCCTGAAGTAGTCTCCCAGGTGTGTTACAAGAAGTTTGGTTCCTTCATGGTGAGCCAAAATTTTACAAGGAGTGAGTACGACCATTTTGTTTACTTTAAAAGTTTGAAAATGGTTTATTCATTATCTTGGTATTATACATGTTGACAATATGCTCGTGGAAATCAAAAGCATAGTTGAGATCAATGAATTAAAGGCTCATATGACTAGGAATTTTGATATGAAGGATCTAGGAGTAACAAAAAAAAATTGGGCTTGGAAATACATAGAGACATGGAACATGGTAAGCTTTGGTTATCACAGTAGAAATTTGTGGAGAAAATGCTCATAAGATTTGGTATAAAGAATGTGAAACCAGTAAATATCCCTTTAACTTTTCATTTTAATCTTTCTTCAAGTTTATTTCCTAATAATAAAGAATAAAATGATTATATGTCTTATGTACCGTATGCTAATACATAACTTGCAATTTTACAAAATAATATGGATGTAATTAAAACCTTTTGTTATTTAGATAGTAGGAATGTAATGTAAGGTTCCTTCAAAATTTATAATTGTTAGTTACAATAAAATTGCATTTCAATTTCTTCATATAATTGAAAAATAAATGCATAAAATAATTACCTTAGTTATTGTCGAGGTATACTTAACTTTTATAAGTTGTGAAATAACACCTTTGAATTTTGATATATCAAAATTCTTTACACAATCATTATAGGTAAATTAAACATTTCACAATTGAGCCTTGAGGTGCTTGATATCATCCTTCAACTTCTGAATTGCCTCAAATTCTTGCAAAAACTCATTTTCTAATGTCTTCATTCACCCTTCTTCATAAGCAACACCTTTCATTATTGTATTTATTTTATCAACTTCCTATCTTTTATATTGCAACTCTCTTTGAACATCATTAAGCTCTTTTTATCTTGATGATAACAAAATCTTCTTCTTATCTTTTAATTCTTTTTCTAAGTGGTTAATTACAGTCTTCAGTTGTTTCTCTCCAGTTTCAACACTTCCAAATATGTCTTTTGTATCTACAAGTTGATCATATGTTTATCCTCATCCCCACTGCTCTTACCTATTAACACCCCCTGGTATTCCTTTTCATGATCTTCTAACTTTTTTTTCATATCTTTAACTTTAAGCTTTAGATCAACTACTCTATCATCAACCCTTAGGACATCAACATCCCTTTGTTTGATAGAGTTTTAAATTTCTTGAATACTTTTATGTATCTTTGCAACCACTTTTTTCTCATCTTTTGGAGTGTATTTATGATTATAGAATGTAGGTGTTTCTTTTAACAATTTCTTTACAAAACTTGTATACCTTTATAGATAAGATTTTCATGTTTCCACCCAACTAATTCTCTTTTTCTACACTTACATCTGATATTTTTTTTCCTTATCATCCATTTCCAATTGTATTTATTCCATGCAATTCTAAAGTTAAAGAATCTTTGAATTCATTTATTCAACTCCACTTATAGCATCATCTCTTGCTTTTTTTTCCTACACAAATTATTCTACAATACAAAACCTCTTGAGTTTACCACTTGTGTATTGCCATTTTCCCATTGCACATACTACAAACACACCTTCCTCAACTTATCAAGAGAAAGAAGAATATCTTTAGTTAATAACAATCACCATCATTGAAATGTATCCTTCCCAATCTTTTTGTTCGTTTAGTATATATCATTCTTATATCAACAACACCCAATCATAATCATCATGATGTATCCTTCCCAATCATTGTGTTGCTTGATTTAGGCAACATAATTTTTTCCTTTGAATCATTATGTCCATGCTTTTTTTCTTGTGCAAGTTGAAAAACACAATGTTTAGTTTGACCTACAACTTCATATATAACCATATTTAGTGTAAAATTTCTTGAATATTTATGTTACACATATGTTATCTACAACACTATTATGATTTTTTTCTTATTGCAAATAACCCTAGGACTTATTTACCAATCCCCTATCCCTCTCACCCATGACAAACATCCTACTCCTATAATTCTCAGCCAACATCAACAAAGGAACACCTCTATAAAAGTCATCCAACACCCTCCCTCCATACACCCCATCCATGCTCCTACATGTATCACTCCATTTATATTGCTTTCAAATCATCCATCTCCTTCAACCCATACCATTTCTAGCGGAAGAAATTTGGATGCTAATGAAAAATGCCTACAAATACACATCCAAAAAAATATAAGGATCACCATTTCCCCTCAAAATGGTATGATAAAACATAGAAAAATCCAATCCAAAAGTGTAAACCTATACTCTAACTAAACCTTGAGTTCTCTAATCACCACATTATTATTATTCCTAATGATTAACATGCCACCAACATGTAAAACTATGATTAACTCATTTGGATTCCTTGGAAAACCCAATTCTAATGCATATGGATCAAATATTTGATAAAACATACATGGTGACTACTTTATCCATACAAAGAACCTTTTAGTTTACAAACCAAATATTATATACCCCTTATCTAAAACTCTTTAGGTTGAAAAATATGGATTTGTTCATATAAATCTCCATACAATAATGGTGTATCAAAAATTATTTTGTCCACTTCAAAATAAAAATATGTAGCTACAGAAAACTATTGGGAAATTGTGTCTCAACCTTGCAATTATATAAGATTTATTGTTGTATATATGTATATATATGTGTATGTATATATATATGTGTGTGTGTATATATGTGTGTGTGTGTATATATATATATATATATATATATATATATATATATATATATATATATATATCCTAGTTACACTAATAGGTGTATAAATTTGGAGCATGGGAATGAAATGTGAGTGTGTTAACAAATGCTCTTAAATGGACAACACACATGAAATAATGATATATTTTAAATCTAGACCATTCATTATTAGGTTTTAGATCTAATAGTAGATATTTTGTTGTCTTATCTTTCCCTAGAAGGTAACCCTATTTTTTGTTTGGAGATGGTGATGTATTTTGAGAGTTTGATAGTATCATATTATCTCTGGATCTTTGGTGGTGATACTCCTATGAGAAGCTTGCTCTACAAGTATATTGTAATCTTTGTGATTTTTGAATAATATATTGGGAGGATTTTGGAGTGTGGGGTTTTTCTCTTGAAAGGGTTTTCCCCACATAAATCACTGAGTTGTGGTATGCATGATATTTATGTTTATTTTTTTGTAACTATTATAAATATATGTAAAGTTTTGCATTATTCTCCTCTCAAGATTAGTGTAGGAAGTTGTTCTGCTACCTTAGCTTCCTTGCAAGTGGTATCAGAGCCCAATCACCTTTGGTTTCAGTTGTGGTTTGTTGGGTTTTTTGAACTAATCTAGATTTGAGTGGGAGCTTGTGTAGAAGACACTTTGTGATCTTGTTGCAGGAATTTTCAGATGGAAAGTTCATCAAGGAGAATATAGGTGGATATTTTTTTTGGAAATAATTTTGAGATGTGGAAGCTAAAGATGGAGAATTTGTTGATAGATCGAGATCTATGAGATGTTGTTGGTGAGAATGTTTCCAATCCTACAGATCCTACTTAGGCTACTCAATATGATGTCATGGATTGTAAAGCCAAGGGTCTAATCAAAATTTGCTTGGAAGACTAATTTAATCAATGTCCATGAAGAGACCTCTGCATAGAAACTATGGAAGAATATTGGTGAGATGTATCAAGCCAAATATTTAGTGAGTAAAATTTTATTGAGGAAGAAATTATATTCCTTGAGAATGGAAGAGGGTGGTGTTTGGATAAAACTATGGATTGATATTAAAGATAAACTAACCTTGTAATTATATTAAATTGGAAAATATAATTAGATCAATCCTCAGGAATTTCGTAGTGGTTTCCTTATTTGTGTTCATTAAATGTCAATCCAGGGATTGTAGACTTGTGAAAGGTGTTGTAGCAGTATACCTAAGGGCTGAAAATAGTGAATTACATGGGGATGAATGTAACTAATCCTTAGAATGATTATCTACTTAGAAATCTGATTTAATAGCTTTATTTCTTCCCTGTGACAAGAAGTCATAGAAGTTGTGCCAAGAAGTGTGCCAAAAATTCTTAGCAAAAAATAGTTACAGAACATAAACAAAAAATAGTGACAATGATTTCTTTACTTTACTTAGAATAGATTCATTCACGTGCTTCTACTTAACAAACCATGATTATCATATATAGCATTAATCCATAAAGGAAAATAAATTAAATCAAATTATGAGATGGAAGTGTTACTCAAATAAAATAGAAATGAAATCACACATTACTATTTGAAATTGAAATATGACAGAAATAAAAACACACATTACCACAACAACTAATCTAATAGAATCACCATGTGATCCAAGAAGTGGGCCCTTGATCCTTGGTTCACTTGGTGATGAGATAATAAAATTGGTTTTATGCCAAAGCAATCATTCACATACATAGAAGTATTCAAATGAAATTATAGCAGAATAGTCATATATATTAATCACCACACATACATGTTCAGTCTGAGATAGACACATATATAAACTAGGCAATATGCTAAAAAGCGATAAAGTCAAGGATTTGTTATGGCCAACAACCATCAAACCAAAGTATGTAATAAAAAATAAACCATCGGCCCAAAGCCAATAAACAACATTTGTTTTTATATAAAACAAAAGTATAACAAAAAGGTAATCTGAGTAAAATGTTATCAACAATCATTCCAACTAAACAACAATTTTCTTCATTAGCATATTTTCTTCTATGTACTCATAATAGCTTAACCCGTGCCCTTAATCATCCCTTCCAATTAACCTCGAAATGATTAATACTCCATCAAATAATTATTATTATGGAAGGTTTTAATTCTTCTCACAATTTATTAAATATATTAATTTTCCTCTAACAAAAGGTGTCAGGAAGTGTGAACAAGACAACATAAAAAAGGGTAAAAGGAAAATAAGGAATGAAATAGTAAGGCCTAATTTGTGCCCATCATTTCCCCTTAGCTGAGGGTCTTGCATGTCCCTATGCAAGGAAGGAAAAACTACAAACCAAGATAACCTGTTGTTACCTTGATTTTGGTCATCGCTCTCAAAATTGATACCCCCATTCAAATTTTAAGTCAAGTCTATGAGTTGGGAAGTGTTTTATGAGGTATTGCTAACTTGGGTGGTGATTTCACCATTTCATCTAACTCCCCTTTTTACCACCCTTCATTAATTTGTTCTTTATTTTCTCATGGGCGGTGTATTGTGGGGTTGGCATAACTTCTCGAGCACTCTAAATCTTTAATTTAGGGGCTGGCAGTTCATACTTGAAGCTCATGAACTGGTCGAAAAGATCATTGGTGACAAAGCTTCAAAGTTTTCAAGTTTGAGTGACAGTTCGAGTGGTTTCTAAAACCATTAGTGGTATTTTTCTTAGTTTTGAGAACTTCCTATTTTACCACCTCAAGAACATTTTTCAAAAGAAACTAAGGGAATGATAGTGTGGTTTGTTTTTCTTAAGATACATTTCAGTTTCAAACAACAAACCCATTTATATAGGAAATGAATACAATTGGATGCCATCAAAGATACAACAAATGAAATTAAAAGATGGAATTGTTCAAAAAGAATGCAAACACTAGAGTATCAAAATGTTGTAATTTTAGTATATATTTATATCAATGGCATTACAAAATTTGTTGTTCGATTACAAAATGGGAAGAATCAAAATGATATTTTTCTTTAGATACACATAACAAACATAAGCATGTAGATTCCTTCAACCACCACCTAGAGGCATTCTATCTAGGCCGATGACAGTAGATTTTTGTGGGATTGCTAGAACTGGGTAAACAACCCCATGTCATTTCTCACCATCCCTACATGGAGAAGGGTCACGACTTCCTCAACTGCTTCATTATGAGTCAAATTCGCAATGCAGATGGAATCAGCAACCAATCTGCTTCATGGGTAGTTGTTGATACCAATGATGGCTACATTAGCTCTATGATGAAACTCAAGCCTAACTAAGTGCTCCATTGCCCTCATTCCCTAGTCTCGATGTCTAGAGGTGCGAATAATGGTATACACAAAAACTCAAGAAGTATAGCATTTTGTACATGCACCTAATTCAGGAAAGCTTCTCCTAGTATGATGTACAATACCTCCTCTTCTATCTCACTCTAGACAACAAAGACTTCTCTCAGCTGGTCGAATAATCGCTTAAAGAGGGGACTGCACTTGATCTCCTCAATGACAATGATGTCATTCATGGATAGTCCATCACTTTGAGCACTCACCATGTTGGATACTTTAGGATGGTGAAGTGTGGTAGTGCCTATTGAATTTATAGAAGTTTTGCAAGACATTTGAACTGAATATTGATCAAATGATAGGATGGAAATGTGGTCGAAACTAACTGCTGATGTGACCAAGATTTAATTGATATTCCCAATTGATCTTCTAGCTAGATAGTTTGCACATGTGACTCCATTGCACCTTTGAGATAGCTATTTAATGATTGGTTTGTGAAGCGTGCTAACTACACAAGAATTGAAGGCCACAAGGTAGGTATTAAAGAAAGGAATGTAATGACACATCATATGACATTACTATCTTTTGAGCATGAGGTGTTACCCACACTCTCATATGCACTCATTAGATTCTTCACAACATTTTTTTCACTTGAAGCCTCCAATGTTCTCAACCCAAGAATCTTCATGATGGACCTATACTTTATATGTTTCATCATTTCAACAAATAGTTGACATCTTGTAGTCTCATTTAACTTTTCAAAGAACACTCTCCAAATATTATGAGCATATCTTCTACAAGTGTGTTTTGGAATCTTACCTTCCATTAGCTGCAAAATATTCTCATCAATATTAATCAAATACTTTACTTTTCTATGCAAATTCTAGGTGGTGTTCTCAAAGGTAAATTCGCCTCAACACTAGGAATTTCATCAATATTTAAATGAGATGGGCTAGATGGAATACCTTTGATTGGGGATGGAATAGATGACGTACCTTGAGGTTGAGATAGGAATGATGGCACACCTCCTTACTCACATGTGAATGATGATGTACTCTCAAATTGAGATGCAGTAGATGGTGTCCCTCCATCTTCACTTGCAGTAGAGGATGTGTCTCCAACTACAGTATTCAAATTTCTCATAGCACAAAGGGTTTGAATTCATTCCCTTTGTGCCACCAATTCCATATCTCTTGTTGATGGCTGAGGTTCCTCTTCAATTGGCATGTCTTTGACAATCATTTCCAATTTCTTCTTCTCACGATGTTCCTTCATATATGCTACTTTCTTTGCATTCTTAGTTTCTTTCTCTTCATGTGTTGGTTTAATCCTTAATTGTTTCCCCAAAATAACAAATAATTTTATCAGTAGAATGATAACGAGACAAATATTAGTTCCTAAAAAATGAACCCATACAAATAAATGAAATATATGTCATTCAAACCTTCATACAAAATACATACAATCATCCTATATAAGAGTAAATTTTACTCAACCATGATGAATAATCATGTGCACTAAGAACACAAGGAATTTAATGGAAAGCTATTTTGTTCAAGTATTTCTACCTTGCAAGAATTTATTGAATGTGACTTTACTCTAGCCATTTTCTAACGTATGACCTGATGAGAGCCATTCACGTTCCATTTTATGCCATATATTAGTCTTTTTCATATGCCTTCATAACCATTTAATATTCCATTTCCACACCATATTATATCATTTTACCACCTTTATGCTGCATATGATTAAATATATATAAGTAATATTTAATTTAGTTTTTAGATAAAATATGTGAATAATAAATATTAGATTGTATTTACTAATATTTGCTACTATTATGTTGAAAAATAAATAAACACTTTTCACTATATGTGATAAGATATATATATATATATATATATATATATATATATATTAATCTTTTGTTATAACAAATTATTATATTGTAATGGCCATAAAATAAATGTAGTATTTGTTGGCCATGAGCAACTTTTACGCTCCCTATTATTATGGACATGAGATAAAAAATAAATGTCCATATTATTATTATGTTAAAACCAATTTGATAAATTGGTTATTTTGTTATCAAACAAGTGTACCATGTTAAGAATATCTTAGTTACATGATTCTCTCATTTGAGATTTAATTTTATGGAGAGATTGTAGGGAAGAATTATGTCATTTAGTAAATGTCACATTTCTTATATAATGCATAAGAAATGGCATCAGAAGAGAGATGTAATATTTTTCAGAAAAGAAATAATACAACAGCTGGTTTGAAGTCTTAAGAGGTTTATAGTGAATTATTTTTGTCACCTCATGGAAGGAGAGGAGGGCCCACTCTCTTGAAATGGTGGTGATATTAATTTTTATATTATGTATTTTATTTTAATATTGTGGTTTCTTTTATTTATTAAAATGTGTGATTAATTTTGTGATTACATGCTTTAAGTTTAGTTTTAAATTATTTATTTCATAAGACTGTAGTTGCAAAAATTCATACAATTTTAGAAGATTGCAATTCCTATCACCTGCACAGAGTTCATGTCGCCTACATAGAGCTCTTGTCGCAAGAATTATGTCAATGTGAACTGTTGCGAATTCAAGAGTCTTTTAATTTTAAATAGAACTAGTAATGTTTAGTCATAATTGAATTGGATATATCCAAACCTTATATACATTAAGGGATTGTATTTGAGTTGTTATTTTAAAGCACTTGATGGTTTCAAAATGTTTGCTTTAGGAGTTCAATTTAAGTGTGTTTTTTTCTATTATTCTTTCAAAGCATTTAGATTTGACTATTTTTCATTTCATCCCCACTCAACTTGATGCTTTCCTCCCTTTAGGTATACTTCCACAACACCTCTCGCAAGCTTATGATCCCCAGATTGGCACTCTTAGACCAAGCTGAAATCTTTCTTATTCTTTACCCTAGTTTTGGCCTATCCTTTTAGCGTTGTTGTCGGGGAGAGGTGTTAAAGCCTGGAAAATCCAATGAATTAAGTTAGGACCAATGCATTAGGATGAAATCTCATGCAACTACTAGCCTTGCTTGGTGATTAATCCTAATTTATGTTGTTTAAATCATATAGATGGATTGTTAGAATTTGTAGGTATATTTTAGAAATTAAAACCATTTACATATCCACATCAGTTGTTGTGAGTTCATTGATAAGAATGGAAGTAATTTTGAAGAAACAACATAAAAACAATAAAAATGTTACATTTTCAAGGTAGTTCAAATACATCAATTGGTGGGGAAATTGCACTAGCACAGGGTGATGTTTTTATATTCCTTCTACCTAAAGAATGAAACCTATATTATCACAATCTTCCCTTACCATTGTCACAAGCATCTACAAATATTATTCCTATAACTAAGAAAGAAAAAATAATTGATGAATTTTTAGAGGGACAATGGATTTTCGAAAATGAATCCATAGATGAAGATTTGACTATTTTTTGTTTGATTTGTTGCAAGGAAGAAGATAAGTGCACATGCCGAGTTGTTCAAGAGGACATGGTGAAGGAGATAGATGATATAAGTGAGCCTCAACATGACAAAGGTGAAAGTGAACAATTCTTCTTTGTAACTCAAGGAAAACTTCACACATCAAATTGGGAAGGTCGAGGTATGCATAATGATTTTGAAATGTATTATAATTCTATTGGATTAGAAATAAAACATGTTTCTTCAAAAAATGCTTCCCCATCTAGTATTTATAGTGAATGGAAACAATCCCCATAATGCCAAGAATGGAAAAATAATTTCTCACAACAACCAAAACACCCATCATTACCATCTCCATTATACCCATCCCACTTAATCCCACCCACTCTATATCCACAATTTTTTTTACCATTGTCATTATCTCATTCATATCAACCACCAGCCACCCCAACATATCCACCAAGGGAAATTGCAATTCCTAATAAATTACTATTATCTAATAAGGTGGCTCAATCTACATATAATAATGAGGTTTCATTGATCCCTTTACATTTCATTAATATGCATGAAATTGGTAAATCACAATTGCAATCTATTCACACAAATAAAGGATGCAATTTTTATTTAATTGAATTTGAAGAACAAAATGATCCACTAAAAGATAATCAACTTAGTTCGTCTTATCTTCTTAAAATGAATCATGACTTTTAGAATTAATTCACACACATAAGGAAACAATTCAATGTGATTCTTATTTTATCATTATAATGATAAATATGTGTGTTGAAATTAATCATGCAATAAGCAATGGTGAACTATATGCCTTACTGATTCAAGAGTTGTGTGAGATACATAATGACATCCTACAAGATCTATTTATAAATATTTTTATACTCAAACATCTAGATCTTTGGAGGCCTATGGTAAAACTGTGTATTCCTCACACACTTATTGATCAGGGTCCAATAACTGATTTTATGATTAAGAAGAACTAGAAGAGTTTGAATGCATTAATGACCACAAAAAACTTGCTACAAATGATGTAAAACATAAAAAGTTGGAAGAAGGTATGAATATTGAACATGACAAGAAAAAAACGTAAGCTAAAAAATAAAGAAAATCCATGAAAACTTGTTATGAAGAGGCGTTGATAAAAATCAAGGGAAAATGCAATTAAGCATGATCTATAGTAGTCAAGGGTGAGAAGGTACAAGTCATAGATCAAAAGGTCACCAATTCAAATCAAAACCTTTTAGAAATAAAGATTGCACGAGGGTGTGTAATATGTAAAGTTGGGGGGAATGATGAGAGCCATTCACATTCCATTTTTTGTCATATATTAGTCTTTTTCATATGCCTTCATAACCATTTTATATTCCATTTCCACACCATATTATATCATTTTACCACCTTTATGATGCATATGATTATATATATATATATATATATATAAATCTTTTGCTATAACAAATTATTATATTGTAATGGCCATAAAATAAACGTAGTATTTTCTAGTCATGAACAACTTTTACGCTCCCTATTATTATGGACATGAGACAAAAAATAAATGTATATATTATTATTATGTTAAAACCAATTTGATATATTGGTTATTTTGTTATCAAACAAACGTGCCATGTTAAGAATATCTTACTTACATGATTCTCTCATTTGAGATTTAATTTTATGGAGAGATTGTAGGGAAGAATTATGTCATTTAGTAAATGTCTCATTTCTTATATAATGCATAAGAAATGGAATGAGAAGATAGAGGTAATATTTTTCAAAAAATAATAATACAATAGTTGGTTTGAAGTCTTAAGGGGTTTACAATGAATTATTTTTGTCACCCCGTGGAAGGAGAGGAGGGCCCACTCTCTTGAAATGGTGGTGATATTATTTTTTATATTATGTATTTTATTTTAATATTGTGGCTTCTTTTATTTATTAAAATGTGTGAGTAATTTTTTGATTACATGCTTTAAGTTTAGTTTTAAATTATTTATTTCATAAGACCGTAGTTGCAAAAATTCATACAGTTTTAGAAGATTGCAATTCATGTTGCTTGCATAGAGTTCCTGTCACCTGCACAGAGTTCTTGTCGCCTACACAAAGTTCCTATCACCTGCATAGAGTTCCTGTTGCCTGCACAAAGCTCATGTCACCAGAATTATGTCAATGTAAACTATTGTGAATTCAAGAGTCTTTTAATCTTAAATAGAACTAGTAATGTTTAATCAGATCCGAATTGGATATATCTAGACCTTATATACATTAAGGGATTTTATTTGAGTTACTAGTTTAAAGAACTTGATGGTTGCAAAAGGTTTGCTTTAGGAGTACAATTTAAGAGTGTTCTTTTATGTTATTCTTTCAAAGCATTTAGATTTGATTGTTTTGCATTTCATCCCCACTCAACTTGTTGCTTTCCTCCCTTTAGGTATACTTCCACAATGCCTCTCGCAAGATTATGATCCCTAGATTGACACTCTTAGATCAAGCTGAAATATTTCTTATTCTTTACCCTAGTTTTGGCCTATCATGACCTACCAATATAGTGCCCACAAATAGACATGTATGCAAAATGTGGTAGCATAGACAAAGCTCACATGAATTTTTTGATTGAATTCATTAAAGAAATGTGGTCTCATGGAATTCCATGATTGCAAGATAGGCACAAAATGGATATTTTAAAAGACATTACAAACTTTCAAGAAAATACAATTGGCTTGAGTATAAATCCAAATTCCACAACTTTTGTCAGCATCCTACCTTTGGAACAAGGTATGGGCATTAATCAAAATATTGAAAGAAAGGGGGATTTTTGTCAAATGTTATAATTGCAACTCCCTTGGCAACAATGTATGAGAAATGTGGAAGCATGGACAACGCATGTGAATTTTTTGACAAAATGTTTTAGTAGGCATGTATGGAAAATGTGGTAGCATAGACAAGGTAGTGAGTTGTTTGAAAAATTGCCTCAAATAAATGCAGTCTCATGGTGATTTCCATCACCATCAGACCACATTTATTTGAGGCATTTTTTCAAACAACTAACTACCTTGTCTATATTGTTTGATAAAATTATTTGGTAGACATGTATGGAAAATTTGGTACCATATACAAGGAAATGAGTTGTTTGAAAAATTTCCTCAAAGAAATGTGATCTCATGGTGATGTCCATCACCATGAGACCACATTTCCTTGAGACATTTTTTCAAATAGCTCTTTGCCTTTTCTATGTTGTTTGATAAAATGCTTTGGTAGACATGTATGCAAAATTTGGTCACATAGACAAGGCAATGAGTTGTTTGAAAAAAATTCTCAAAGAAATGTGGTCTCATGGTGATGTTTGAGGGATTTTTTCAAACAACTCACTACCTTGTCTATGCTTTTTCTTAGTATTATGCTTTGATAGATTTTTTCCATGCATCCATAGTTTGGTCGAAAGAACATGTTTTAAGATTTTAGCCATAACAACAAAGGGACCTTAGAATGGGGTATGACATATATCAAAACATAAAACGGGGAGATTTTCATGAGTGTTATGGTTGTAATTGCCTTAGTAGACACATGTGAAATGTGGATGCATAGACAAGGAACATGAAATATTTGACAAAATGCCTCAATGAGATATGTCCTCGTGGACTACAATGATTGTAGGATATACATAAAATGGAAAATGTATGGAAAATTTGGTAGCATAGACAAGGAAATGAGTTGTTTGAAAAAATGCCTCAAAGAAATGTGGTCTCATGGTGATGTCCATCACCATGAGACCACATTTATTTGAGGAATTTTTTCAAATAGCTTGTTACCTTGTCTAACATGTTTGATAAAATGCTTTGGTAGACATGTATGGAAAATATGGTAGCATAGACAAGGTAGAGAGCTATTTGAAAAAATGCCTCAAATAAATGTGGTCTCATGGTGATGGAATGCCATGAAAATCACATGAACTGTTTGACAAAATGCATCAATGAGATATTTCCTCATGGAATACAATGAGATATGTCCTCATGGACTACAATGATTGTAGGATATGCACAAAATGGATTTGTTGAAAAGGCTTTATAAAATTTCAAGCAAATGCAATTTCTAGGTGTAAAACCAAATTCCAAAGCATTTTCTAACATCCCCCATGCCTATAACAAAATAGAAGCTTTGGAAAGGGGTATGCATATCCATAAAAGAGGATTGCAAAATTATGTATTATATTACATAGTTATGACTACTCTCATAAATGTGTATAAAAAATGTGGAAGCATACACAAAGTAGGTCAATTATTTAACAAAATGCCTCAAAGGGATGCGGTTTAAAATGTAATTGGAAAGTGTAAAGAATTGTGTAGTTTAAAATGTGCCAAGAGGGGCTAAGGTTATAATGAGAAACAAACAATGATGAACATGGAATATGCATAATAACAAAATCAAAGCATTGTATTAAGCATGTATGATAAGGGATGATAAAGAAACATAATAGAATTAAGGAAAATGTAAAGAAAATGTGTAAAGACTTGACATACCTAAAAAATGGAGATTCTAATGGAGGAACTACTCAATTATGTAATCTTTTTATCTTCTTGAATGAAACTCCTCAACAATTTGAGTTTTTTACAAGCTTGCTTCCTTTTCAATGTTCAATTGTATATCAATCAAATAGAATTACTAACAACAATACAAATAACCAATGTATAATGTTAAATTCCTACAATTCAATCACAATTAAAATTTCAACACTACAAAATTTGAGACTTGAATTGATATATATCAAATTCGACATGAAAAATCTGTTATTTCCTCCTTCCTAAGTTGGAAAATCATAAAAAAGGTGGTGGAAATTTCATGCAAAGGTGGTAGAATGTGAAAAAATTACATGTGCACTTCCCAACAACATCAAAAATATTTTTTTTGTTGAAACATGCACATAACCAAAAGAATAACAGAACATGTGGTCCTATATTATGAGTGTGCTAGCGTTATAACGTACTCGTGTTATAACACGATCGAATTTTGTCTTGCTATACAAAATGGATATATCTCAACTTCTTCAAAACACGCTCATTTTATGGAAATGTTTATTTTCTAAAGGTTTCCTAACTCATTGTCTCATTACCCATCCCTCTCCCCCCTCTATCTCTCTCACACCTATATTTCCCCCTATGTATCTCACCCCTCTCTCCATAGGCCATGGGTCTCTCACCTCTATATCTCTCAAATGGATCTCTCATTATTTCCTAAACCTCTCCACATGTTTCCCTCCTTCTTAACCATCTTTCTCTCAAGTTGTCAACTTAAATCTCTCATTTTCTTCTATCCCTCCCCTCACCTCTCTATCTCTCACCTTTGTCTCCTCTTCACCTCTATACATCTCCCTTCTCTCGATCCATTTCCTTTCCATCCCTTCTTACCATCCGTCTCTCCTTCCCCTCCAGGCCTTCCCATCCCCTCCTCAACCCTTACCCTTCCCTGTCCTTCCTCGACCTCCCTCCACCCTACCTCCTTCCCTCACAAACCCCTCCCCTCCCTCTCCTCTCCTCAGGTCTCTCCTCCACCCCTCTTTCCTCCCCTCTATCTCTCCCATCCTCTCTCTCCCTCCCTCCCTCCCTCCATCTCTCTCCTCTCTCCAAGTCTCTCCTCCACCCTCCTCCCTCTCAGACTCTCTCTCTCTCTCTCTCTCTCTCTCTCTCTCTCCCTCTCCCTTCCATCCATTATCTCCAACCCCTCCCTCCATCTCTCTCCCTCCCTCCTCTCTCTCCCTCTATCTCTCTCCTCCTCTCTCCTCCCTCTCCCCTCCTCTTGTCCTCCCTCTCTCTCCCTATCTCTCCATTATCTCCTTCCACCCCCTCTCTGTCTTGGTTCTCTCCTGCACCCCTACCTGAATGTCTCTCTATCCTCCACCCTACCTAAGATGGGTCTCCCCTCCCTCTCTCCTCTCTCCCACCTCCCTCTCCTACCTGATAACTCTCTCCCTCCCATCCTACGTAGATAAGTCCCTCTAACTCCAGCCCCTTCTCTCCCACTCCCTCTTTATCTTCCTTTCTCTCAGGTCTCTCCCTTCCACCCCCTCTCCCTTTCTTAGGTATCTCTCTCACTACCTCTCTCTCTATTAGGTCTCTCCCTCCCTCTCTCCTTCCCACCCTACCTAGACAACTCTCTCTCTCTCTCTCTTAAAATGCTCCCTCCTTCTAAATACATACATATAATCAGACATACATACATACATACATACAATATTACATACATACTAGGGATAATTTTAAGAACCCCCCCCTCGGTGAAGGTGTAAAATCTTGGCAAATCTTGTATACTTCCCAATAAAAATATTAATTTTATTGGAAATTTTTTTTGTTTTTGGGAGAAAAAAAAATCCCAATTGGCAAATCTTTTCTAATCGCTAGAAGTTTGTGGAAAATCTTGGCGAATTGCAAATTTTTTTAATCTAATAAAATATTTTCATTGGCGATTAAAACCTTTTTTCAAACCAATAAAATATTTCCATTACTGAATAAACTTGTTTTCAGAACAAAGAAAAAAAAATTGTTGTCAATTAAAACTTTTCTTCAAACCCAAAAATATATTTTCATTGGAAAATTAAGACTATTTTTAAACTAATAAAAAAAATTTAGTGGCGAAATTCAGTTGGTGAAAATATCAAATTCCAAGACAAATTTTTTGCACATTCAAATTCCTTCATAAAGTGTCCAAAATGGGGACAAGTGTCAACATATTTATTATATCTGAAGCCAGATGTCGATGTAAAATAATATAACCCATGACCGTTTGATGAATTTTTGATGGATGACTATAGTTGCATTCTAGAAGAAAATCTCTAAAGCACTAGACTTGCAAATTAAAACCTCTGGAATAACACTAAAACCGTTAGATTTCAAGAAATCAATGCTTGAGATTTTATTACTTCTTAAATAACTTAAAGTCATGACAACCAAAATAATATTTTATCATTGACTATCTACCAATAGTTGAAGGTTGCTGAAGTTATGAATTAAGCCTTTGGATTCATCATGGTGATTGGCCCCTCGACCTATGGGAACGATGGGTTTGATGATAAAAAAATAGCAACACAATCGAATCCAGAAAACATATCGAAATAGTTAAATAGCTGCTATATGGGGTAGCACCTTGTATTAATCAAAAAGAGTTTTAATATTCCTTGGATGGGATTAGATGCTTGACCAAGTCACCAAGGACTCATCCTAGTAGTATTCACAATGAATCCTTCATTTCCACAAAAAATCTCAAAACCAAAATATTGAATGGACTAACATTGGACACTTATACAGACTACAAAAAGACAATCACAAACCAAAATGACCTTCCATAGACACCAGATTATGCATTGCTGCAATCATTGGTCTTCTTGGCTTTGATGGCATTCAAAATCACCAAAAAATCACCACCATAGGCACTATGGGTAGGATGGTTTTCTCATTCCTCCTAGCTCCTAGTATCATTCGCTACCCATTCGTCACCAGTGCCCAGCTCCCAATCCTCCTTTTCCGAAGACCACCTTTCCTCGTCAAGAGCTTCTGCCATCATAAATGCCTTCACCCAACCCTTCAGCCATTCTTTGAGAATGTCAGTCGTACGCATAAGAAATTCGATACACCTATCAATCTCCCCCCACCAGTTTTTGAGAGCTCTGTGGTCCAATGAGTGCACCAGGAGAAAAATTGGTACCAACCATTCATTTCCACAAGCCTTATAATAGTGCAGCGACAAAGGGGTCATGAAATTTCCGTTGATGTTTTCCAATGACACGTCGATATTTTCCAACCAAGAGTGTGGAAAAATCATCTGGCATAGCTTCTTCCCTCAAGATTTTAAGACACCTATGTACATGAGCAATGCTAGAAACATGGCAGGTATTTTTGAATTCCCCCTGAGCTTGTGGGTAACCAACAGAAATTTTGGGCCCAAAATACCCTTCACCACCTGGAACACCAGTGGGTGCCTGGACACCATTATCCCTTTTAGTCATTTCTCACTGATTTCACCATGGAAAGCATACTAATGCTCCTTGAAATTTAGAAACAAAGGAGTCTCCATTGCCCCTTAATGTTTGTCGAGAGTGCTAAGACAATTTGAAAAAAATGAGCACAACAACCCCTATTTGTAGCATAAGCTCATGTAGCCTTATGGAGACCATACCAAGAAATGAAAACCAATGTGTGACATGTCCTACATTCTTTATGCACAAATATTTTTGTGATCCTACCACACATTCTCCCAATTGAATTAACCTGGAAATTAATGTTGAGTGTTGCAACCATCTTGTCATCTATCATGGACATACCTTTTAAGAACATGTTTTAAAGGTAAGCAAGACATCTTAATCTAGGCTACCCATCTGGTCCGAGGGTTATGCACAAGAAAAATAATATTGTCACATCAATGATTAAGGATTCAAGTGGTGAATTACATGTTAAGTGTAAGTATTTAATGTCATACTCATTGTCTTCATTCTAACTTCTATATATACTTCACCAACTTGATGTTCTTCATATCATTTATAATATTTTTGGATTTGATTTCTTTCTTCTCTATTCTCAATTTAACTTTTATATTATGGAGTCTTCATGTCTTGTAATGCTACCCAAATGTTTTTGGGAGAAAAGAAGGGACAATGCATACGACAAATGAAATTTGGGTATGGTTTTTACAATTCTTTGTGTGTGGGTTGAGGATGCTATAAGAACAATTATGGGTAGGGAATGGCTTCAGAACAACCCCTGTGCTCTATATTATGAGGTAGCTTCGGATTTCTTGTCCAATTGCATGGAAATTTTGCTAGAAAAAGATTTGGTGAAGACATTGGAAATATGTTATTTGCAACCTTTCATTTACTTTATTTCTTCATTGTAGTTGGCACTGGAGCATTACAATTTTGAAAGTGGGTTAGCACCTATTGGTGGAATCTTCCAAAAAGTGGAATTGCATGCTTCTATAGTGGAGGCTCTTTCCCTAGTTAATATGAGATGGATTTTGCTATGTGATACGAAAAATGAATCATTAAAGAGTCTAGAGTTTTGGAGGAAGATATTGGGTGATTTTCTTTTCTTCTCTATTGTTACTTTGTTAAATTTGATTCACCTTCTACTCAAACCCCTGGTTGATGGCCTCAGTTAATGTTACAAAAAATTTAGTAATGAATTGTGTCACGTGTCGCGTGTCTATATTTTATTGTACAGCATAATAGTTCTTGTAATATGTATTTTGTGACTAGTTTTTGTCATGGTTAGTGGATTTTTGGTCAAGCTAGCTATGTACTATGTACTTCAGTGATAAGTCTTTAGCTACTTAAATTAAAATAATTTTTGTGGCTCCATTCTTGGAAATTATCAATCTTTTCAATGCCATTTAATTCTCTCTTTTCAATGCCTCAAAGTACTACATTTCATTTAAATGAAATTCTCAATCTTTTTGAAGAAAGTGTGGTTGTGGTACTATAGGTGGCGGTGCGGATTAACGCCATATGGACATCTAAAGCAATTGATTGGATGGATTTATATTGAAAATTGCACAACGTACTATAGAATCGTAGATGATGATGTCATTAATCCAGTGATCTAGTGAAATAAGATTTGTAATGATTTCATATCATTTGAGTGGCACTGGTGATTTTGACAGTTTATCAGCTTGAGGTAGAGTTTGCATGTAGCCAGCTACCAAACGTCAATCAAATTAAACATTTTAAGTTTTTAATTGTAAATGAAAGGCTTAACTTTAAGTTACACGAATCGATTAAGTTATTTTTTTGGTTTGCGTAAATCACGATTATCATTATACCCAACCTCACAGTTCACACATGACATGTGTGAGGTGTACAGAGGGATCAGGCTGGTAGTGGCACTATTGGCCCATAAATAGGGATAGTGAAAACAACTAAAATCATTCATTGAAGGATAAAAAGGCTTTAGTATTGAGTGCAATGTTTTGAATTGTCATAAGGGTATTCATTTTGTAGGGTTAATAAGGACTTGGGAAGAAGATGATGTGGTATTATTGGGGATACTCTATAAATTCTACTGCCTCCAATAATGTAGTTACAAAGTAAAAGACCAATTTCCTCCAAGTTTAGAAGGCGGAATTGGAAAGAAGTTGATCTAGTTCACCTGACTTCTAAGGCAGGTTTTGAACCGGGATGAGGAGCTCTGATGGAGATAAGTGTTATTCCAATGCATGGAAGTTGTGTGCAAAAGATGGGAGGAATTTTACTACCCCTCATATTCTGCATGACTTTGGTTTTCAATTAGAATAAATACATTTTGTATCTTCATAACTCCCTTTTCCCTAGCATGGTTGGCCAAGAAAATCCCTTGCATTTGTATTTCCAGAGCCACATTTGTATTTGAGAGTGCATGCTTTCCCAGGCAAGTCTCATGCATATATTTTTAGTGCCCATGGCCTACCAGGAAAGTCCCATACATTTATTTTCAGAGCCCATGGTTGACCCGACAAGTCCCATCACCATGCATTTATTTTCAAAGAAAAATTTGTATTACGTTGTCACTAGTGGTCTAGCAAAAGCTTGGCACTTACATTTGTATTTGTATTATGTAAATTACTAAAGTAACATATGCTATTTATACAAAACAATAGCTTGGCACTTGCATGCTCTTGTCAATGATCCATCTTTAAAAAGATATATAATAATGTGACATTGAAATTCAGTTATAATAAAATAAATGGTTGTGTTATTCTTCGTTATTTATTTACAGTAAAGAATTATTTTCTGAGTTCAGTGTCTATGAATCTATTCAAATCCATTTTTTTTTCCTTTAAGAAATTAAGTATTATCTATTTATGAAATAATTGCATGCAGATTTAAAAGTAAAACATAAAGTAATACAAATGAAAAAAGAAAGTTGCAAACAAATTGACAAGAAGCATTATAAACACTAAAAGTTGTCACTCTTGTTAGGGTTTACCGAAATTTTATTGATTTCTAATTTTTCGTTGACCTTCTCCCCTGGTTCCCTGTATCATTATTCATTTTATTAAGTCCTTTGCAATGTTAAGTTACTAGAGCCTTGGCCTTGATGTCAATCCTAGCACACTAAAGTTTAAAACAATTTTTAAAACACGTTTATTTTTTATATCATAAATTACTCAACCATTCAATGAACATTTGATGTATGGTTGTAGTTGCATTTCGGAATGAAATGCACAGAGCACTAGGTTTGTGAACTTAAACCTTAGGAATCATCCTATAATTATTAGATTTACAAAGATCAATGGTTTAGAATTTATTGTCAATGTAGGATAGCCATCTACTAATTGTGTAGTCCGGACTCTAGAAGCAACACGTTGGCGTTTCAATGTTTCATTCACTTTAATTTATTGTTGATCTCCCCTGATTCCTGCTCTTAGTATCATTATTCATTTTATTAATTCCTTTGCAATACTAAGTTACCAGCCCCTTTAAAACACATTTTTATTGTTTATATCTTAAATTTAATCAAGTTTCAACCATTTCATGAACATTTGATGTATGGTTGTAGTTGCGTTATGGAATGAAATGCATAGAATACTAGGCTTGAAAACTTAAACCCTTGAAATCACCCTATAACTGTTAGATTTACAAAGATCGGTGGTTTAGAATTTTTTGTCTATGTAGGACTAAATGGCTTGTTTTAAATGTTGTCAGCCATGTACTAATTGTGTAGCCCGAAAACAACACGTAGATGTTTCATTCACTTTAATGTTAAAAAAAAAATACTTTATACTGCTAAGTGATTTTATTTTTAAGTGAGGAGGTTAGCACATGGGGAGATTTCAGTCTTCAATTTTCTCATTGCAGTGCACCACCTTGTTCTGGGTTCCACAGTTCCACTTCCAACAAAGCCATTCCAATAACCCAATTTCTACAACTATCAGCATTAATCTTTTCAAGAATCAAAATCCAAGTAAAATAATTCCTATGGCTAAATTTTAGGGTGATCCCACAATACTAGTTTACAATTTTTGGCCAAATTGGACACTGAATTGATTAGTGACATTTTGTCTATAGATTCTAAATATATTTTTTCAAAAATTTTGGAATCAAATTGCACTTCTTTTTCCATGTCTCCTTCAAAAACTAGTTTTTTCAGGAAACACCATTTTTAAGGAGTGACGCTCACCGTATATACAATATAATTTTTTTACCATGAAGGATAAAATTCCATTTTTTTCAAATTTATATTTGTAACTACAATATCTAGTGCTTCCAATTGGTTTCATAGTGTTTTATTGAATATTTTTTCCTTAATCAAGTTTTGAAGTCAAACTAATTACAATTCAGGCATAGGCAGACCATATACAACATAACTTTTTTTGTATGTATTGAAATTTAATTTTTTTTCATTGGATCAAGGACTTCAATATCTAGTGCATTGATATTTTTCAATTTTTTTTTAATAATCTTTTATTTTTCCACATGTGTAGAACAAAGAGCTTGATTTTTAGTGAAAAACCTATGTTTAATCAAACTAAAAAAAATACATAATAAAACCAAAACATATTAATATTATATTTGTTGGATAGCTTGTTCCTAGGACTATCATCATCTAGTTGGGTATGTGATGTCTCCTTCATTTTCATCATCAACTTGAGCTTTGAAGGGAAAAATTATGGAGTTTTTTGGTGCCAAAGGGGGAGAAGGGGGAAAAGGGGGGTTCGAGCAAACCATGGTTCAAGCGAACCCCCTTTCCACAACCCTTTCCTTTGCTTTATTTCCCAAGAAATGTAGGACCCAAAATTTAATGGGTTTACTTGAAGGGGGGTTCTAGCGAACCCCCTTTGGGTTCAATTGAGCCAGATGTTTGTTCGAACCCCCAAAAACCATTTTTTTTGCATGGGGGCATTTTTTGCAACTTTTCCTTCCTCACTGGAATTGTAAACCAATTTTGTGGGTTTACCCTTCATCATTTGATGTTTCTTAAAATCTTATTTTTTCAAACTTTGAATTTTGGGTTTAGGGTTCAAAGACTTAAGAATTAATAAAAATTAAGGAGGACTAATAGGGAATTCACAATTTCACATTGCATAAGTTGCATGTCTACCACCAATACCATTAGAGCAATGTTGGGTAGAAAAATACTTTATACAAAATTGCTTAAAACCCCAAGTTTCACTAATGAATACCATGATATTTATGATCCTGAAACCTATGATAGGTGTACCTTAGAACTTATATTTTGATATCAAAATAAGGTTGCAAAGAAAATGCAAGTTAATAGTATCAATGCACCCTGGGTAACTAGATTAGGGTGCATGATGTTACATGAGGTTTTCCCTTGCCCAAAATTTATCATGGTTTGTGCCCAAATTATGATGATAAAAAAAGAGAAATTGTTAATAAAGATAGCAAAGAAGAATTGTTATCCATTAATGCAGAAGAACTTGGAAAATTGTTGGGATTTACAACCGAAGAATTTGGAAATGTCCACATTGACCTAGAAAATCTTTCTAGTGATTATGAAGTAGTGGATGAAATGGAGAAAAATTCTTTCATAAATAAAATAGTTTAGGATAGAAACAAATTGAAAGGTGATCATAAGCCTCCTTATGATTTGGATATTTTTAAACCATGGGTTCAGGATACTATTTCCATGCTAGCATTTTGCCTCAGACTAGATATCAATTTGGAAGTGGTTGCAAGCCTCCTTGAAATGGTATATAATATCCATTATGGACCACATTTCAAATATAAATATATTGATCATATTGTAGAATCCATGCATAAACAATTTTTAATGATTAAAGGAGGTCCCACCAAGACATTTAGGTTCACAACCTACTTGTGGTATTTTTTTCTACTCAAATTTGGAGGAATGTTTCAAACCAACAAGCTTCAAATTCATCCCTATAGTAATGCTTAGGAAAATAAAATGGCTCCAGTGCGATAAGGATCCATGATTCTTGAAGGAACTATAGTCATTTTGTAGAATACTTTTTGGCTCCATTGCATCAAGCAATTACAAATACTTCAATGCCTAGATTTCCTATGTCATGTACAAATTGCATTCAAATAGGAAAATAAATACAATTGGTTGATTGGTACTTAATGGAAGAATATATTGTGCTAAGATTTTATGGATTGAGAGTACAACCATAAAAACTTCCAATACATGTGACATAAATGGTTTTTGCATTGGAATATGTAAGGTAGATGCACAGAGTACTGATGAACTACACTTTGTCGGTCAGCAAAAGAAGACCTTATTTACTTATTTAACTTTTTCATGTGGAGGGTTAACATTCGAGAGAAAATCATTTAGTGTGGCACATAATATTTTTAATATTTTTAATTTTGATGTTATATGTCACTAGCAATATGATCCATGTGACACCATTAAATCAATGATTGTGGCCAATAAGAATGTTGCAAGTAGAATTCAACATCAAAGTAAACCCTTGCTTGAAAACTTGAGAACAAAGGATTCTTCGGATGAGGTCAAAATAGCAATGGAGAAAAGTGATGCTGAGAATGGTATTTCTTTTGAACAATTGTTAGTGTAAATTATGGCATTACATCGAAAGACAATTAGGAGGTACAACATTTTTTATGAAAAAAGTGATACACAATCTAGTAGAGTAAAAATACCAAATTCTCTAGGTAAGGAAGTTATAGATAAAAATTTGTCACGATAAAAAATTACTCCCTTTTGGTCTATGAGGAAGGAGCTAGGTGATCAAAGAGATCTTGTAGAGTATGGAGATAACGAAGAAGATCGCGAGTTTAGAAAATTGTGGAATATAGAGCATCTTGATGAACATGGAGATAAAGAAACTGATGATGAATCTAATGATGATAGGGAAGAACAAAGCCATGTCAAAGCTGGTTTAAGTGAGGCCACAAAAGAAGCATATACTTTAGGAGCAACCATAGCTCAAAAAATGGGTTATGAAAGTGCTGGTTTGGGGTCCCAAGGACAAGGCCCTTGGATGGTAATAGATGTATAGTATAGAAAACCAGTTGATAAATCTGGCATTGGAGCTAATAAAGTAGACCAATGGCATTAAAGTAGATCCAAAACAATTCAATTTGTTAGAGCTTAAAATCCTCATCCTCATGGTCAATGTTACCCATTTTTTATACTTGCTCAAGTTGATTGAGCTAAAGAATTTGCAAATTGAAAGATAGGTACATTTCATATTTATCTTTCCTATATTGCATTCAATTGTATAAACAGAAAAATTAGAAAGATTACAAGATTATAGTAACAGATCATTGCATTTATCCAAGTGCATGCAACATAGAAAAGATTTTCACAAATCTTTCTAAAAAAGTAATCTTTATTATACAAAAGTGCATACTTGTCCCACACAAGCCGTGAGACTAAATTGTTCAATGAAATGAAGAACAGTTAATACATTGATGGATAAAGAAAGAAAAAAGCACATATAAGGGAAGAGGCAAATCATTTCCTGATGAATGGTTGGGTGTTTGTTGCCTTGCTTTGTCTCCTACTTTGAGCTTCCTCGTGTCCTCCTTAACTCCCTGCTCCTAGTCCCTGCATCTGGCAATAACAATGACATTAGAACAATGCTCTAAGCAATGAAGGTTTCTCACACTACATGTACATTCACCCATCAATGTATAAACTGACCCTCAAGTACATTAAATAAGCATGCAAACTATACATGTCCAAGGAAAAAATAGGACCATCAAATACATCAACCATATACACATGCTTTTCTAACTTGTTTGCTTCATGTGCAGATATAGGAAAAGCAATGTTAGTGTTTCATCAAATTTCAACATGTGGGGTAAATGTGGCTCCCACAAGGGTTGAGCTCAGCGTGCTTTCATTTTGTGTTTTGACAAGATAGACTTGTTAAGTCTTCTATGACAATGTAATGCATTCAAGGATACATTTCATTATTCATAACAATGAAGTGCTTGTATTTACTGATATAAACAATGATGCATGCTCAATGGAATTACAGTGTCTTTGTGTTTTAACAAGTATTTTCTTAGAAAAAAAAGTAGTGAAGAGATAATGTTCATGGAGCTGAATGAAAGAGACAAAATGATATCATTGAATCACATATAAAGTTTAAAAGGAGTCTAGTAGTTCAATCACAATAATAGGGTTGATTCTGTCATTATATGAATTAGTTCTTTTGATGCATGTACAATATTTAGAATGAGTTTGTCTTTTTCACTAGTCAAAGGTTATGCTTAATCACAAATTGCAAGTGTTTATGAAGAAAATGGAAAGTATATTGGGAACCACATCATGCAATAAGTTACTCACATATAATCCAACTCATCAAAGGACTATTGGTAAAGGGGATTTATGCAATTACCAGAATTAAGCATTCATCAGAATTAAGCATTCATTCACTGTTTTCATTAATAATCTTTTGATAATGATTAAGGATTAGTGCCTGCTTTAAATGATCTTGATGAGAAGCATTACAAAATTGATCTTCTTGTTAATGAAAGCAGTCTAAAAAAGGATCAACTATACCCCATGTATAGATTTTATTAGTGTATCAGAGATGAGGTTAAAAGCAATTTTCCTCATAATACAGTCATGAAAGCCTTAGTGTTGAAGGTAGACAAAGGGATATTATTCTATTCAAAGACAATCATATGTCAAAGTATGAGTTAAATGCTATGCTTTTTTGCACAATGTATATTCACTATAAGTGCATAGTACAAGAGCATGAAAGTTCAACCTCTAATGAGCAGGTTGCAGAGAAGGAAACCAACAATGATGTAGCTACGGGAAGTTTTATAAGTGTGATGCAGGAGTTATAATCCCTCAACCATGACTAGAATGTGTACAGAAAAATGTGAAAATCCTTCACCTAAGAAATACATGAAGGCGGCCAGGAAATGAAACCAAGAAACGTACAAATAAAGGAAAATTTTAATTTTCTTTATAAGGAAACATAAAATTTAAAGCCTTCGGCCTTATGTTTTTCAAATATTGGCTTCCTCTAATGAAAAACATGAGGATTTTGAAAATTAAAGGAAATGAAACCTAGAGTGGCCATGAAAAATGCAAGGGTCGGGCCAAGAATTCCTAAAGGAGGAAACCCTCATGGGTTTTGTATTTCTTGAAAACTCATATATTTTTCTAAAGGAGAAAAGCATAGAACCCTCGGTCTGTTTGATGAAATTAATGTATTTTTCTAGAAATGAAAGCATAAAAACCCATAGTAGCCATATATATAAAGAAAAAAACTGAAGAATGTCTAGAAAGTGAGCCTGCGGCCTGGGTTCTTTACAAAATTAAAAGCAAGACATAATAATGTGCAAGAATAATCATACCTTCGGATTTTCTCTTTTTGTTGTTTATGTGAATTTCTGTATGGTGTTCTTTTCAGAAGCTTGAAATGAAATCTCCATGGCTCGAGCAGATGTGGAGTCACAAAAAATTAAGAGCATTCAAAATTGAGAAGAAAAATACACGATTTTCACGGCCTATGAGATCAGAATCACTAAAAGAAGGGTTTCTACTTAAAAGTGCTTTCAAAAAAATGCTTACCAGTGTGTTTCTATAGAGAAAATTGATGGTTTATGTACAAGGATGCATCTATAACTGCAAAATCTTCCATGGAAACCCTTCAACAAAGCTCCACAAACCCTCGTGGTGTCGGCCATAGCTTCTTCAAGAAGCTTCTTGCATAATGAAATAAATGTTTTATCTTTTGCTTTTTGTTACTTAGGGTTTTTTTACCCTAGTATGTGGCCGATGGAGACTTGGCATTTTTTCCATCTTTTTAATGAAAAATCAATGTCAACTAATACCCTGTGGGCTAGGACTTTATGTCTTATGCCTTGTTCATATTTCTTGCCTCTTCTGACTTAGGCATTTCAAATATGTATTTTGACTTAGGCATGTTTGAGTCATATTTTGACTTAATAAAGCCTTTTTCCTATGTCTATGATTGAATACATGTGGTCTTTTATTTTGCATTTTTCTACATTGCAAAATGCTTAAATATAAGTGATGCTTTATAAATCAATTAATTTAAGTCATTATTTTTAAATGCAAAAAATAGGAAACATGTGTTCATATGACCAAGTCATGAGAGATATGTGGATTAAATTTATGACATGCCAAGAATATGGAGAAGGTTATTTTTAGTTTGTAGACATGTACCCACATATATAGGAGCATTTATGCATCTTGTTGGAGATTTTTCAAGAATCTAGGAGTGGTTTTGCATGCCTAGATGCTTGGCATGGTCAAAACCACTTTCCCCACATGTTGGAGATAGTTTTGGGGGGAATCTAATGCCTTAATTTTAGGCTCTTTTGTAGGATCCGACCCAAGTTAGTTGATTGCTCCTATTTTGGTGCAACTACTTGGGTTGAGTATTATATTCACTTTGGGGACTCATTTTGGAGTTAGTTCTGAATTTGCAGTTTTTTGAAGATAGTGATTTCTATAGTCTATCAAATTTCAGCATACTTTGTAACTCATCTTGCCATGTAAAACAGTGAGTACCTTGGATGCTAATAGAATTGAGTATTTTTTCCTTCTCATTACTTACTTTCTTGTGTGCATAATTTTATGGTGATCGATCGAACTGCTTGTGAAATATCTGCTTTTCCTAGTATTTTTGTCTCACTGAAAGCACCTTGTTGCAAGAAAGTATATTATTACATGTTATAAGTTGTGTGTTATAAATGAAAAATTTCTAGTTGTGATATTCTTTTCCTTCTAGGATTTTGTGTCAACACCTTCTTCTAAAGTACTTACGTGAGCAATATGCTAAACATGAGTTGTGTGAGATTTTTCTCAGCTGTTAATTGAACTATGTAGTTAAGTTGAGTTTACATGTCTTATAGTCAATTTGGTGTATCACCATAGAGTAGTGTTTTTAGTTTCATTTTAAAGTTTTCATCTTTCTCACCTTATCCTCAGTAAATAAAAATCAGTAGCTTTAAGTGACATACAAAACTAGGAGCCAACCTCATCCAGAGATTCACTCCAAACATTAAGTTACCCATAGCTCAGTAGGAGTGTTTCCATGTTTCTCCAGAAAGCTGAGTTTTGCAACTTAGCAAGGATGCATTTATGAGAGATAACAGTTTTGGCATGCCCGACGGGACCATCGAATCAGATAGTTCAGAAAAATACAAGTTATTGCTAGTTTTTATATGCTCCCAGCATTGTCAAGCCTTGTAGAGGTAGTTTTACATATCTAGCGACTTCCACTAAGAGTAGAATCAAAAGACCAGTGTTGTGTAGTTTTATATGAAAAAGATCCAAACAAGGAGTTCAGATTCTTGAGTACCTACAGTTGTCTCCACCTAGAAGGCATAGTAGGTCTGTAAAAAGAACTCCTATCTCAAAAAGGGTTCAGTCAACCCCACCAAGTTTTAGACCAGCTTTAATAGCCAATTTAACTATACCTACAACTTCAATCCCTATTGTTCTAGTTCAGGTTAATCCACCATAGCCACCTCAAATGGCTAGAAACCAACCTTTTGTGTCATTTAATGGAGGCAATCCATTAAATCTATCCCAACATGATGGCATTCCTATAGCTGCCTTGAAGAGTTTACCATTTTTTATAGGAGAGGATCAAACAACCCCTATTGAACACATCATAGATGTAGCATCCTTGTGTGGGGTTCATCATATAACCCAAGAGAATGTAGTTGTTAGATTACTTGCAACCTCATTGAAAGGTAAGGCTTTGCAGTGGTTCACAGGTTTGCAAGTTGGGTCTATTGCAACTTGGGATGAGTTAGGGGATCAGTTACATAAGCAGTTTCAGGATAAGTCAAACCACTTGTCACTGGTTGAATAGCTTACAATAGCTTACAACCATCAAAATGGATCCTTAGGATCAAATGACTGATTTTAATTTTTTGTTTTTAGAAGACATGGTTCAGAATACCTGAAACAGTAAGGCCTTCTCCTAATTATGCTTTTCTATATTATTTAAGGGCTTGACACAGTGAAATTTCCATCATGATTTAGTCTATGGGTGCAAACACATTTCCTCAAGCATACGACATAGCTATTAGGGATGAAAACAACCTTATTCAGGCTGGAAGGATAGCTCCCTAACCCCTAATGCCAATTTTTCTAGACATTCAGCCTTCCATGCCTTTACAAATTCCACCTTTTTCACCTTTACCAATTGTACCAGCATTTCCAGATGCTACCCAACCTATTGTCAATCAAGGGACTGTTGCTCTAAGCTTATCTCAAGAGCTACAGGAGATCAAAAGCCTATTACAGAATTTTGGTAACAAACTAGTGAACATAGAGAAGCAACAACAACAAAGTAGACAACCTTTTCAATAGAATTAAGGTCAAGGGAAACAATATCAGGGAAATAGGCAGCCTCATCAAGGCAATTATCAGGGTCAAAGACAAAATTTGAATCCAAGACCTTTTTAGCCTTATAACCCAGCTCAAATTAGTGATGTTAAGGAGCTTGTTCCTATTCAGAACAATCTTGCAGAAAATTATGAATGGTGTTCTCCTTGCAATAAACCCCACAACCAAGCAACTTGTTCAAATGGGGTCATCAACCAAGCATTAATGGTGAAAAATGCTTCAAGTTCACAGCCTAATGAACCTAGTGATGGATCCCTACAGTAGGAAAGTCAATCTACAAGTGATGCTACCTTTCTAAATTGGCAGTGTG
Organism: Sequoia sempervirens; assembly: GCA_007258455.2. NCBI lineage: Eukaryota > Viridiplantae > Streptophyta > Pinopsida > Cupressales > Cupressaceae > Sequoia > Sequoia sempervirens. Next base: position 248,993,258 of record VDFB02000015.1, read on the forward strand.
AAGAATTTTGTGGAGTATACAATGATGATTCTCTAATTGTAGCAAATACAAGAGCCAAGAAAAGGGCTTTTGAACTTGAGCAATCATCTAATAAAGGAAAAGGAGTTGTAGAACCATCTACATCACAAGTACCCCGCATTTTGCAAATGAATACACAAGTTGTTGCCAAAGAGCAACCTCAAGACAAAACCTGTTGCTGCAAGGATACAACAGAACGTAAATTCTGCTACTCCCTTCAATATTGTTGAAAATATGAAAAAAATGAATGTGACAATGTCTATGTGGAAATATTTGGAAATCCCAAGCCAAAAAGAGTTGTTACAATCTACCTTGATTGAAAAGGAAGTGTCTAGTGATGCCCCAGTTGATTCAGTTAAGGCTATTTTCACAAATATACCCCAAGATAGTGATAAATAGCAAAGTAAACAGCCTAATAAAGAGCCATAAAAAGGTTTTAAGCCACCTCCTTTCTATGTGACATTGATTATAGGAGAAAAATTAGTGCATGATTGTATGGTTGATAGTGGAGCTAGTAGTTCAGTCATGCCAAAAAAATATTGCAGACCAATTAGGACTGAAATACCAACCCATTGAGAAAGGAGTACTTCAATTAGATGGGACAACAATTCATACTGTGGGTGCTATTAAAGACTTGGGTCTCACATTACATGCCTACCCAAAATTTTCAATTTCCCAAGATGCCTTTGTCATGTATTTAGCTCCATTTTTTTCCTTGTGTTTATTGAGGGACTTCACTGCTAAAATAGGAGGTTATCTGTCCTCTGACTGGTCTCATATGATTTTTAGGACTAGGTATGGGAAAAAATTTACCATAAATTAGATTCATTGGCAAAGGATCACATTGAACCTTATGTACCAAGTTTAGGTAATGCTAACTATGTTGTTTTTGAAGACAGTGAGCTTGCTGCAACTCAGGAGTTGCAAGATGAAAGTATACCAAAGGTGCTACTAAATGAGTGGGCAGCTCAAAAAACATTGTGGATAATCTGAATGAACTTATTCAGGAGACTCATTTGGGTGTTTACGTGCTACATGAACCAGAAATAGAGATGTAAAACCTTGAAAAGAGGGAAAAACAACAATTACCACAACAAGATGAGTTATGGCATATGTATTTTGATGGCTCCAGAAGTAGAAATGGAGCTGGTGGAGGTGCTATGTTGGTCTCTCCACAAGGTGATAAATATTATGTTGCTTGTAGATTTTCTTTTTCTTGTTCTAACAATACTGTTGAGTATGAAGGTCTGATCCAAGGCTTAGAATGGGCAAGGAGAAGAGGGATAAGTAACTTGCAAGTATTTGGGGACAATGAACTAATTGTTAATCAGGTGAGAGGGTTAAATGTCACAAAAAATGATGCTTTGAAATCTTATAAGCATAGGGTATGGGATATGATAGAGGAGTTTGATCCTTTAATCTGATTTTAATCCCTAGGAGTCAAAATAAGCATGCAAACAGATTGGCTACCATTGGTGCTCAATGACATACCAAATGAGATTAGAAAAGATAAGGTACAACAATACGTTAAGGTAGTTGTTAGGCCCTCTATTCCTGACAATAATTTTCACTAGAAAGTCTTTGAAAGTGATGATTAGGTATTAATTTTTCTGCTTAAGGAAGATCAATTTTCTGTTGTAAACCAGGAGAAACTTAAACATCAATATGAAGATCAGATTATTCAGCTGAGGACAAATAAGCTGCCCAGGGGCCTGGTTACATTAGAGTCCATTTCTAGCACTGATGACTAGCTAAAAAGGAATAAAACCAACATTCAGATTAAAGAGGAGCATTATGAAGAGTTGGAGATTTTTAAAGGCAAGCTTCTTAAGATAGGAAAAATTTGTTCACAATCAGATAGACAGGCTTTTGTTGCTTTATGTCAAGAGTTTTAGGATTTTTTTTCTTGGGATTATTCTAATTTGAAAGGATTTGATCCTAGAATTTCTCAACATACAATAGAACTAGAACCTAACACAAAACCTAGAAGACAAAAACAAAGGCCTTTAAACCCAAAACTAGAACCCCTTATGATTAAGGAATTAAGCAAGCTAATTGAAGGAGGAATTATGTTTCTAATTAAACACACCTCTTGGGTTTCTAACCTAGTTCCGGTTAGAAATAAAAATGGGGAAATTAGGCTTTGTGTGGATTTTAGAGATCTTAATAGGGCTTCTTTGAAGGATCATTACCCACTGCCCTCCATGGAGCAGATCCTTCAAGTTGTTGCTGGTTCAAAGAGATTTTCCTTACTTGATGGATATTTTGGTTATAACTAGGTATTGGTCAAAGAAGAGGACCAATACAAGACTACATTTACAACAAAATGGGGCACTATGGCCTACAAGAGAATTCCTTTTGGCTTGTCCAACGTTGGAGCCACTTTTCAAAGGGCTATGGACATGGCGTTTCAAGGTTTAATTAACAAACTTGTGCTCATTTATCTAGATGATGTAACAGTATTCTCAAAAAATGTTGATGAAGATTTGCTACATTTGAAACAAGTGTTTGAAAGATTTATGGAATATGTAATATCCCTTAATCCTAAGAAAAGTATCTTTGTTGTCCGTGAGGGTAAGTTGTTAGGAGACAGCGTCAAAACAGGGAATTACTATTGATCCTAAGAGAGTCAAATCCATATTAGAGCTATCGTTACCCAATCACAAAAAATGCTTGCAAAGCTTCCTTGGCATAATTAATTTTCTAAGAAGATTTATCTCAGATTTTGCAAACCTTTTGAGACCATTGACTACTATGTTAAAAAAGAATGTAGCTTTTAGCTGGACTAGAGAAGCTAAACCTAGTTTTGAAGCTATTAAGGAGGCTTTAGCATCAACTCCCACATTGGTAAACCTAGATTTCTCAAAAGACTTTATTCTGTATGCTTTTGGCAGTATAGATTCTTTTTTTGCAATGCTATTACAACAAAGTAATGAAGGTTTGGAACATCCCATTACCTTTTTCAACCAAGGATTGGCAAATTATGAACATAGGTATTCATTTGTGGAGAAACATGTTCTAGCTGTGATCAGAAGTTTGAAAAAATTTAAACCTTTGATTTCCAACAATAAAATACATTTGATGGTTGCCCACCCAATTGTGAAGGAATTTCTGCTAAGAAAGGATATAAATGAGAAGAGGGTTGGATGGATCATGAAGGTGATGGAATTTGATATAAACATTAAGGTCATTAAACTTGTAAGGGGGAAAGGATTGTGTGAGCAGTTGGCTGCAGGATCTGAAAATGAAGGGAAAATAGAAACAAAAGTTGTTTTAGTCACTAATGATCAGGGTCAGAATGTTGCACTAGCATTAGGTGGAAGTTGGGTTCATGACATGACTCATTTTTTGCAGACTGGTGAATGTCCACCAGGTTTAGATAAGAAAAAAGGGAGATACTTCAGACTACACTCCATCCCTTATGTGTTAATTAACAATGTTTTATTCAGAAAAAACCTTATTGGTGTGTTGTTAAGATGTATTGATCAGGATCAGGTCGATAAAGTACTTCATGAGTTCCATGATGGAACTACAGGGGGTCATTTTTCCCCAAGAACAACTGCATGGAAAATTATGAGAGCTGGCTATTATTGGCCAACCATGTTTAAGGATGCTCATGCATGGGCCAAAAAATGTGTAAAGTGTGCAATTTTTGTAGGAAAAGAAAAGTTGCTAGCATTACCTTTGCAGCCAATTCAAGTGGAACGACCCTTCATGAGATGGGACATTGACTTTATTGGACCCATAAATCCATCTTCCAGTGCAGGTCACAAGTGGGTACTCACTGCTACCGATTATTTCACAAGGTGGACTGAGGTAGTGGCTTTGAAAGAAGCTAATGAGTCATGTGTTTTGAACTTTTATGATGATATAGTGACCAGGTTTGGTGTTCCATAATTAATCATTTCAGATAATTCCTTAGCATTTGTAGGGCTTAGAGTGAGTGATTGGGAAGTTAAGAATGGCATATACTTGAACACTTCATCAAACTATTACCCTCAAGGTAATGGTTTGGCTGAATCAATAAATAAGAACCTTATCATAATCATTAAAAGAATGATGGAGGATAATTAGAGAGCTTAGCACACCAAGCTGAAATCTTCCTTATGGGAAAAAAAATAACTCCCAAATGGTCTATTGGAAATTCTCCATATGTATTGGTATATGGCAAGGAAGCCAGATTGCCTTTGTCTATAGAGCTGCCAGCTCTTGATATTAAGCATTAGTTGGAAATGTTTGAAGAACAAGACCCATTGGTAGTTAGATATGCTCATCTCATGGAGTTGGAGGAGAAAAGAAACAAAGCTATGAAGTCTTTGGAGTATCATCAACTCCAAACTAAAAGAGTTTTTGATAAGAGGGAAACTTCCAGAGTTTTCAAATAGGGTGATGTTGTACTCAAATGGGATGAGTTGAAAAGAAGGCCAGGAAAGCACATGAAGTTTGATAACTTCTAGAGTGGTCCATTTGTTATCATAGAGTGCAAGGAGCACAATGTGTTCAATTATAAAAGATGGATGGTGAGATTTTTCCTATCCCAGTCAATGGGATACGTCTCAAGCATTGCTTTGAGGTTTGATCTATGCTACATTTTCTTGTTTAGAAGTTTTTCTTTCAATAAGTGCTACTGCACCTTAGTTTAGTTGTTGTTTTCAAATTCCCTAAGTGCTTTTCAACACATTTAGATAGTTTTCCTTCTGTAATTTTAGTTTTCAATAAGTTTCCAAGGTGTTCTTAGTCATTTCTATTGGGTTACAGTATTGAGTTAAGTTGATTTTAGATTTGTTTTGAGTTTCTGAGTGACCCCGTGCCCAATGAATAGCCTAGGAAATTGGTCTTAATGTTAAGTAGGAAAACATATAGCAAATGTCACCAAAAATGTTACCCATTTTTGTTGCTCAAGTTGATTGAGCTAAAGAATTTGCAAACTGAAAGAGAGGTACATTTCATATTTATCTTTCCTATATTGCATTCAATTGTATAAATAGAAAAATCAAAAAGATTACAAGATTATAGTAACAGATCATTACATTTATCCAAGTGCATGCAACATAGAAAATATTTGCACAAATATTTTTGAAAAAAGTAATCTTTATTGATACAAAAGTGCATACCTATCTCACACAAGCCATGAGACTAACTTTTTAAATGAAATGAAGAACAGTTAATACATTGATGGATAAAGAAAGAAAAATGAACATATAAGGAAAGAGGCCAGTCATTGCCTGATGATTGGTTTGGTGTTTGTTGCCTTGCTTTGTCTCCTGCTTTGAGCTGCCTTGTGTCCTCCTTAACTCCCTCCTCCTAGTCCCTGCATCTGGCAATAACAAAGAAGTTAGAGCATTTCTCTAAGCAATGAAGGTCTCTCACACTACATGTACATGCACCCATGAATGTATAAACTAACCCTTAAGTAGATTAAATAAGTATGAAAACTCTACATTCCAAGGAAACAATAGGACCATCAAATACATCAGCCATATGCACATGTTTTTCTAACTTTTTTGCTTCATGTGCAGATATAGGAAAAGACATCTTATTGTTTCATCAAATTTCAGCATGTGGGGTAAATGTGGCTCCCACAAGGGTTGAGATCAGCGTGCTTTCATTTTGTGTTTTGACAAGATAGACTTGTTAAGTCTTCTATGACAGTGTAATGCAATCAAGGATACATTTCATTATTCATAACAATGAAGTGCTTATATTTATTGATATAAACAATGATGCATGCTCAATGGAATTACAGTGTCTTTGTGTTTTAACAAGTATTTTCTTAGAAAAAAAAATAGTGAAGAGATCATGGTCATGGAGCTGAATGGAAGAGACAAAATGATATCATTGAATCACATACAAATTTTAAAAGGAGTCTAGCAGTTCAATCAAAATAACATGGTTGATTATGTCATTATCTGAATTAGTTCTTTTGATGCATATACAATATTCAGAATGAGTTTGTCTTTTTCACTAGTCAAAGGTTATTCTTAATCACAAATTGCAGGTGTTTATGAAGACAATGGCAAGTATATTACAAACAACATCATGCAATAAGTTACTCACATATAATCCAGCTCATCAAAGGGCTATTGGTAAAGGGGATTTATGCAATTACTAGAATTAAGCATTCATTCACTGTTTTCATTAATAATCTTTTGATAATGCTTAAGGATTAGCATCTACTTTAAATGATTTTAATGAGAAGCATTGAAAAAATGAGCTTCTTGTTAATGAAAGCAGTCTAAAAAAGGATCAACTATACCCCGCGTATAGATTTGATTAGTGTATCAGAGATGAGGTTAAAAGCAATTTTCCTCAGAATACAGTCATGAAAGCCTTAGTGTTGAAGGTAGACAAAGGGATATTATTCTATTCAAATACAATCATATGTCAAAGTATGAGTTAAATGCTATGCTTTTTACACAATGTATAGTCACTATAAGTGCATAGTACAAGAGCATGAAAGTTCGGGCTCTAATGAGCAGGTGGCAGAGAAGGAAACCAACAATGATGTAGCTACAAGAAGTTTTATAAGTGTGAAGCAGGAGTTATAACCCCTCAGCCATGACTGGAATGTGTATAAAAAGTCATGAAAATCCTTCACCTAAGAAATGCATGAAGGCGGCCAGGAAATGAAACCCAGAAACATACAGATAAAGGAAAATTTATATTTTCTTTGTAAGGAAACATAAAATTTAAAGCCTTCAGCCTTGTGTTTTTCAAATATTGGCTTCCTCCAATGAAAAGCATGAGGATTTTGAAAATTAAAGGAAATGAAACCCAGAGCGGCCATGAAAAATGCAAGGGTCGAGCCAAGAATGCTTGAAGGAAGAAACCCTCATGGGTTTTGTGTAGGAAAGGTCTTGTGTTTCTTCAAAACTCATATATTTTAATAATGGACAAAATCACAGAACCCTCGGCTTATTTCATGAAATTCATGTACTTTTCTGGACATGAAATCATAAAAACCCACAACAACCATATATATAAAGAAAAAATTTGAAGAATGTCTAGAAAGTGAGTGCACGGCCTAGGTTCTTTACAGAAGTAAAAGCAAGACATAATAATGTGCAAGAATAATCTTACCCTCAGATTTTCTCTTTTTGCTATTTGTGTGAATTTTTGTATGGTGTGCCTTTCAGAAGCTTGAAATGAAATCTCCATGGCTTGACCAAGCAGATGTGGAGTCATAGAAAATTAAGATCATTTAGAATGGAGAAGAAAAATGCATGATTGTCACGACCTATGAGATCAGAATCACTAATAGAAGGGTTTCTAGTTAAAAGTGCTTTCAAAGAAATGCTTACCAGTGTGTTTCTATGGAGAAAATCAAAGGTTTTTGTACAAGGATGCATCTGTAACTGCAAAATCTTCCATGGAAACCCTTCAAAAAAGCTCCACAAACCCACATGGTGTCGGCCACAGCTTCTTCAAGAAGCTTCTTGCATAATGAAATAAATTTTTTATCTTTATCTTTTTCTTACTTAGGGCTTTTTACCCTAGTATGTGGCTGATGGAGACTTGGCATTTTTTCCATCTTTTTAATGAAAAGTCAATGTCAACTAATACCTCGCGAGCTAGGACTTTATGTCTTATGCCGTGTTCATATTCCATGCCTCTTCTGACTTAGGCATTTCAAATATGTATTTTGACTTAGGCATGTTTGAGTCATATTTTGACTTAATAAAGCATTTTTCCTATGTCTATGATCGAATACATGTGGTCTTTTATTTTGCATTGTTCTACATTGCAAAATGCTTAAATATAAGTGATGCTTTATAAATCACTTAATTTAAGTCATTATTTTTAAATGCAAAAAATATGAAACATGTGTTCATATGACCAAGTCATGAGAGAAATGTGGATTAAATTTATGACATGCCAAGAATATGGGGAAGGTTATTTTCATTTTGTAGACATGTAACCACATATATAGGAGCATTTATGCATCTTTTTGGAGGTTTTACAAGAATCTAGGGGTGGTTTTGCATGCCTAGATGCTTGGCATGGTCAAAACCACTTTCCCCACATGTTGGAGATAGTTTTGGGGGGAATCTAATGCCTTAATTTTAGGCTCTTTTGTAGGATCCAACCCAAGTTAGTTGATTGCTCCTATTTCGGTGCAACTACTTGGGTTGAGTATTATATTCACTTTGGGGACTCATTTTGGAGTTAGTTCTAAATTTGTAATTTTCTAAAGATAGTGATTTCTATAGTCCTTCATCAGATTTGAGCATGCTTTGTAACTCATCTTGCCATGTAAAATAGTGAGTACCTTGGATGTTAATAGCATTGAGTATTTTTTCCTTCTCATTACTTACTTTCTTGTGTGCATATTTTTATGGTGATTGATCAAATTGCTTGTGAAATCTTTGTTTTTCTTAGTATTTTTGTCTTGCTGAAAGCACCTTGTTGCAAGAAAGTATATTATTATAGGTTATAAGTTGTGTGTTAAAAATGAAAAATTTGTAGTTGTGAGATATTATTTTCCTTCTAGGATTTTGTGTCAACACCTTCTTATAAAGTACTTATGAGAGCAATATGCAGAAAATGAGTTGTGTGAGCTTTTTCTCAGCTATTAATTGAACTGTGTAGTTAAGTTGTGTTTACATGTCTTATACTCAGTTTGGTGTATCACCATAGAGTAGTGTTTTCAATTTCATTTTAAATTTTTCATCTTTCTCACCTTTTCCTCAGTAAAGAAAAATCAGTAGCTTTAAGTGACATACAGAAATAGGAGCCAACCTCATCCATAGATTCACTCTAATCATTAAGTTACCCACAACTCAATAGGAGTGTTTCCATGTTTCTCTAGAAAGTTGATTTTTGCAACTTGGCAAGGGTGCATTTTTGAGAGATAACAGTCATATACAATCACAACTAGGACATGACCATGGTGGAGAGCTTAGTGCAACTAGCACTACCATTGGTGGTGATGGTATGGGTTGTAGTTAAAGTAGTGGTCAAGATGTGCTACAACATATTACACAGAAGAGGACAAAAATACAAGATACCACAGAAACACTAGGTGATCAAGGCATACAGAAGAGGCAAAGGATTTTGACAAGTCCAAGTCACACTACCAGTGGATCCACCACAAAGGAGATATTTCCAGGCACTCCCCCATTGCTAGTTAGTCTGGCTGTGACATCATTACCAACTACAAGTACTCCTATTCCTTCGCCATTCAAGCATTCCATTGTTCTTACGTCCCCAAGTTTTGATTACATTGAAGATTTTAAAAAGAAATCAGACTTGAATAAAAATGAAAAGAAGCAACTGATGGAGAATGCATATGATGTAACTTCAGAGCTTGCAACAACCATGGTATTACTCACATTTGAAACAAATAAAGAAATCATGGAGTACACAATTCTTGTTCCTGCAGTTCAAAACAAACCAACAAATTAGATGGCTTGATCTGAATTCCAAGTGAAAAATATTCAATTGGATTTTTTTGGACTCAAAAATACTAAAAAAATTAATGTATCAAAGAAGAACAAGGAATTGGTGTACACATCATTGCTAAAGCAAGATAGAGAGAAAAAAATGTTGCAGAATCAAATAGAAAAGTTACAGGAAGACCTAGCAAATGAGAAAGCAAAGAGGAAAGCAACAGATAAGAAGAGCAATGGATTAGAAAAAAGAATAAAAAAAAATCCCTCTACATCAACAAGCAAAGAGGATAAACAAAATAAGAGAGAAGTGAATGAACTAAAGCAAAGGCTAGATGAGAGCAACAAGAAATATGATGAGGAAAAATCCACTTTAGAAAAATTAAGACTAAGCATTATAAATGGAAATGCACAGTGGGAACAAAAATTGGAGAATGAGAGAAAAAGAAATGAAAGATTGGAGGCAGAGCGGATGGAAGCAAAAAATGAAATTAAGTCTTGTCAAAATAAGTTATCTGCATTTTATAGAGAAACAGTGAGGCATATGAAACAAAAGATCTAGGATGAAATAATGCAAAGTATTGATCATTTTTGTGACATGTTTCAATTGATTGATGCTATCAGAATACATTATAAGAAGCTCAACAAATATTTAGTGGACAACAAAAATGTGCTGGCATTAGAAAAATCTACAAATCAAGTTCAACAAACAGTCTACAAAGCCAATAATTTTTTTTTTAAATCAAAAGGGATTACTAATCAACATGCTACATCAATGATGTTGTCATCTATCATTGAAAAGTGTTTGAGAATGCGTGAAACAAAGGAATATTTGCATTTGGCTACAAAAAAGATGAAGAGGGTGGATGAACAAGTAAGGAACTTCACAACGCTTGGTTTGCCATAGGATTTTGACACAAATGAGTGATTCATTAGAAAAAATGATTTCAGAAAGAAGATGGAGGGTGCAAGGAAGATTGATTTGGACCAGTTTCCTCAAAACCCGAATGTGGTGAACTATTTGGATTCCATCAAACCATTGCTAACCTTAAATGCAAAAATCATTGAAGAATTCAAGACAGGTTCCAATTTCAATCATGAATTTTTAACAAATCTTCAAGTCAAACAACATCAATTAGAACAAATGACAGTTCCACCACCTAAACAGTGGAAGTTGCTAGAAAAGGTGATACAGTGATTTTATTTTTGATAATATGAGTTTCCAAGTTCCAACTTAGCTATGTGCAGATTGCATTGCCAATGTCTCTATGTATTCCTTCATGTGAAAATCAATAAAAAAAGCTCAAATTCAGACTTCAGTAATGTGTTGATGTTCAATTATTTGTATTATTTATTTTATCATTTGAAGAAACAGTCTGGTAGTGGTTTCAACTACTAGATACACATTAAAAGATTGTAATGTTCATTGTATGCTACTAATACTATTGTTAATATGTTATTAAGCATTGAGTTGAGTGATGAATCAGTGAGTACATGTTCAAGTTTTAACACAATTAAAATATGAAATTATTAGTAATATATTGATTTAGCCATACAAACCTATGATTCCATCAGAGCATTTTAATTAATTCTTTATATGAATTTATGCTTTAATCCAGGTTTTTAACTAATTCATTAAACCAAAGGCATAATGAAACATATTTCACTACAAAACAACAATGAAAATTAATTAAAGGATCATTGATCAAATTTTCATTAATAACTCATATGGAATGTTACAAATGGAGATACAATAGACTCAAAATATTTGCATCATTCATTTAGACATGCTTGAAAACCACACAATTTACAAAATCTATTTGCTTGACTCAAAACCTAAGATACAGACTCAAAATATATTTTCTCTTTGTTCTTAATTTGCATTTTTAGATCTAGAATTCAAAAAGAGACCCGCACAAATGGCCCTGAATTCCCTTTTATAAGAACAAGGGAGAAAAACAAGGTTCAAGCTGAAAAGTACACATGTGATTATGTTCCCAATCACTATGTCTACAACTCCAATCCATCAATTAATGTCTTCTTCCATAATTCATATTTTGTGTCAGAAGGCCAGTTAGATCCAATAAGTTCATCCATCTTCTTTCTATAGGGAGCACATTTTTCCATCACTGAATTGGATTCTTTATCAAAATTTTCCAAGAAGCTGATGGTGAAGGACAAATTCTCAAGAATGTTCTTCAATAGATCAATGCCAATACTCTCACATATTACTGATGCTTGGGCAGCAATTGTTGTTTCCACTTGGTCCTTCCATTCCTATAGAGGCTTTACCTCATCATATGTGTGTTGGATATCAGACAACAATACCAAATCTGCCTCATCAAATTTTTCCTTCAACTCTTTGACTTTCACCTCCAAAGGAGTAGCATACCCTTGAAACTTATATTCTTGAATCTCATTAATAAATCTATAAGTTGGGCCAATCTTAGGCTACTTATCCTTCTGATGTGCTAACCCAACTGCAATGAACTTCATGTTATCAACCCTATGAATCCATTTATCCAAGATTGGGGCAGCTAATTCCTTGTCTCATTGAGACAAATTTATTTCTTGCAACATTAAAGAATAATTTGCATGAATACTATTTAATTCACCCTAAATCTTCTTATTTAAATGCTTTGAAATAGTATGAACAATCTTAGAATTATTCTCATACATTGTATCTTGAACCTGTGCAAGCAATTTCTTATAATTCTCAATTTGCAAAAATAATTGCTCCCTGGTGGGCTCATTTGATGGAGCTACACCTGATGTGCTTGGCTCCTCTACTACAGTTGGTTCTTAGCCTAAATTTTAAGGAACTATTTCCAAATAATGTTCTGGTGGAGGAGGAGATTGAGGATGTGTCATTGGAGAAGTGGGTCCAACTTGGCTTGAGCTTGATGGGCCTTGAGTTCTCAATGGTTCCCTCTATTTTTTAAACAATTCCAATTTTGTCTCCAACTCTGCGACCCTTTGTTGACTCTTATTGTATTCATCAATGATTTCATTATATTTACTCATGTACTTGTCCTTGTCAGCAGTGACATTTTCCACTATTTCCTTAGTGAATCTGGCAACGTTTATTGTCATATCAACTGCTTCCAATGCTGGAGTATCATAAAATATTCTTATAGTTAGTTGTCTACTGAAATCAGTTGGTTCAACAACTCTTGGATTCCTAGAGCCCAAATACAATGACCAAATGACCAAATGATCAAGGAATCCCACTACTCACTAAATGTTGGCCCTTGTAGTGCAAATTTGGCTTCTTCCTCTATTTGGAACAACGGCCTATTTTTCCTCCTTATTGTGTCTAGCACAACAACATCAACAATATCCCATTTAGACAACAATAGTACACCACTTTTATACACAAGTGCTCTGCCTTCTTCAGTTGTGATGCCTTGAAATTCCTTCCTCATCGCCTTCCTTACATTTGCTTAAATAATACCCTCTAGAAGTTATAGATACAAGCTCCTCTCTTTTGCCACATTCTCTGCATATTTTGGAGCCTTAACCCTCCACACAAAATATTTGAATGTTTTTTTCTCAATAAAAGAATCATCCTCCATGAATTCCTTGCAAGCTTCTAGCCTCAAATAATCTACATTATTCAAACCACTTATGTCAACCTTTCTCAATCTGAGGCTACTTTCTCCTGTGCCTGATGCAACCCCTCTTGGGGGAGAAGGAATTCCTTGGTGCATCTCCTCTGGTGTAACCATGAATTCATCTTCTTTGTAATCAACAATCCCTATTACCTCAAATTTTTTCCTCTTCAATGGTGGTTACTTTGATGGAGTTGGATCTCTCAGAGGTGAATCAAGGTCAATAATGGTTGGTCAAGCTTTCTTGGGAGGGGATGGAATTTATCTCATGGGAGAAGAGACCCTTGACCCCTCTGATGTAGTAGGGGTTGGAGGTGTTTGTTGTTTCTTTATTACCTCCTTCCTCCTAAAGTATATTATGATTTTCTTGGGTGGTTGATAAGAAGGTCTTTCCTCCAATTCTTCTGCTAGATATTCTTCCACTTCCAATGCCTTTCCCTTGTCATTTATTGTGTGTTCTTCCCTCAAGTCACCCACTACATTCTCAAAATTTTCAAGAACATACATGACTTTATTGAATTCACCCTTAATATTTGGTAGGGTTTCATAATCAGGGTCTGACTTTCTTGCCTTCTCCATCATTTTGTTGAAGGTGAGGTACATTTCCTTCTTCTCTTCTTGGACATGAATATCAAAAATATTCTTGATCACATCTTCAGGATAATAGAAATTATTAAGGTAGCAATGAAGCCCTCTAGGTCATGGTTCCTTGGGCATATAGTGCTTATATTATAAAGTGCTAGCACCTTCCACAAATCTTTCCATCCTCTCTTGGCCATCACATAATCAAAAAATATTGTCCATTCAGGAAAGAATGAACCTTTCTTCTGGTGCTCTGGTAACTACCACATTTGTGATGCCCCCAACCGCCTCATAATTTCAATGAATCCAATTCTTAATGGAACATCTCTAGGTAATTGTGGCATAGAAAATTGGACACTCCTCAAAAAAAGAGACAATTTCACACTCAATTTGGACCTAATTTTGACTACCCTTGTATTAATCATTCTTCAAAACATCATTTATAGGCCCCTAAGACCCATTATTTTTTATCTAGAGGCCAATTTCACTTAAAAATCATACAAATCCTGACAAACAATACTTAATTCATTCATATCTCAAAAACCCACCTCCAAAAACCACTAGTGGGACCCATTCGCCACCTTGGGTGAATGAATCCCCTTTGGTGGGACCCATTCACCACCTTGAGCGAATGAATCCCCTCTGGTGGGACCCATTCGCCAAGGGTGGCAAATGAGTCCCTTTTAGGGAAAATTTCAATTTTGAGTGGGAATTTCGCTGACTTAATTCAATTTTTCAGTGGATGTCAGTCTCTTAGGTCTTCATAATGGGAAAATTAGGTATTGATGCCTATAAATACACATTTTAGGTCATTTTTTACATCTCCTAATTATTTTTACAAAGCAATTTCAAAAGTCAAGTGTTGAGAATCTTCCACAAGAAGTTTCATTAGCATTTCTACAACAAATTTGAAGCTTGTGGACAACAAGATAAGGTTTTTGCAAGTCTTCAAGCTCACTTCTTATTCAAGATCCAAAATTGCAAAGAGTTGATCATGGATGCCTACGGAGAATCATGGAGAAATCAAGGTTGAGGAGATGCAATTAGCCATCAAATCACACCTTATGACTTGTTTTCAAAGTGATTCCATCTTCCATTTTCTCTCTATCTTCAGATTTAAGGTTTGTATGTCAATTACATTCATTTTAAATGTTCTAGGGTTTCTTGGATTGAAGTATTGTATCATTCAAATCACATTCACCTATCTTTTTTAGCACTTTAGAATAGGGTTTTATCTTACTTCAGATTTTCCTAGTCTTAGACACACTTAGGGCTAGGGTTTTATGCAAATTTTATCTATTCAAGGTTTAACTACCCAATTAGGAGTTTGACCAAGGCAAACCCCCCATTAGAAAACAAATTTAAATCTATTTTGCAAGTGGTTTTGGAGATTCAGATCCAGGTTTCTATCAAGAAGTGTTGTGCAAGTGACAAAGTGCAGATCTGAAACTTGAATTCTCATAAATTAGAAAAAGGACTAATTTTCCATGGATGGCGAATGAGTCGCACTGGAGGTTCTTGATAGAACAAATTGAAAATTCCAATACCCTTTTGGCTAAAATGGGATTTTTGGTAGAAACCCTGATCTGGGACTGATTCGCCTAGGGTGGCAAATGAGTCCCAGTCAATCTAAAAGTCAACATTTCTAGTTTTTCAGAGTATTTTCCAATCTCCATCAGGATTACAGGTGCACATATATATTCTTGTAACTTTCGATTTTGTTCTATTTGCATTTTTATTCATCTTCTTAGGTCTTTTGCAAACAACACTGTGTTTTCAAACACTTCATATTTCTTAGGTTTTGCATAAATAATCAATCCATTTTATCAGTTTGTTGCATTTAGATCATTTCATTTAGACATATTTCATTGTACTTTCATTAGTTTGAGTGAACCACTTAGATTTTGTGTGGGATCTATCTCTTTTCCTTTAGGTGAAAAACCCTAATTGAGCAAGAGAGTCATAACATCCTAAACCACAAAAATCTTCAGTTCAATAATGCATAAGGGTTCAAATTTGTGTCATAGACCCTGAAGATTTTTGTACTGGGGTATAGAATTATATCCCCCCAATTGTGATTCATTTTCAAATCAGGTCTCCTCTCCAAAGGCCTCAAAAAATCATGGATCTCCCTGGGGATCCTTGGTGGATCACGAATCAGGAACCTCCTTAGTTTTGAAGCAAAAAAATTATGAAACACCACATAATCAAAATTACGATCATCCTTATCCAAAATTTGAATCCAACATTGGACAAGTAGCTCAATATCATCCTCCTTTTTCTTTAATGTCATATTTGTACCAAAATTCTTTGCTCCCTTATATAAAAACATGTGCATCAAGAGGGAATACCACTAGAATCTAACCCAATACTTCACAACCTTTAATGAAATCAACCCCTGATGCATTTTTTCTACCAAGTATGTGGCATAGTCAAAACTACATTGAAATCTTCATGTTGCAAATGTGTGGCCATATACATGTAACATACTGGCAAGACAGATGACGGTTCAAAACAAATAATTTGGCACAATGAGTAAACTATCTTCTTGAAATAGTTCAAAAAGTATTTCATATGGAATGGCTCCTTTTCATCTTGGGAAATTTTAATTTGTTTCCTAGATTTCCCAACCCCAGTACTTGCAATGTGTATGGGTAACATTGTTGTCCTGAATAGAACCTTAGTATTCTCATATTCCTTTTTGAAAAGGTCAAGATCAATGGGGATCATGTCTTGATTCTATTCATGCAACTTGAAAACCTTTGCAATCTCTTCCCTGGTTATCTTAACCATTTCTGCAGCATTGTATGCCCTAACCACTCTAGAAACAGGGTCATATCTTGTAGCTATGTCTTTCAACAGGTCCACATCCATGTACACATTTAACACTACTAATTTCCCATATCTAGTCCCTATGGGTTGCAGATGGGAGTCCCAAGACTTATGTTCCCAAACCAATTTTGAAATATTTTCCATCTTGTATATGGCACATTTGCATCCTTGATATTGTATTGTCTATCCACTAACCCTTCTTTAACCTTAGGACCTTGAAACAGAGCAGATCCCTCGTCTTTCTTGCTGGTTGAGAGTTTTAATTGATCAATAATGTCTTGGGAAAGAGGTCTTGATGTGGTTTCAGAACTAGGAACTTGTGCTTTGGGTGCCATTGGTAACAAGGTAGGTTCAAGTTAATCTAGGGTTTCAACAGAGAGATATTTAAAACCTAGCTTTTCTATTCAAAACCTAGGGCACGACTCAACAATAAAATTTCAATAGGTTCGATAAAATTTCAATAGGTTCGATAGAAATTCACAACTTTTACGCAATTTAAAACCACTATATAGCACTAAAAAGCACACAAACTAATTCAACTGAAAGACAGTGAATATTTACCCTAACTCAAGATAGTTTGGATAAAGCATAGAGAATGGCACTTGTTTTATAGTTTTACTTACAATTTTTTTTGCTTGAAGGAAACCTTAATTTTGACCGCGTTGAACTCTGGAATTCTCTTCTCAATCTCCTAGATGCTTCAAACTCATTGCAATCTTCAATTATACGAAAAAGCAATCTTTTATGTGCATTTAGGTTGAGATTTGGCGTCTCTGGATGTCTTTTCTGCCATTACTACTCACATGCGTGATGCAGAATGACTCTCATGTTCACATCTTCGATTTTGAATATCAGCCATTGATCTCCTTGTGAGATGGCACTTTGGACGACTTAGATTGAGTCAACAAGGTTTGAATTTCCATCACCATTGTTCACCTATCCTTCGGCCAATGAAATTCTACTAGATGGAGCCTAGAATGCTCAATCATTCGTTATGTGGGCTCCACCTTCTTTTCCAAGTGGCAGAAGAAATCCATGTGTCGTTCACCCACTAACCCCATTGCTTTTCATAAGAAAATATTTTATTCCTGCAGGGTGAGCAAGGAATGGTTGAGATTAAATCTCAATGTTGAATGTGGATAGTCGATTTAAAACCTCAAGGAATCAAGTATGTGAGTGGAGACTAGGCCCCACACTTGTAGCAGAACATGTGTCTTCAGCCCACTGACCCTGCAACATGTCAGAAAGTATTATTTTATTCCCATGGGGCTGGCGGGGAACGACCGGGATTGAATCCTTCGATCCAATGGTTAGGATCAAATCCTTAGATCCAACCATTGACAAATATTAACCATTGATTTGAACACCTTTAGTCATCAGTGCCTTCGAGCAGTAGTAGGACCCACCAAAAGGGTGTCTAGGCGTCGCCTACCCGCTATTCCGCTGACTCCTTAATTTGATTAATTTAATCCTGCAGGATGGAGGGGAACCAATAGAAAGCAGTCAATGGGACCCGCTAAGAATAACAAAGGATTTTAATAAGCACGTGCACTTATTAAATTACTTAAAATAGGCCACCTACCTAGGTTTATAACATGAATGATATTGAGAAAATATTAAAACCCAAAATTAGGGAAAGAACAAGAATTAAAGAATTTTATGACCTGCATAAGACAAGGATTCTACGAGTAGCAACTGAGAACACTAGGCTCAACGGTTTAGGGAGTAAACGGATGTAAAGGCATAAGATATGACTTAAGAGATTGAGAATGGGTAAAACCTAGTCAACTTTGAATTGGATTATTACAATGTAGGCAAAAGGAAAAGACACTATAATATCTTTAATTTTGAATATGATATCTACCTATCTTGCTCTGCAGTATTGTATTCACTATCATTTGACTCAAAATAATCAACGATTATTTATAAGTTATGGATGTTGAATTGTTAGCTTCTATTCAAGGAATGGATTAATATTCCTTTCAGTTATTTATCAAAGATTGTGTGAATGGAAATGCAATAGGAATTTATAAGTAGTGTGATAAGTTTTGTTCTTTAAAAATGATGCATAATCACATATCAAATTCAATACCATGGGATACATTATAAAATATAAAATATCACAATTTCACATAATACAATATAAAAAATCATCAACTACAGTTTGGAATATGAATCATGAAGTGCAATATAAAGTAAAATATCATGAAGTGCAATGATTCACAATTTCATGGAATACAATATAAAATATCATCAACTACAGTTTGGAACAATGAAAACTGATTCATGAAGTGCAGTATAAATACCTAAAAGATGCCAATTCACTTCCATTTCCCATATGGAGTCAAGGTCCTGAAACTTACATTCATCTTGAGATAAAGTATAGGAGTCATCTTTATTTTGAGTTTCCTCTTCATTTTCTTCAGCCTATGTCTCAAATTCAACATTCATTGTGTCACTGTCATTTGTCCCATTTCCAGTGCCACCAGTACTAGCATTTGGAATTGGAGTGTTGCACAACCTAGTCCCTCTTCTTTCACATGTGGACCTCTAGATTGTGAGTGCCCTTTCAAAAGGAAATTTTTTGACATTATATGCAGTTCCTTTCATCCTCAAGCAATTTTCCAAATTCTTGTCTAGTTTGTTTCTTAACTTTGATTTCAAAAACGCCAATGAACTGAAAACTCTCTCATCCTCCACCGACCCCAATATCATTGTTTGACATAAATAAGCAAGTTTGAAATATTTTGATATCATAGCATGCAATATTTCACTCTGACCTAAGTTTGTCCAAACCTTTGTTATTGATCCTAGTTCAAAGGCCTTCTCCATTCCCATGGAATCATACTAGTCCCTCATAGCTATTGAAAAAGTCCTACATTGTTGTCTAAGCTTAACTTCATTTAAAATTCCTTCTATTGTCTACTCATTTATTTTACACTTTTCAAAAATTGTTCGATCAAGATTTTTACTTTATCATGAAAATATTTTGGGTTATCTTGGTTTACCCAAAATTGAGGATACACAATACCCATGGCTTCAAGTATTTCATGTTGATGGAATCTTTCATGAATCTCTGAGTCAAGAGATTTTGCAATTTCTTTCAAATTATCACTAACAAATTTAACAATGTCATTAAAATCTTCCTCGTTAACAACTACTTCTCTGCTAGAGTGCCTGGTTGTCTTACAATGGTACATTAGTATCTCATATCCATGTACACATATACATAAGTGCCCGCTTGCATTAAACTATAATTAATTATCAGGATTATTCAAATTAGTAATTTTCTACCACATGAAATAATTTGGGCCTTCTTGTGTTAGATCTAGATATAGATGATCGAGGGCCAAACATGTATGTTTACATAGTTTGTCATATTCATTAATATACATAGTTCTATCTTGGTCTTTCTTCACAAGGTTGTTCATTACATCCAACATGGGGAGAAGACTAGCTAAATTCAATAGTGTCTCTATATCGCTTAAACTATGTAAGAGGTTAGAAGCTTTGTATATTGTGTTGTGATGCTCATACATTACTCCAATCAAGGATTGATATTCTGAAAGAACTCGTTGCGCTGGTCCATGCAGGGAGATCCATCTAGTATCGAAATCCTTGAGAAGATTGTTTCCTGGTGTTATTCCCTCAGCAAAATTTTGAAATTCTACGAAATGTTTGGGACTTCAGCAGAAGTATGTGTAGATCTCGCAGACTAGATTTTCAACTTTTGATACTGTAGGAAACTCGCTTACAATTTTGAATTCTAAATTCATTTTGTGGGCCATGTAGTGAATTCCAAGCATGTATGGTTCACAATTAGTTTGTAACTTTGTGCAAACATCGCTCTTTTGACCTTGCATCACTGCAACTCCATCAACTCCTACACACACCAACTTTTTGGCAATTGTCACCTCATCCATACCTGCAATTTCATTCAAAGATTTCTTGACTCGTTCAAATAGATTTTGCGATGTTGAACTATCCTTCATTTTATGAACACAGAGAAGATGAGCTTGGTGAACATGTTTTTCTACAATATACAAATGGATACAAACCCAAGAAGTATTGTTTGTCGTAGTAACTTCATCTAAAGATAATGCAATGAAGTTTGACTCTTTTACTTTCTCCTTTAAATATTCCTTTTCCAATACAACAAGATAATTTTCCCATTCCCATCCAATATTTATTGACCAATGTGAGAAGGGAAAGTGAGGAACATCCAAAAAATATAATAAATTAGAATATTTTGGGTAGTCTATCATAGGATGCCCTCAGGATAAAATATGAAAAATAACACTCATCTGAACATTTTTTGGAAAATTTGCTCCTTCCATTGCTTTTCCAAATTGAGCCTCAAGTGTACCTTGACATGCAGCAAGCTTCAACATTGTTTTCTTATGCTCTTAATATTTCGTGGCATACTTAACATGAAGACAGTATTCCTTTGATTTCCATTGTATGACATATTGTTCCTTTCTGTCTATGATTTTTTTTCATATACTTTACCGATATGCTTTTCTATAGTGTCAAGCTTTAGTTTCAACTTCTTTTCTCTTCAACATTTCCAACTACAAATCATACAAATGCATTATGTTGCACTTTAAACATCGTTTGCTTTCCCCACTGGTACAATGAATGGGTACTTTGACAACCAAGCAAGTTGAAAATTCCTTGTCATTTCCCACTCATGCCCCATTTTTTATTTTCCTTTTATTTTCTTGCTACCAACATCATCCTAATCCAAGTCAATTATCTCATTCTGGCTAACCAGGGTATCCCTTGGAACATCTTTTGCGGTATTTCCATCCTCATTTAATACATTTTGATTTAACTCAATGACACTCTCACCTTGACCTTCCAGTGGTGGTGAGGTATTATGAATGCCTTAGATTCATTAATATTTGGTGGAAGAGTTGATGATGTAGCTCCATCTTGATCTGATGGATCAGAAGCATTTCCAATTCCAAAGTAATCTAGATCGTATGGTACCTCTACATTTTGGGTGTTTTGATGGCCTCCCAGTCCCTTCACCACCCTAAGGAGTCTTACCCTTGCTGCTTGACATATTGATCTCTCACTTCCAATAAAAGCTAAAAAAAATGTCTTCTTGTTTAAGAAGGATAGAGAATATAGATCCCATTCCCTACTCAATATCATCTTTAAGATTGAAGCAAGAATGGAAAAGAGATAAAGAAATCTTATAACTAATAACACTATGAAGAAATGGTCACTCACCTTTAAGTCTACGTTTTCAACTTTCACTGACTTCCGAATCGAGAACCTCAGAATTGAACAAAATGTGTAAGAATAAATGACAGTTTTGATTGTATTTATATCAATCCATTTTTGGCGAATTCCATGGGATTTTTAAATGGTATATTAAAAATTTGGCGAATCTCGCATGCTTATACAACGATACATTGTAATTTTCAAGGAAAAATGTGTCCTCAAATGTAATTATTTTTTAATGTTATTGGCAAAATAGTTCCTCTAAAGAAACTATTTATAAATTTTAATTGGCGAATTGGGTCTTCACAAACAACTATTTGTAAATTTTAATTGGCGAAATGGGTCCTGATGCAATGTTGTTTTAATAATATTGGCGAATATGTAGGTGTTTTATTACATGCTTTTGGGATTCAAGGCAAAAATATTAATCGATCCATTTGAAACACATAGTTTGTTATGGAAAATTTGTTGCTTAAATATGCCTCATAAAAAAAATCATTGGCAAATGGACATGTATTGGACCGATAATTCATAAAATCTGGGCAATTTGGACACCCTGTTGGGTGTGATTAATTTGCCAATTTTGACTTGGACGATTTCTAGAATTTTCCAATTGGCGAAGATTCACCACTAAAGTTTTCCCTGATACATACATATATACACTGATACATACATACATACATACATACATTGATACACACATACATACATACATACATACATACATACATAAATACAAGCTACGTAAATACCTACATATATACATGCATACATACATACAAGCGTACATACATACATGTACAAGCATGCATACATACATGCATGCATGTCATACAAGCATACATACATACGTACATATAAATATATATACATACATGTTTAAATAATTATCATTTAACACAAAGTAAGACATAACACGAGTGTGTTATAATGCACTCGTATTATGTCTTGCTTAGGCAACTCAAGAACAAATGCAAAAATTATCTCAAAACTATGAAATAACACGAGCACATTATAACGTGAGCACGTTATAATGCACTCACGTTATTTCTTGCTTTGGGAATCCTCAAGCCTTAGGCTTGGTATTTTCTTTGGATTACCAACCCAAAGGTTTGGAGTGCCTTCCCAACATCCAAAGATGTGTTTTTACATATTCTACAAGATTTCACATAATCACATTTGTGCTAACCGTCAGGTTTGCATTTGTTTCAAGGTTGAACAAATCGAACACCTAGATAATGTTAGGACCTCTCTTAGCTATTTAACAATGTAATTCTTTCACATTTTGACAATGTTAAGCCTTTCATCTTTAACTTCTTTTGTTTGTGTCTATTTTTTTGGCAAAAACTAGTGCTTGGTATTTTTTGCTTTATAAATTAACCTTTCAATGAAATTTTAAATAAATTACATTTTTAGAAACTAGACTCCATTCGACACATACTAAAAAAAAAATTCAATTAGTTTTCAAAATTTATAGGGGTAGCATGGCCAAAATTCTATTTTTTAGGATGTGTCCACTTTGAAAATTAGTAAAAAATCAAATATTCATTCAAAATTATCAAAAAAATGGGGCATAAACTACATATTGTTAGCTAATTTCTCATCGAAGCAATTTTAAAAATACCAAAAAAAAAGTTAACTTTTTTAGGGAGCCACAAAAGTCGCTATGTTATGTTTTTTGAAAAAAAAATCACCCATTTCTATGGCTCCCTCTTTTGAACCCCTTAATCTATACCATTTTCAAAAAAAATTAGTAGTTTAGAAAGAAGACTTGGAGCACTTGCTACATTATATTTTTTGCATTTTAAAATTTTGAGTGTAACTATCCTCAATTTCTCATCCAAGGTCAATATTTCTTGATTTCATAAAAAGGTGACCACTTAAGACTCCTTTTTGGTCTACCATCTTTTTGCACTTACCCTTTTGCCAAGTTGGGGTTTGGAAGGGGCGAGCTAAGGTGAGACTAGTCCCCTGCTGGTGGACGTTGCAACCTACAAGCATGTCCATCGGGTTAACTCGGGAGCAGGAGTAGAACCTGAAACCCATGGGGAACAAACCCATGACCAAAGCCAACTCTACTATGTGAGCTACTTAAAAGTTATTTTTACTTTGGATCTATTTTATTTATTACAAATACCTTATTTTCAAAATATTTTGACATGTAAATGATTGTCAAATTTAAACAAATTCTTAAAAATTTATTTAAACTTAAAATTTAAAAAATTTCCTCAAAGAATTTTTTTCCTTCAAAAATAAGAAAAAATTTCAATCTTTCAACATTATCATTTCATCAAAACAAAATCCAAATAAATTCTTAAGTTTTCCAAAATTTATCCCCATCAATAAAGTATCTTGAAAATGCCTTGAATCACAAAATTTTTGCCTCCATGGATCTAGACTTTGAGCCTTTAATTTTCCCAAAATACCTTGAATCACAAAATTTATGCCTCTATATCCTCCCAAAATGCCTTGAATCACAAATTTTTTGTCTCGGCTTAAAATATAAATAATTCAATGATTCCATGGAACTACCACGACTTTGAACCAGTAATTGTCCAAATTTGATGAAATTCATGTTAGTGTTGGTTTTTTGCTTGATTTCATCTTCAAATGAGTAAAACATTGAAAAATTTAATAAAAAATAATAATTGTGGAGATAAATTGATGTACGATTATGTGTTACATATGTTATCGATGGAAGAACCCTACACGAGATTCAAACAAATTTGTTGTAGGAGAACCCTAGGAAGAAATTATTTTCATTTTATGTCATTTATTACCTATGAGAGCAAATCCTTCATGTATAGAAATAAAGTGAGGAGTGTTTGGGTACCCCCTGTGGGCTTAGGTTGCATATGTTTTTCCCATTTGTTAATTGCATGAAGACAATTACATTTTTACCAATTCAATGCCATGGATTGAAGCAAAAACCAATGATCTTAATCGACGAATGCTAGAAACATAAAAGTTAAACAACATTTCAACAACAATGACAAAAACAACAAACCCTAGTCATGGGAACTAAGAGATCCCCACTCAAAACCTCTGCTCTACACCATCAAAATACCCTAACCCCCACAATTTCTTCCCTCACCTACCCCTTAAGCCACAATCAAGCTAATGCCTAAGGTTTCACCCCCAAGAAAATCCTTGCACCTATGTTGAAAAAAAATTACATAACTGGATATCCAATTCAATGGCCGATAAACTAGGATCAAAATATTCACATCAACGATTATTTTCAGTTTTTAATCTTTAATTTGTTTTTTCTCTTCAAAGGAAAAAGGATTGATTTTTCTCTACAATCGAAGCAGTTTAATCGTCACCCATTACATTCCCTTGCACAATCACCACCCATTACATTGCTTCACTTTGTTCATCCATCCCAGAAAACAATGTTTAATATGTTATTTATTGATAAGTAGGAGATATTTTCCACAACGTGTCAAATTGGGTTATTACTATTAGGATTCAATCTTGTAGTTTTACAAATCAAGCTATGTAGTGATGTTATTTACTATTTTAAAGAATAAACAAAACTTCAATTTTTTTATTTTTTTTATTTTTTACACTTATATACAATTGTAGAATGCCTGTAGATCTTAATAATTATATTTTTCACTAATATAACCCTAGAATACCTTTAGACCTTAATATATATTTTTTATTTTCAACAGAAATATTTACACTATCCAACTATTTATTAACATCTTTAAATACTTTACTAATTTAAAATACATGGAGAATATCTACTACATTAAAATATATGTAGGCTTCAAGATCTATTTTCAAGGAGAAGGGGATTTCATGAAACACAAAAATGTATGCTATAAAATTAATGGGAATCTTTCCCTAAATAACAAGTGACACATTGCATTTGATTCCTACTAGCAAGATGTGTAATAAAGTAGTTGATTTAAAGTATTGTTGGTAGAATTATTAATTTGCTAACACTACTAGTAAAATGAAATTTGTTGAATTACTTAAAATAATTTCTTTCAAAGGATGTTTAAAACTTGAAATAGAAGAACCTAATTCAACAAAACTTAGAATTATGTTGCAAATGCTAATCAAAGAGAGACAATTCCAAATGAGAATTAAAGCTCTAAATACGATGTAATTTCATAATTACATTTGAACATGAATGTATTTAACTTTAAATTGATAAAAGATGTTAGAATTTACATATATAGTGTTTTTTGAGTAAACTATGAAACAAATAAATATAAAATAGATCAAAAAAATATACTTATTTGTTATCTTTTATTAAATTTTTTTTTTATTGTTATTTTTTAAAATATTTTAAATTAATAGATATAAATTTATTTATATTATTATTAATTATTTTAATCACAATCTCTCATATTTTCTCTATTTCACCTTTTCAATAAACTAAAATTGTCTCATGATTTACTTTTATATTCATTGGTCCACAATCTTTTAAATAAAAAATAATGGCATTTATCAAATAGAACAATAAATAAAATTTCAAAGTGATATGAAAATAAATTTGCACTGTTAACTTTTTATAGTCAAAATTAAATAGTGAAAAGATTTCATGGCTTACATCACACTAATATTACTATTCACAATTATTATCCAATAGAATGATAGATAAATTAGTTTAAAGTATTTTTTAAAAATTGAAAAAACTATACATTAAAAAAAGATCAAACTATTTTAATTCTATCATCTCATTGGTTCATTTGTTGACAGCTAATAAATCAGATGATTGCATTAGTATTACTGCCTCTAGGAACTAATAATAGTCCCTACTTTTTAAGATTACAAATTTGAGTGGGTGAAATAGGGGTGGGACTAAAAATTGCCCCATTAGCTTAAGAATTTTTATAACACTTGTTAATCATCCGAAGTTTTAGATTTCCTTCAAAAAAAATTGAAAAGAAAATAATCTTTATTTATTTATGTGGAAGGTGTATCCTTTATTTGAGTTTCACAAGCTAAATTTTTCTGTGGATGGTGGACAAACACAGTTGAGCCTTGCAAGATGGTTGAAGCATTGACAATTATTGATCTTTTGTTCATCAAATTTACAAAGTTAATAAATGCAAGACAATTAAATGCTCATCTTTCGTGTGGGTCCACTTTCACCAGATTGATGTGCTGGTAGATACACGTAATGTATTGCATAAAAAGCTCAAAGTGGTAGGAATAGTTCTACCTAATTTGTTGGAATTCAAATCCCTAATAAACAATTTATGCATCACCACATCATAAAAAGTATAGTAATTTTTGAGAAATTCTCGTGGAAGCAATACTATGTTTCTTACAGAGTTTAAGCCTTTGCAGGTTTCCAAGCTCATCTGGAATGCACCCAGTGAAATTATAACCAACTAATAATCTATACACGTAACAAATAATTAGCATGTTCAATACCATGGACATAACATAAACAGTGAAGCATGGCTATAGATTTGATAGTGAAAAATGCTTATAGAATGAAAAGGCTACCTAAATTTCCTAAACAAAATTTGTCCAGTTAAGCCTGTGTTGTATGATAAATCTCTGCAAGAACAACTTGTTTTAGTTAATCTAGAATCAAGTACGAAGCCTACAAATTCAGTGCTTGTAATTGATGTATAAAACTTATAGACTTTGGAGACTTGTAAGACTTCCAAATTTAGATGGCAGTCCTCTGTTTAGACCCATTGAAGTTAGATTTCTATAAAAAAATTAGGCTTGTTAAAGATAAAATAGTAGGTAAAGATAAAATAGCGTAGGAGGAGAGGCAACGTGAGTTACAGATATGTCACTTGAGAACCATCACAAGTAACCCCAACCCAACTTGAAGCACAAGGATCTCCACCTTCCCATCTTAGCTAAGACGTATTTGAACCCCATTGCAGTTGCAATATGGTCATCGTCGACACTGGAATTCATACAATGCCAATAATATTTTAAAAGCACTTATTCTTAGCAGACAATGACACAAAAATCATTCTACTACAACATACCATCTTTACTGTTAGTGACTCCTCCATCAATCCCAAAATAGAGAGAAGAAATGATGAATAGTAAGCAACACTTGAGGGAATGCTCACACGACTGACTAGCATGTTAGTCAAAAGCAAGTAGAGTCAATAGGAAAAAGGGGAGGTCACATTGATAAGGCCCATTAAAAGTGCACATCAAAGGGCTACTACAATGGCAAGTCATTCCCTTTCAAGTCTACATGCACCTACTACATTGTCCACTCTAGTGTATATAGAGGAGATTAGTGCCATTAGAACAGTGTACATGAGGCTAGTAGTTTGGATGAGGATTAAGGTTGTGACCAGTGTTGGATCAAGAAAATGCTCTGCCAAGGGAGTCAATATCTCATACCACCACCATTCAAGATAGATAGTACAAAACAACTAGCCAAAAGATTGGACTCATCTCCCCCATTCTCCATGTTAGGCATATATGGAAAAGGTGGAAGCATTGACAAGGCGCGCAAAATGTTTGACATAATACACTTATTACAAGAAATGTGCCTCCATAATCCCCTCCCCTCTTCCTTGTATCCTCATATTCAGTATGCATGCAAAACGTTGAATATAGTTAAGGCATGCAGATGGTTTTGTTGCTCGCATGCAACTGTGGGAGTGTAGACAAGACACGTCAACTGTTTGCAAGATGTCAATGGCTCGAGTTTTTGTTGAGAATTTTTGGGAAGGAAAATGGGTAGAGGACCATCTACATGGATTGAGTGGCTAGTTTTGAAGTAAAAGACTATTTTAACAATGTGCATGGTAAAAAACACTAAAAAGTATTGTATTTTAAGGAACAAGTAAATCTAACCTTGAGAGTCAATTAAGTATTTATTTTTAAGTTCTATTCCTCCTCAAACCTATGGGCATGTGGGGGGCATATGTGGCTTGAATCTTTTAGACTAAAAATTGGGTGTACCTCAAGAAAGGACTAAAAAGTAACATATGCATTTTCCCTTGTCAACTACTTATGATAACAACATACAAAAACGTTCTATTTTTCTTTGCCTTGGCTTGTAATTCCTAGATATAGTACAATACTGGTTATGTTTTGCGAGGTGACAAAGCACGGTTTTCACTTTCATGGCTGTGTTAAATATTCATATAAACATAGGAGTGCTCCAAATAGGTTTCAAACAAGGTGTGGCAATTGACCCAAATTTAGCAAAGTTACTACAAAATTAATTGAACGACTACAAACTTCTATAGAAAACTGTTTCTTTTTAAATACCATTTGCCTTGCTAACGTCATAACATTTTGACACTTAAATCAATCAAAGTTGTCAAACATTTATACTACATACTAATGACAAATCTAACAAGGAAAAGTTATGACAACATAGGAATGCACAACAAAATGGGTCCATGTAGATATTTATGGTAAATGAGCTTGATTATTTTCTTGACTCAAAGGTTTTGTTTCATTAGTTTGAATTCTTCTAAATGAATGCATATCACTTTTCTATCTAGACAGGTACATTGCACAAATATACTAAAAAATTAGACTTTTTTTTTCAAATTGATCTTCCCCACCTCTTCGACGTTAATTTATTTTTATCTCTCTATTATAAATAAAATTCATGAGACCACCACCTTTCCTAAATTTAAAGACTTAAACTTTTAAACTTAATTACACTACTAAATTCATAAGACCACCAACTTTAAAATATTCCTTAAAAAATCTCCAAAAACCTCTCCATAACCAGCCTAATAAGGCTTAATTCCAACCGTCGTTTCTCTTTATGGGAAGGGTACGACAGGAATTCCCGTAGACCAGAAGCATTCTCCTCACCTCGTGGATAAAAAAATCCCAGAGCGATTGATTTTTCAAAATTTCCACCAATAAACGTTCTACACTCGTCAGTCCGGATAAGGAATGATAAGTGGCTATTAAGTTTTAAACTCCAGTACCGACGATATTTCTTAATTCGTTTATGTCTTAATATTTTACTGGATCCACTAGCAGATGCATGGGATCCACCGCCGTCAGACGGAGACACTGCTTGCGCTTATTAACCAGCGCCGGGCGGAGTTAGCGCAGGGAAAGGGCGAAGATTGCAGGGCGTATGTGGTTTCTCTGTTTTCTCTGTCTGTTGACGGCGGTAGATGTTTGACAGACCAATAGATGGTGACTCTGTGTCAGAAGTTCATTACCGGCGCCACCGACACCACGACGACCACGATCCAGTGGGTCATGGCTAACTTGGTAAAACATCCACATGTCCAGACCAAGCTATACACGGAAATTGTAGGCATTGTTGGTAAGGAAGGGGCTAACTTGGGGGAGGAGAAGCTTTCTCAAATGCAATACCTGGAGGCAGTAGTCAAAGAGGCGCTGCGCCGGCATCCACCAGGGAAGTTCGTTCTTCCGCACGCCGTTACGGAAGCCTCTAGTCTTGGGGGTTATGATATCCCTGCGGGGGCGCTTGTGAATTTTTGTGTTCGGTTGATGGGCAACGATCCAGCAGAGTAGGAGAATCCAGCAGAGTTTATACCCGAAAGATTTATGCAGGCGGAAATGGATATGACGGGAAGCAAGGAGATCAAGATGATGCCGTTTGGCGTGGGGAGGACGATTTGCCCCGGCTTAGGACTGGCCATGATCCATGTTGAGCTTATTGTGGCCACACTGGTCCATAAATTTGAATGGCAGAGCAAACCAGGAGAAACGGTGGATCTTACTGAGATGGAGGACTTCACTGTGGTTATGAAGAATCCGCTATAGGCCGTAATAAAGGAGAGGGCTTCAGCACCTGGTTGTTAAACGGTAAGAAGTTTAACCTTGTGAGATTTAATAGTCATAGCAAAGTAGGTCTAATCGCGGTGTGGGGTTGTAACTAAAGAAACTTAATTACATACGAAACCAAAACAATGATTAAATTGCTAGCACTTGGACTTAAAAAGGAGGAGGTTCAAGGATTGCGCAGATATAAAATTATATGTATACTAATATGTTGAGAGAGTATGTGTTTGTGTATGGGTGTGTATGGATGCAATGTGTTGCAAGTTCTAGTTGTATGTGGTTGGATTAAATAATTAATAACAAGTTTTAGTTATAAATTTAAAATATAAAGCAATGAAAATTTAAAATATAAAACAATGCAACACAATTGAATATCATCCAATCAAATGAAAGTGCATAGCTCATGAACAATTTATTTATTGGATGACATGACATAAATATATCATGTTTTCTAATGACTTTTTTTTACAACCCCATATAGAATGTTTTTACAAGTTGCTATAGTTTTTCCAATTTACTATCTACTATAATGTTATCAATTGTAAGTTTAGATTATACTTATTATTCATTTATTTGTTCTTATACTTGTAAATGTTATATTTATTGTAAGTTCCAATTACATTTCTATATCTATATTTAATGAGTATTGACATTGAAATGGTCTCTTTGGTGAGGATATACATGTTTGATGGGAATTGTAATTACGTTGATAATGACATATGCTTAAGTAATATGATAACTATTGTTTGGGATTTCAAGTATCAATCAAAATAAAATGGTTGATACCAATATCTAACATATCTTGACAATATCTTAGAGAACAAAATAATGATACAAAAGTTACTACCTTGTTTGTCTATAACTTCAATAGGAATTACATTTTATTGTTTCATGTGTGTTTCCAAAGTTACCCTTTTCATATTTTGCTTGTTATTTATTCATTTTCTAGTAAATATGAAACAACTCTTATAATAGTAAACATGATAACATAAAATCCAACACCATATATTGAAACTTGAACTTGAATATGAAATATGAAAATGCAACTCATATTTAACAAGATAACTTTGATAGAAGTTACATCATCACTTATCATATTTACTAGATAACAAATAATTCCTTTTCTTGTCTCATAATTATCATTTTTATATAAACAATAGATTGGCATTTAAGTAAATTATAAAAAGCTCCCCTTCCAAGATGGGAAATGAATACAAATAAAGGAGAAAAGTAAACTACAAATCCATCAACTCAATACATAGCTACACAAGCATTAGTGAAACACTTGACTACATCAGTAAGACACATTAAAGTGAAGTTATAAAATATTTTTTGTATTTGTAGTAATGCATTGACCTGATTATCTTCTATTCCACCATTATTACAAATTATCAATCTCAAGTTATAAATTAGCATTGGAATTCCTAGTCACATATTTTTGTATCAAACTATAAGTTGAACAATAATCAAACTTTTGATTGCTTGTGAAAGATATTGTAAAGTTGTTTTTAGTTGTGGTTCTCTTGAAATCCTTGATAAGGTGTGCTACATTGTTGAATTGAATGCTTAAGACTCTTAGTTTCATTAGCCTTTGGGTGATTACATGACTCTCTTTAGTACTATATGTATAAATACATAGAGTTCCATTAGCCCTATTGGTATTCAATTCGACAATTTTAAATTAATTTTGAGTCTCAACCCCTTTATGCATTCAAACCTCATTTTACCCATCACAAATATTGTGTTTGAGAGAATTACAAATGGATCCCAATTTTTCAAATTTGCATATTTGTTGTTCTTCATTCCCCATGTACCTATCATATGTTGAAAGTTGCAAATATCGAAGAAAATTCTAATACATGGGTGTTTTTGGTGGATTATGTGAAGTTATACTTTTAATGGACATCCAAACATTTCTTGTGAGTCTAATATTTTGTTCCATTTCCTAGTCCCACTTAAAATTCTTGGGAGGTTTATCACCCCTTCTTTTTTCTTCTCTATATTCCACCCTATTTGAGGGATCTCGATGTGGATCCAAACATTTTTTTCATCCCCAATACTCCCCTACTTTCTTGCAAATTTCTATCAAGCCCCTTCCTTGCTTTGTTTCCTTCATTTTCCTTTGTGTGGGACCCTAATATGGATCTAGATATTTGTCCATCCTCTTGATCCCTTGTCCACTTTTGTAATTTTTTCTACATCCTCCTTTGTTTATTCCCCTCACACATCTAGAAATAGACCTTCATCCCAATGTTTGCTTCCATCATCCACTTTTGCATCTGGGTAAAAGCAAGAAATTGGGTCCACGAAGAGGGGAAGATTCGACAAAAAAAAAATTGTAGGAAACACGTATGCGTTATTAAAAAAATGTGTATGCACTTTGCTACGGATAACCAAGCCTAAATATGAACGCATATGCATTTAGATTTGGGTACACACCAAAAAACACGTACGCATTATAAAACGGGTATAACACATGCACGTTATTTAAAGCTATTTATTTTTTTAAATAAACAATTGCAATTTTCATTTTTACCTACGAGTTTGTTAGAGCGACAATGACAAAGGCTTTCGCATACGTGTTTGTAAGGACCTATTTTAGCTCATTTTTAGCTACCACCTCCTCCCGTCGACACAAGCGACCTCATTGACCTCCAGGTTAGTTGAATTTTGCATTTTTTTGGCTTTATATCTTGCATTTTTTTGTTTGTAATTGTAGTTTAGTGTGTGCTTATTTTGTTTGTAATTAGATTGTTTAATTTTTAGTTTTTAAATTGTATTTCCAAACAAAATCATCAATGCAAACCAAAAACCTTAAACTCTAAATTGAAAACCACAAAATCTATACCTAATTTAACTACTTTAATCCTAAATCAGACACAAAACTTAAAATTAGAAATCAAAACCCTAAACACTAGGTTCCAAAAAACATAGACCTAAAAACTAAAACCCTTAACCCTAGGACCTAAACCCTAAAACCCTTAACCCTGGGACCTAAACCCTAAAACCCTAAACCCTAAAACCTAAACGTTAAACCACAAAACCTAGGAATTAACCTTGTATTTCTAGGAATTATATTAGTATGATATTAGTTCTTCGAATAGATTTATGTTGGTCCCAATGTACTAACATAATTCTAGCTCTAATGAACATTAGGGAAAAAAGAGGAAACTTTAGAACAAAAACCTAAATAGGTCAAGGTCTCACGACACTCCACAAAGTTACAAGGCATTTATTAAAGGACTTGACGTGATGTCATAAAACCTCCTAATGAAGAACTTAGTCACAAATGATACCACAACTTGGTTCAAACTACTCTTAACTAATTGTGTTTCATGTGATGAAAAATGGAATCCTTTAAGCTTACAAACATTAACCATTAGAATTGCTAACTATACCTCTAACTACAACTTCAAAAATCTACAAAACATAGACAAAAAGGAAAACAAAAAATGTCTTTTTGGGTGACGCAAAAATGCCCAATCCTCTAGATGTTCCTACATCACATCCATAACCATAAAGAAAATCCTCACATTTCATAAATCTAGGAACTCTCTAACAAGCCCTATCTCTAACCTCTAAACTCTAAAAGTTGGTGAAAGAACCTTTTCTTTGAGGTAATTAATTCCTCATACATAACTCTTCCATAGAATGACAACAAAATTAAAACATATAACATAGATAAAATTACATTTAATTTCTCAATATAACAATGTAAAACTATTTCATGTGCTTCATCTTTGTTTTTTAACAATTATAAATTGTAAACTTACTTCAAAATCATAGTGGCAATCTTTCTTTGTATTCTTACTTTTTATATTATTATAAAACTCTACAACACATTGACAACCACATTCACAAGTGGTTGATTACATATCCTTTGGTTCCATATGTTAAACCCCTCTTAGGACCTATAATTAAGTAGGAATATAATTAATAATTATCACAATTCTTTTAAATACATGGCACATAAAATTATTGAGCTTGAGTTATCGAACTATGTACAGTATTTGTTAAAATTGTTTTAATGTTCAAATTTTTATTTCATAAGCAATAAAAGAACGCGTATATTTCTTGATATTAGAATACAAGATTCCTCAACCACAAGATGATAACTTAGATATTTAAAGAAGAAGATGAATCCTCTGAATCTAGATATAATAAGTGTTACAGAAGTTGAAGAGTCAACAAGATTCTTTATAGGTGGAGAAGAAACATTAGGAGAAGTCTCCATATTATCATAGAATCCAATCTCTTCCATATTATTATCCTATCCTATGTACATGTCCTAATTTTAAAAGTAACTTGATTCGGTCATAAGTCCATAAAGACATGGGGCAAGAGCCACTCAAAATACTTCAAGATTCTATCTCATCAAGACTTATAAATATGTCTATCCAATATAATAACAAAAGAAGAAACTTTTGAAATAGCCATGATTATCTTCTCAAACTATTCATGAAATAGGCTAGTTAAGAAAAACAACTAGAGAAAGTTAGAATTAAACCAAAATATCACCTTCCCAAAATCACACAATCATGAAATGCCAACAATAAATTATGATCAAATAGCTCATTTTATACTTTCAATGCATTTATAATTTTTCCACTTGTCGAGTGAATGAAGTAGGACCTTGATATTGTTATTTAAATATTTTAAATTAGGCCATTGTGTTGAAATCAAAATTTAATATAGAGTGAGAATAATCAAGGGTATATGACTTTAATTATATAATTTAATGTACATGTTGTAGGGGAGGCTCGAATTGTTTGTATTTTCTACAACATAAATTAGTCTTTAAAATTTTCATGTTGTGGATTTTTTAATGTTTTAAATTGAATGTGTCTTCAAATGACATGTATTTTGAATTTGTGCACGTTTAATGTGATTTTTAGTTCAAGTTGTGTATATTATTTAATTAGTTTGTTGATATATTTAACATGCAATTTCCCTTTCATCACATGGAGCCTAAATTTAATATAGATGATTTCATACCTAGTGACCAGCCTAAAAATCCCATACATCCACAATCTCCACATGACACCCCACCATGACAAAACCCCACGCCTCCACCCTGTCCACCTCCTAACCCCCCACGTCCTCTAATAGATCAAAATCAATTACATGAGAACATAAGAGAAAACCTAAATGTGATTCAAGAAAATATCGATTTGATAAAAAATGAGCCTAACCTTCCCCCCCATTTAGCACAATTTGCATCTTCAATGAAAATTGTTGTCGACTCTGTTCGATCCATTGATGTAGACCTAGATAGGTTCCATCGATGGAGAGAAGAGAGAAGACAATTCTATGCATATGGGTTGTCTTATAAAGAAATCCATGAATTTCATATTGCCAAACAAGCCATTTTCCATTTCATTAGCCCCCAAACAAACGAACCAATTCCACCCACTAAAAACCGAATTTCAATTAAATGGTGTAGGCACCCACAAATAGCTGCACATTTTTGGGATAGATGGTGGATGGTTTAAGTTGATACTCCACCACATGGAAATTGTGAGGTGCCCCTTTACTTTTTGAGAAAGTTATGGGTTGAGTTTGAGTTGGATTTAAAAACCAACTATTTTGATATGAGTTCATTTCAAGGAGTCAGGTGTGGCATGCTCCAACATAGATTAGGAGAATGTGTCGATCCTCAGTGATGTGATTTGATTCCACCAATTGTTGCTCCTCTATCTCCTAGTATTTCTGTTGCATTTCAGCAACAAGCGATGTTATTGACATTAGGAGCATTGAGTTCTCTCTTAGGAGATCTCACTCATTAGACTACACATGTGGCAGCTGAAGTGGGCAATAGAGAGCATGGAGCTCAGGATTTGGGCATACTCAAGCATCTACTTTAGGTGACCCACCTATATCTATGACAAAGTCATTTATGCATTTACTATATTCTGATGACCAACTTACATGGGTATGTACATCTTTTATAAGGCACATTTTTTTTTTTTGAAATGTGCAAAATTCATGTAAATAATAACATTAAATTATATATAATATAATAGTAATTCAAGAAGTGTTTAGTGTATATGCATGATCAAATGAGGCCAAATCCTTGATATGATCATGTTTGTTATTTGAGTGTTGTAGAAATGGGCACACCTTTTAGTCATGTAAACCAATATACATTTTAATTTATCTGGACATATCTAATTTAATTTGAATTTGTACACATGTGTGAAATTGGATATATATTGTATCTAGATGCAGGGAGGTCATGGTGTGGCGAGCGCTCCCGAGTCATCGTTAGCTTTTATGCATGGGCCATCTTAGGGGCGTGCTTTCAAAAGTTATTTAAGTCTAAAATAAATACACATCATATCTAATTTAATTTGAATTTGTACACGTGTGAAATGATCTATATTATAGCTATATGCAGGGAGGTCATGTGATACAATTGACTGACCAACCATAAGATGTGGCAAGCACTCCTGAGAAATCGTCAACTTTTATGCATGGGCAATCTCAAGATGCGTGATTATGAGGCCACATCATTCGAGGTTGTAAACTTTACTATTTATTTCCTATACAATTTTTTAGGTCTTTTAAATATATATATTCAATTAAAATCATTTTTTATCAGTAATCTTTTCTAACCTATTGTTTGCTTTATTTGAATATCCAGGAATTAGTAGCTCAAGCATTTGGTCCTAAATTGACAGTTATACCACCCATTGAACAAAATGTGCTAGTAGATTCACATGATCAAATGGTAATTTATGCATACTAAAAATTGTTTTTACTATATTTACTAGATATTTAATTAAATTTATTTTTATCAAGTTTATATTTTCTAACCTGGATTGTTTGCTTTATTTGAATACGAGTTATGTTAAATTAAATCAAGATTTCTTTAACTTTATCTAATTTCAAGTTTCTTGTACCCTTCTATAGCATGATACAGGTACATCTAGTCCACATGGAGCAAAGAGGAGACTTGATTTGATCGATCGTCCTGATAGTTAGATGGTTTTATTTTATAGACTAGAGATGGTTTTATTTATATATGTGTTGGACTTGACATATAAATTTCCATTAATGTTATTTCATGGACAATTTCACATACATTTATCAATTAATATGATCGTGCATTTTTTTATTTATATCAAATGATTTTAATATGATGAGTATATGCACTCACATGTATATATATTTTATCTAATTTTCAAGTTTAATATGCACTATAAATTCTTATCTAGAATCAAATTGCATAAATATTTGCATGCCATTGTTGAATTAAGTTTAGATGTCTTAAAATGATTAACTTTCAAATTTCAATAAAATCACATGGTTAGGTGACAAATTAATACATTCCTTAAATAGTTTAGATCATATTCATAATAAAGTAAGGGAACTTGTAATTTTAACTATTTTCCAATTCTAGCAAATATTCATCACCGAACAATTTAAACAATTTAATCTATACTTGACATGTATAAAATATAAGATACAATTGAAAAATTATATAATTTAATGTGGTAAATATAAGACACGATTTGTATAAGATAAAATTGGAAGAAGATATAAAAAGTGATTAATAAGTTCATTGAAGTTCATACATCGAACAAACATATTCAATAGATAAGAAAAGTTGGAAACCTCATCTAAAGGACAAATGTTTGTATCAAAATCATTAGGATCCTCAAGGAAATATGAAGCAATAGAGGTACAAGTAGGAAAGATAATATGTAAACTATTAGAAATAGAATGAGATGTACAAGAGATACAATCATAGTATATATTATGATTGTTGATGTTGCAGCGTCGGGCATCACTTCTAGCCACGACTTGAGATAATAAATTTCATATAGCCTTTCGAATATTCAATTTATTGAGACCAATATGAAAGTGAAGAGGCGCTTCACTTGAGAAACAATTTAATATTTAATTATTGATAAATAATTACTTGAGGCCGACTTTGTTTATCTCCCACCTTTGGAGACATCATTTCATATTGAAAGGCCGACATGATGTTTTGAAGAGACGCAGTCTATCTCCCTCCCTTGTATTTATATGAGTTGTTTGTTCATTCATTTATTCATTACATATATTCCTTCATAGTGCGATTCATAAGAGAAGTGCGAATTCAATCAAGTGCAGATCAAAGTCTCAAGAAGGTTGAAGTATTGTGTTCTTGAAGGGTGATATTGTCATCAAGATATTGCATTGAGTTGGTGATTTTTTGTTTGGCCTTGTGATCGACCTCTTTGTAAAGAACTTTGTTGCTTCATATTCAATATATAAGTGATATATTGTTGCTGGGTTTTTCTCCCTCAAGTGGAGGGTTTTCCCAGGGTATATGTTGTGTCTATTTGTTTGAATTTGAATTAAAATCTGCTTATTTATATCTGATCCTAAAACTAACATGGTATCAGAGAGGGTTTAAGAAAGATCGTGATCATATTTTTATAAGCAACACTATCATCCACTCTTGTTCTCATCTTCTTGCATCTATCTTATCTTCAAAATGGTGAACGGGCTCAAGATTGAAGATAGACTTGAAGGTGCTTCCAATTTCACTTCTTGGAAGTTTAGAGTAATGCTCGCATTGGAAGAAAATGAGATTGCTGAGTTTGTGGAGAGTGAAATTCCCAAACCTTCTAATGAGAATGAGAAGTCTCAATGGAAGAAGAACCACACTAAGGCAAAGAAGATTTTGGTAGACTCTGTGAAGGACCACCTTGTGCCGGTCATCTCCAAGTTAAAGACAACAAGAGAAATGTTCAAGACCTTGGAGGAAATGTATGAGATCAATAATACAAGAAGAGCTCTTGCATTGAGGAAACAACTTCATCATGTCAAGATGGGGAAAGGAGATTATGTCATCTCCTTCTTCATGAAGATTTCCAAATTAAGAGATCAACTTTCTACCATTGGGCATATGGTTGATGATAAGGATTTGGTTATGTTGGCGCTTAATGCTCTTCCTCAATCTTGGGAGCCATTTATCCAGGGTATCAATGGGAGATCAAAAATACCTAAGTTTGATCATTTGAGGGCAGATTGCATCCAAGAAGAATCAAGATTAGCAGCAAAAGGCAATGGGAAAAGTTCTACAAATGAAGACATTCATGTACTTTCTGCTCAATCTTCGAAGAAGAAAGGAAGAAAAGGAAAGAAAGGAAACTTCAAAAGGAATAGAGATAAAAGATCAAATGGTGCCCCTACATCTAAGAAGAAGAAGGACCTCTCCCACATACAATGCTTCAGATGTGACAAGTTTGGTCACTACACAAAAGATTGTCCAACTAGACCTAAGTAGCAAGCTTCAATTGCAAATGTGGGTGAGATCTATCCTCAAAAGGATTCAAGTGGATTTATATTCTATTCTGCCTTATCAAGAAATGTTCCAATGGATAGCAACACTTGGTTGATTGGTAGTGGTGCCTCTCGCCACATCACTGGATTTAGAGAACATATATCTAATTTGGTAGAGAGAGATTCAAGTGTTCAAGTCATAATTGGAGATGATGCATGTTATTCTATGAAAGGTGTTAGAACCTCATCTCTTCACTTAGATTCTGGCATCTCTTTACAGTTGAGTGATATGTTATTTGTACCAGGCATCAAGTAGAACCTTGTCTCTATCTCAGCCTTGGAGGACAAGGGATATCAAGTTGCATTCTCTGAAGGTAAAGTCCTTGCATGGCCAAAGAACTCAAGCATCAAGACTTCCCAATTGATTGGTGTTCAGAAAGAGAGTCTCTACAGACTTTCCACTCATCCATTACAGGCTTTGTTGCATGATTCAACAAGTTCATGTGAGCTTTGGAATAGAAGACTTGCTCACCTTCACTTCAGAGCACTTCCAACCATGGAGAAGATGGTAATTGGCCTTCCTAAACTCAGCCAGGAGCATGAAGGTACTTGTCGAGGATGCGCATTGGGTAAGAATACTAAAGGTCCCTTTCATAGTAGTGAGAGTAGATCCAAATGTATTCTAGATCTTATTCATTCTGATTTTTGTGGTCCAATGTCTGTTGCTTCTTTGAGTGGTTTCTTGTATTATATAATTTTCATTGATGACTACTCTAGAAAAGACTTGGATTTATTTCTTAAAAACTAAAGAATCTAAGGAAGTACTTGAGAGATTCAAGGAATTTAAAGCTCAGGTAGATAACTTGTCTAGGAAGAGGATCAAAGTTCTGAGATTTGACAATGAAGGAGAATACATCTCTGGAAGCTTTCGTAATTTTTGTATTGAAGTAGGGATTAAGAGGGAGTTTTGTGTCCCTTACAATCCTCAAAAAAACGATGTAGCAGAAAGGAAGAAAAAATCCATTGTAGAAGTAACTAAATCCATGATCCATGATCAAGATCTGTAAACCTTTCTTTGGGCTGAAGCATCCAGGACAATAGTGTATGTTCACAATAGGAGCCCTCACCGCATTTTGGAGAACATGACTCCTGAAGAATCCTTCACAGGTATGAAGCTGAAAGTAAGTCATTTGAGAATCTTTGGTTGTCCTGTGTATGTTCATATGCCTAAAGATAAAAGGACAAAATTGGAACCATTTGGAAAGAAGGGAATATTTGTGGGCTACAGTGAGTCTTCAAAATCCTATAGAGTTTACATTCCAGGTCAGAAATTGATAGAGATCAACAGGGATGTTATATTTGAAGAGGATGTTGCATTCAAGAGATCTAAAGGCACTCACATGGAGATAGACAATGAAGATCAAGAGTCTCCTCAGGACATGGAAGTTGACCATACTCTTGAGATTCAGAGGGAGGCTATTAAAACCTAAAGAAGATGATGATCCAGTTGAGCCTTTGGAACCAACTGATGGCCCAAGAGACATTGTGATTGGTCGAAAGAGACCTCTTTGGGCTAGGCAAACAATGTAGGAGGCAAAAAAGTTTTCAGCCCCTAGAGGAACATTCAGAGAGATAAAAAGACCTCACAATTTTTCAAGCTATGTTGCATTGATGAGTCAAATAATTGAATCTAAGCCTTCCAATGTTGAGGAAGCTACAAGTCAGCAAGTATGGAGAGATGTTATGGCTGAAGAATATCAATCTATCCTCAAGAATGATGTTTGGGATATAGTACCTAGACCAGAAGGGAAATCTATTGTATCTTCTAAGTGGCTTGTCAAGATCAAGCATGCGGTTGATGGAAGCATTGAGATGTACAAGGCTAGATTTGTGGCTAGGGGGTTCTCTAAAAAAGAGGGAATAGACTATGAAGAAACATTTGCTCTAGTTTCTCATTGTACATCCATCAAGACTATCATTGCTATTGCAGCAACTAAAGGATGGAAATTACATCAGATGGACGTGAAGACAACATTTCTAAATGGTGTAACTGAAGAAGAGGTATACATTGAGCAACTTGATGGCTTTGAGTTTCATGGGAAAGAGTCTCATGTTTGTAGATTGAAGAAGGCTTTGTATGGCCTTAAGCAAGCTCCTTGTGCTTGGTATGAGAGAATTGATCGATACCTATTAAGCTTGGGCTTCTCCAAGAATGATGTTGATTCAAACATGTACTTCAAGATAATTAATGGTGAGGCATTGATCTTGGTTCTCTATGTTGATGATTTATTTCTTATAGGAGAAGAACACCTCATTATCAAATGCAAGAAGGAAGTTAGCTTCTGAATTTGAGATGAAGGATCTTAAATACATGCATTACTTCCTTGGTTTAGAAGTATGGTAGAGGACTAATGAGATCATTCTGAGTCAAGGGAAGTATACAATAGACATCTTGAAGAGATTCGGTATGATGGATTGAAAATCCATGTCTATGCCAATGGAGACAAATTTGTAGAAATTAAGAGAGGTTGCAACTAGTTTAGATCTGGTGGATCCTACTATGTAGAGGCAGTTCATTGGATTGTTGATGTATCTACTCAATACTAGACCAGATATTTGCTATGCAATGAGTGCACTTAGTCAATTCATGTGTGAACCAAGGAAAATACACCTAGTTGCAGCAAAGCATATCCTGAGATACTTGCATGGCACAGTTGGGTATGGCTTGAGATATTATTCTGGTGTGGACTTGAAGCTACATGGATATTCTGATTCTGATTGGGCAGGGTGTGTTACTAATCGGAAGAGCGCCTCTAGATGTTGCTTTAGTTTGGGGCCTGCGATGATCTCCTGGTGTAGCAGGAAGTAGTCTTCAGTGGCACTGAGCACCGCAGAGGCCAAGTATATTGCAGCTTGTGTGGCAATTCGAGAAGCAGTGTGGCTTCAGAAGCTCCTTGCAGGATTGTTTGGATAATCATTGGAGCCAACTATTATTCATTGTGATAATCAAAGTTTTGTGAAGCTTTTTTTCAATCTCATGTTTCATGACAGAACAAAACATGTTGAGATCAAATACCACTATATCAGATATATGGTATTGAGGAAAGCTATCTAGTTGAATTACATCAACACTAATAAGCAGACAACTGATATTCTCACCAAGCCTCTCTCCAGAGTAAATTTTGTGTACTTTTGAGACAAGCTTGGAATTGAGGAGAATGAAGCCCTAGCTAAGAGGGAGGCTCAGCATCAGTGATCTTTTGTGATTTTCTTTAATGCATTTTTCTCTATGAGAGAAATTTGAGGTGTAAGCCCTTGTTTAATGCATCTTTCTTTGTGAGAGAAATTTGAGGTGTAAGCCCTTGTTTAATGTATCTTTCTCTGTGAGATAAATTTGAAGTGAAATCCCTCGTTTCCACCCTCTAGGAGTAGCCATGGTGGATGTCATGTTGAGTGACTCCATGACAACATCACATTGAGAGATTCTGTGATGATTTTCTTGTACTTGTGTTTATTCACCCTCTGGGAGTAGTCATGGTGAACGTCA
Source organism: Sequoia sempervirens (assembly GCA_007258455.2). Lineage (NCBI taxonomy): Eukaryota > Viridiplantae > Streptophyta > Pinopsida > Cupressales > Cupressaceae > Sequoia > Sequoia sempervirens. The sequence goes on from VDFB02000015.1 coordinate 249,036,481, forward strand.
TGATGAGATGACGACAACACGTTGAGTGATTCTGTGATGGGCACTTGTGCACATATGCTTTACCATACATGGGAGTAGTCATGATGGTTGATATCACGTTGAGTGACTCCGTGATGAGCTCTTTCCACATATGGGTGTAGCTAGTGTGGATGGCATGACATTGGACAACTGGAAGTATTCCTCCCTAGCTGAGAGGGAGTGTTGATGTTGCAGTGTCAGGCATCACTTCCAACCATGACTTGAGATAATAAATTTCATATAGCCTTTTGGCTATTCAATTTATTGAGACCAATATGAAAGTGAAGAGGCACTTCACTTGACAAACAATTTAATATTTAATTATTGATAAATAATTACTTGAGGCTGACTTTGTTTATCCGCCACCTTTGGAGACATATCATTTCATATTGAAAGGCTGACATGATGTTTTGAAGAGACGCAATCTATCTCCCTCCCTTGTATTTACATGAGTTGTTGTTTGTTCATTCATTCATTCATTACATATATTCCTTCATAGTGTGATTCATAAGAGAAGTGTGAATTCAATCATGTGCAGATCAATGTCTCAAGAAGGCTGAAGTATTGTGTTCTTGAAGGGAGATATTGTCATCAAGATATTGCATTGAGTTGGTGCTTTTTTGTTTGGCCTTGTGATCAGCCTCTTTGTAAAGAACTTTGTTGCTTCATATTCAATATATAAGTGATATATTGTTGCTGGGTTTTTCTCCCTCAAGTGGAGTGTTTTCCCAGGGTATATCCTGTGTCTATTTGTTTGAATTTGAATTAAAATCTGCTTATTTATATTTGATCCTAAAACTAACAATGATCACATGAAGAATGATCCCTAGACATATATTGAGAGGGTACTGATAAAATATTGTTGAAATGAACCAAATTATTAGGTGGAAATATGCTCATGTGTAAACCATAAAAAAAAAAAAGTTTTAAGAAGAGTAGAGGTAACAATAAGATAATTGGAAAATGATGTGATTATGTAATAGGACATAATCACAAACATGGTGAAAGAAAACATCCATTATAAGTGGATCCATAACAACATAATAGAAAGGCATCAAACAATCAAGGATAAGAATATTAAAATAAAGAAACTGTGGAATCATATTTAATTCTATAATAGAGGTGTGAATATTAGTCAATCTTAACAAGCTAATTAAAATCCATGATAAAATCTTTAGCAATGAAGATTAATATAAGGGAGAAGGGGTTAGTATAAGAACACATTATGAAATAAAGACGTAAACCATAATATAAACAAATGAATGAGATACAAATCCTAATTAGCTCTAAGATATTAATCAAAGATAAAAATGAAATTTATAACACTAATTAAAAGGAAGAAACTATAAGAGGAGACCCTAGATCATCTAGAAAAAAGTCAAATTCACCAAAATAAAGATAAATAAATAAATAATTTCCATGAATTAAGTGTTAATTACCCTAGTTTATATCAAATCTAGCAAATATAATTATAAAAAGTATTAAAAAATTATATGCAATGGATAGAAGTAAATAGTTTTACAATTGATAATAAGTGTTGGTGATGATATTGTGAATTAGCTCATGACCACTAAAATATTGATGGCCTTAGTTTTAAAATAGCATTTGACTCTAACATGACATATATAACACTTTGTAATCCATATTTGATTGTCCTAAATTTGATCTTGAGGCTTATGAGACTGATCTATAGTATGGATCTAAAGTATAATGTGTTGGACAAATATAAGAATATTTTTCTTAAAGAACTATTTTCCTTTTCTTAGTATCTAAATGTATCAAGATAATCTTACAAACATTTTTGAAACTTACTGCATTTATAATAGATTGTTTTCTCCTATTATATAATGTATATTGATGTTTAATACAACTATATAACATGATGAAACATATGTGCATATAAATACAATTAAAGCTTATCAACTTTTAGCTCAAGACCACAAGTTGATATTTACATAATCTATATGATGATTTTTTTTTATAGTGACAATCACATGGTAGATGGACTTGATGAGAACTTGCAAAAATAATTAATGTAAGTAAAGTAACTATATTTTTTATGAGTCATTTAACTAAATAGTTCATGTGAGAAAAGAGCAATACATACTAAGAGAATGTCTTAAGGGGAGTTAAGAGAATGACTTAAAAGAGATGAACCTTAAACCCTTAACTCATATAGATTTGTTATTCTAAGAAGATCTCATGAACCTTAGGATATGAACCATAAACGGGTAAAAGCACAAAGCTGTGTTACACTTTATAAAGGAAATGCCCAATGTTGATCCAACTCTTAAACTTGAATCACTAAAAAGTGGCATATCTGTTTTGAATTTTGAAATGATGTATACTAGCAAAATATGTATTTTTTAGTATATTTTATGTTTGTATTTTAAATATATATATATATATATATTAAACTAGTTTTTAGTAAATTAACACTATAATTTAGTTACTGATAAAATGCTGAAAAATGAAGTTGCATGGGACGTCAAACTTTTTATAGTAATTTTTTTTTTCTTTCAAATTTTTTTGTGTATTTATAACTTAAAATTTTAGTGCATGGATATATTTTTTTTCAATTTTGATAAATATATATTTTTAAATAAATATTAAAATGTGCGTGAATAAAAAAACAACTGTATTCATCAGACGTCAACTTTCATATTAAATATTTATCTAAAATGGAAAAAAGAAATACCATCTTGAAATAGATTCTTTTTTCTAATGCATCATATTCTTTTCAAATTTTTTTAATAAGTTTTAGTATTTTTCCTTGGAATAGTAATCAACCTAATATTTTTTGCTAATAACCTACTTTTAGTAAAAAAATATATATAATAAAAAATTATTAAACTATTAAAATAAATATATTTTTGAAAACTACACTTATGGATCTACAAAAGGGTATTTTTATATTTTTAAAAAAAATTATTTACATTAGCAAGTGTTATTGAAACTTCAAGTTTTTCAAATAATTTTATTTTGGTAAATTGGACTCAAAGTGGTGCTCCATATATTTTTAGCCAACAATTTTAGTTGAAAAAGTTGTGGAAGTATCTAACTTATCTAGAATGAATCTTACTAGATCATATGTTTGACCAAAATTGAGTTTTAGTTAGAAATACATAAATTCAGTTGCATTGATAAGTTGGCTGAAAGTGTGGCACAACTTTGTGCTTTTACCCAAACCCTTAACCCATATGAACCCTAAATCCTTAACCATAGGACCTGGAGCCTAGGAGATGAACCCTAGGATATGAATCTAAAACCCTTAAACCATATAGATTTGTTATTCTAAGCATCTCATGAACCCTAAGATATGAACCATGAACCCTTAGCCCTAGGATCTAAATCCTAGGAGATGAATCCTAAACCCCTAACTCATATAGATTTGTTATTCTAAGCATCTCATGAACCCTGGGATATGAACCCTAAACCCTTAACCATAGAACCTAAAGCCTAGGGGATGAATCCTAAACCCTTAACCCATGTAGATTTGTTATTCTAAGCATCTCATGAACCTTAGGATATGAATCTTAAACCCTTAACCATAGGATCTAAAGCCTAGGATATGAATCTTAAACCATTAACCCATATAGATTTGTTAGTCTAAGAATCTCATGAACCCTAGGATATGAACCCTAAACCCTTAACCATAGGACCTAAAGCCTTGGAGCTGAATTGTAAACCCTTAACCCATATAAACTTGTTATTCTAGGCACCTAGTGAACCCTAGGATATGAATCCTTAACCCTAGGACTTGAAGCCTAAGAGATTAACTGTAAAACCTTAACCCATATAGATTTTTTATTCTAAGCATCTCATGAACCCTAGGATATGAACCCTAAACACTTAACTCTAGGACCTAAAGCCTACGATATGAATCCTAAACCCTTAACCCATATATATTTTTTATTCTAATCATCTCATGAACCCTAGGATATGAGCCCTGAACCCTTAACCATAGGACCTAAAGCCTAGGAGATGAATCCTAAACCCTTAACCCATATAGATTTTTTATTCTAAGAATCTCATGAACCCTAGGATATGAACCCTAAACCCTTAACCCTAGGACCTAAAACCTAGGAGATGAATCCTAAACCCTTAACCCTAGGATTAATGCTAGATATGTGAGGATATGGGTTAAGGGGTACTAAGAGGATGACTTAAGGGGAGTTAAGATAGTGACTTAAATGGATGCAATATGATGGATTAAGGTTAGATAAGAGGATATGAATTAACAGGTCCTAAGATGATGGATTAATGGGAATTAAGAGAGTGACTTAAGGGGATGCAAGAGGATGGATTAAGGGTAGATAAGAGGATGGCTTAAGGGGTCCTAAGAGAATGGCTTAAGGGGAATTAAGAGAGTGACTTAAGGGGATGCAAGAGGATGAATTAAAGATAGATACGAGGATATGGCTTAAGGAGTCCTAAGAGTATCGCTTAAGGGGAGTTGAGAGAGTGACTTAACGGGATGCAAGAGGATGGATTAAGGGTAGATATATGAGGATATGGCTTAAGGGGTACTAATAGGATGATTTAAGGGTAGTTAAGAGAGTGACTTAAAGGGATGCAATATGATGGATTAAGGGGTCCTAAGAGAATGGCTTAAGGGGAATTAAGAGAGTGGATTAAGGGGATGTAAGAGGATTGATTAAGGATAAATAAGAGGATGGATTAAGGGGTCCTAAGAGAATGGATTAAGGGAAACTAAGAGAGTTACTTAAGGGGATGCAAGAGGATGGATTAAGGGTAGATAAGAGGATGGCTTAAGGGGTCCTAATCTAAACAATCAATTAAAAGTATCTAGAACTATATATAGTTACATGTCTCTAGATTCAAATTCCATTGTAATATATATATGCATGTTCTCTCTTTTTTGTAATGCATCTAGTTTTGGGAGACCTGAAACAAAAAAATTTAAAGTATAATTAGGAAATGACTAAATACTAACATATATATAGACATGTATATGTGATTAATTTTTTTAACTATAGATATAGACTATCGATTAAATATATATACAACTATATATACTTACCTGTATTTATTTACTCCATTGTACCATCTACATCCTCTCTCTTTTGTAATGCATCTATGATTTTCTCATGATAATCCATTGAAAGTGTCTATAACACTTTATTAGCATGCCTCCCTTGATATCTAACTAGTTTTATATTGGTTGCAAAAATCAAATATGAGTAATGTATAATCTTCTTATGTCTTTCATAGTCTTCAAATGTAATCAATCCATTCTTTCTTATTAGATATTTTTGAAGGTAGGTGCCAACAACAACCACATAACTGGTTGGATACTCAAAGTTGTCATAATGCACTCCAATATGTACCAAATTTTGTTTTCTATCAACACATCTAGCCAACCAATACTTCATCTCCTCTTCATTCCCCTTAGGTGCAACAACAACATACACATGTCCTACAAAAAAATCAATAAAGAGTGACATATATTTAATTCACATATAAATATGCATACATATAAAATTCAATTCAATTTAATATACATTCTTGTACAAGGTCTGAACACGATCATAATCATCTGATGCAAACACTTGATTATCTTCAATTGTTGTTCCATGTTGAGCACATGTCGATGTTGGTGTTAAGGATCTTGGTGTAACACCCCGCCAAAGAACCCCAAAGGACAACACACCTCTACAACAATAATGACACAATTTTTTTTAAAAGTGAAATAACATGAATTGTAAAGCATATCTAAACATAACATATAAGTTAAGCTATGTCCTCTAAGATTCAATGAATACATTACTTAACAATATCTAAACATACATCATAAATTACTAACATAATCTCATTTTAAATCCATCGCGTTAAAATGAAATAACACATACAACTTCATATAATAACATCAGACACATCATCAAAGTCGTATAATAAGAATCAATTAGTACATTCACAATTTCCCTTACATAATGGTAAATCATTACATTGTTACAAGATTACATAAAATATTCCCTTATAACAACAAGAAGAATACATCAAGATTACATTACATGGTACAAATGATATACATATTCAATACATAGCACAAAAAATTGTCACCTCAAATTGGTACCAAATCCAGAACCTACTACATGAGGTACATCCTCCACACTCACGAAAAACAACTAGGAAACCCAATGGAGGAAGAAGCATAATCCACCCAACCATGTGGAACCCTAAGGTCCACCCCTTGTGCTAGGAGATAACAATAATGTCCCACTATAAAAATAGTCAAGAAGATAGTAACACAACACCAAAGGGATAACATGACTCCAACATACATTGTACAACATAACATCACATAATAGTAACATTGCTTCCAGAGGCACACAACAACAAAAGGGGAACACAAGACAAGGGAATGCTAGGTTGCAGTAGGGAAGAGTGTCATCGCATGGCCCTGGCATGGGTTATCCTAACAGTCTCTCACTAGACGCCAGCCCCCATCTATGGTTTTCTTGACAATCTCTCACTAGATGTTGGCCCCATAGGGTGACACATGCAAAACCAACTTTCCTTTTATGAGGACAAGGAATTTTATCTTGCCAACCAGGCCTTCTCAACCCATCCTTAGCCTAAACGAGCACTATAGGCATGGGTGAGGAATCCAATTATCTTAATTAGTGTTAATTTCTACCAAACCCCCTAATACATTAATTAGGTTTTCACTTAATTAAGAAACTCCCACATGGGTTATCCCAGATGCCACTTTGTGCGTCGAACCCAATTGAGAGCCACTCCCCCTACTAACAACTAGAAGACCCAAACACATCCAATAAGATAAGCCATCTTCCACAAAATTACAAAACCACATGAACTCACACATAGAGCGAGGCATGAACCATCTCGTACACAAATCCCAACCATAATAGTGAATAAGAAGTCCAATCCTAAAGACCCTCTTGTACACAATTCAAGTATAAAATCAATCCATTTTCAAAATGAGATAATCTTGAAACCAAAACTTGAGCTAATTACACAAACCTCTGGAAGTCAACCTTGACAACTTACACATAGACTTCCACTTTACACAATGGTCCAAAATCACCTTAATCTCGTAAAACAATCACATAATTAAACAAGAGACACAATAACCCAAGCAACTATGATATTAGCATATGGTAACAATCATCCATTAAATGATTATGAAGAAAATCAATATGTTTTAATTAACAAAAGAGACAATCTCATTCTCTTATTTAATAATTTCTTCAATTTTTTAATATGAATAATTCAATTTTCCTATTAAAAATCCCTAACTTATTTCTCTTAACAAAATACATTAATCCCAAAAGCAGAATTATTATCTTATTTGAATCATATTATATATGAATGTATGCATACATATATATATATACGCATATGTGTTTATAAATTTAACAGAGTACTAATTTCATTACAAATCAAAAATCATATTATAATGTGGCACCTATATATTGACTACCATACATATTAAATATCAAATAACATACAAAATTCAACACTTTCAGCCTTATATATTGTATACTTAGCAAGTTATACAAAACTGAATTTAACAAGGTAATGAGTAGAAATCAAATATCAACACCACAATTGCATGAACTCTACATCAATCCCCAAGGCTTATGATATAAGTATAACTCACATAACTAGAAAACTTATAATTAAACTTACTCCAAAACAACAGAAAATCAAAAGTCAAAGGTGGAGTTTATACAACAAATTATTTAAAGTTGGATGCCACTAGGAAATTCGCCTAAAATTTTGGATGCCCACAACATGTTTAAAATTGAATGCCATACAAATAAACTCAGATTCCCACCAAAAAAAAATTGAATGTTAGAAAAGTAATAAGGGATCAAGTTTTATATGAATAAAATCAAATGCTAAGGATAAATCCTAAACTGTAGAAATCCTTTGACTGCAAGGCAGCAATAAGAGAAGATAGGAGGGTGCACCAAAACATGTTTACAAGCATATCAACTTCAAGAAAAGGCATTGAATTCCATCAACAACATAATCTAAAATTTAAGCATATATTCACCAACATAGCATAATCTAACCAAATACGTGATTCGAATTAGGGATTCGCTTTTGTTTTATTTTGTTTTAACATAGCATAAATGAATCAAGTAAGTGAATTGATTGCAGAATCAATATAATACATAAGGTTCAATTTCTAAGACAAAATAAAATACAAAAGAGGTGAAATGTAATGTCTCAAGTCGAACCTCTAGCAAGATGGATTGCATAAAATCTAGTTTACATAAGTATCGAATTCCACTGCTTACTCATAGTCACCAAGCATACAACATTTAGACAAACTTAAGATAAGGCTACGAAATTTTCAAACAAGCAAATGAGAAGTATGAAATCAAATCCACAAAGAAATGGAAGCATTTACATGGAATTCCAATATATGTGCATTCATCAAACAATAGAAAATTGAACTATATTATGCAGTGCAGATTCAACATTGAGCAACATACAAAAAAATGAACAATCAACCGCTTGCAACACAAAGAGCGAACACATTCCTATTGCATTGACAGATAAACGAACAAGAATGGAGATGAAGCCAACCTGGATTCCAACACTATTGAAACAGAAAGTGGTGTTGAGGTCAACTTCTACGTCTACAACAATCCACTTCTTCAGATTCTTAATCAATTTTTTTGTAAATTTCCCAATTCAATATTTTGTTGAAAACAATCTATAGAATGCAACAATTCAACAGTAATTTCTTGCAGACCAAGTTCTCTGTTTGAAAACAAAAAAAATCCTAGATAATCCCCAAAATCTCCCCAAAAATGATAATTATTAACCAAGGAAAGATTTTTATTTTCAAACACAAAAATCAAACAAAAATCCCACAAAAATTACAAGTTTCCAAATGACAAGCAGTTCGAAGTCACGCATGTGCTCCAAACAATTCTTTTTCTATCTTTTATTTGCTTTTACAGTTTAACCTTTATCTCACTCCATTTAATATTTTAGTTTTATATTTTAATATTTTCCCATTTTAATTTATTAAAACTCAACATTAAAATGAATATATTTTTATTTAATTATAAAAAATACTCTATAACTCAATTTAATTTAATAATTTAATTAACCAAACTCAGCATATATATATATTTCTATTTATGAACATGATTTATTTAATAATCTATTTAATTCAAAAATTAATCAAGCAACATAATTAACAAATTTAATTTAACAACTAAATATCAACAATCAACACCCAAGCATAAGCAAGTTCGAGAACAAAAACAACTGACCATGAACACATACAAGACTGACGGGTGACCAACTGGATACTCATCCTTGTCGAGGATGATAGAAAGGGTAGGGGAACTTTCGTTATCTCCGTTTTCAACAATTTTCCACTGGGTTTAAGGCACGCTCAGACCTAACAATTTAGGTGGAGTCGATGCCTGGTACCTACAACCTACATCAAACAAAACGGTCGACAACATATATATATATATATAAACAAACAATTAGACACACCGTGAAAGGAAATCACAGTGTAGAAGAGTACTCATGAATGAGTAATGCAACATTGTTCCTCTCACCAAGACATGTCAAACAAGTGACCACATCATTGTACAACAATAGTTACATAGTAAACAACACCGAACAATCACCAATTAAACATATAGTAACCATGATTAGATAACCACATAATGGGCACAATTAAATAAATCCATATAAACCAATAAACCCATATAACTGTCATAGCATATGCATAAACCCAAACAATAGCAAGAACATCAAAGTATCATCAAGTGTCATCCAGTATCATCAAAGCAGTAAATCTAACAACAATAAAGTGTCATAATGTCTATCCTAACAGAATAATCATCAGTCCACTAGGGAACAACATGAGGGGCACTACACCCTCCCCCCTAGGATTAGGCTTACTCTTGGAAGCCTGCAAACAAGTATGGGTATGACTCTCGTATCCAGGATGCATCCTCCCCTGTAGCTGAAGCCTCATCATTAGGACCCCACTGGACCCTCACCTGCTCAATGTCTCCACCCCTAAGGGTGAGCCTCCTATGTTGTAGAATGGCTACAGGCTCTAGTGACAGCTACACATCCTCTACTTGTAAAGCATTCTAGTCATGAGAACATGAGAAATGTCTGAATAATATGGTTTAAGAATAGAAACATGGAATACATCATGGATGTGCAATAGACTGGGCAACAAGGCAAGACAATAAGAAACAGAACCAATCCTCTCCAAAACCTCAAATGGCCCTACAAAATGTGGTGCGAGCTTAGAGCCTTTTCCATAGCATATCAGACTCTTTTGTGGGCGCACCCATAATAATACCCGGTCACCCACTGAAAACTAACGATCAACCCTATAAGCATCAACATATTTCTTTTGTTTGCCCTGCACTGCCACCAAGTTCTCTCTAATATGAGCAACCTACTACTCCATCTCCAGAATCATCTTGGGTCTAAGAAGAATTTTTTCCTCAAGACAATCCCAACTCAACAGAGTCCAACAAGGATGACCATACAATGCCTAAAAAAGAGGCATACCAATGGAATTGTGGTACTCGTTATTACATGCAAACTCCACTAAGTAAAATTAATCCTCCCATTGAGACTGCTGATCCATAATGTACATCCTAAGCATATCCTCAAGAACTTGGTTGAACCTCTCAGTATGTCCATCTATCTCTAGATGGTAAGTAGAACTAAAGTTCAATTAGGTTCCCAAAGCATGCTGTAAGCACATCCAAAGTGTGGAAGTGAACATTGGATCTCTATTGGAGATAGTTCTATGTGGAATTTCATGCATTCTGACCATATCCTCCATGAAAATTTTGGCCATGGAAGAAGCATTATACGATGACCGAACAGGAGAAAATTGTGCCACCTTAGTTAACCTATCAACAGTGACCATGATTGCATCATAATGACGAGAAGACATAGGCAAACCAACTATGAAATCTACTAAAATGATGTCCCATTTCCATTCTGGAACAAGATGTGGCTACAAAAGACCTATGAGGTGATGGTGCTCTACCTTAACCCTATGACACTCCAAACACCTCAAAACAAAGTTTGCAATATCCCTCTTCATTCCGGCCCAAAAATATAGCTGACAAAGGTTTGCATACATCTTCTTGACACCCGTATGAGCATAATAGGGTGCTTGATATGCCTCAGACATGATTAGGGTGTGAAGACCCTCAAAAGGAGGAACACAAATGCAACCCAAATTCCACAAAAGACCATCTGACTCAAGTGAATAACCCACAAATTTTCCCTCCAAATCTCTACCTAACTCAACCTTCGATTTCACCTCCTGATACCAACTGTCTGGAGGAAGTGTTGCAAGAATCTGACTCCTCAAATCTACACCAAGAGTTACTGCTGACAACTTGTGTCTCCATTGACTAAGAGCATCCACCATGACATTTTCCTTACCCTAGATATATTTAACCTCAAAACCATACTCACATAGGAACTCCATACACTGCTTCTGCCTAGTATTTAGGTTTGGTTGCGTAAATATATACTGTAAACTGCAGTGATCATTGTGCAACTCAAACCGATGCCCTAATAAAAAGTGTATCCATCTCACTAGGGCATGAAAAATAGCGCTAACTTCAAGTCATGTGTGGGATAGTTCAACTCGTGATCCTTGAGTTTGCAAAACTCATAGGAAATCACACGACCATCCTACATCAAAACTACTCCTAAACCTTCGAAAGATGCATTTCTACACATCGCAAAGTATCTAGTAGGATCAGGGATTGCTAAAATAGGTGCACTTGTCAACCTCTCCTTGAGAGTCTGAAAGGTTGACTGACACTATTCTGACCAAATGAACTTCTTCCCTTTCCTTTGAAGAGAAGTGATGGGTGTGCTATCCTTGAAAAGCCCTGTATGAACAACTGATAATAGCCTACTAAGCCCATAAAACTATGAACCTATGAAACATTAGTGGGTTTAGGTCAATCTATAATAGCTTGGATCTTCGAAGGATCCACAGAAATACCTTCTCTTGAAATGACGTGGCCCAAATATCTCACCTCAGTCTGGAAGAATTCACACTTAGCCAAATTCGCATAAAGCTGATTATCTCTCAGACACTGCAAAACCTTTCGTAAATGCTCCTTGTGCTCCTCCATATTCCTTGAGTAAATCAAAATGTCATCAAGGAATACAAGGAAAAATCTATCAAGATAAGTGTGAAACACACCATTCATCAAACTCATGAACACATATGGTGCATACGTCAACCCGAATGACACCACAGTGAACTCATAGTGCTCATAAGGAGTGCGGAATGTAGTCTTATGGATGTATGCCTCAAAGATTCACAATTGATGGTACCCTAACTTAAGATAAATTTTCAAAAATACCTTAGCTCCCTTAATTTGATCAAAGAGATCATCAATTCTCGGTAAGGGATACATGTTCTTCACTATCACCTTATTTAGTTGTCGATAATCAATACACAATCAAAGAGATCTATCCTTCTTCATAAATGTAATGGGTGCTCCCCAAGGAGAGACACTAGGATGAATGAACCCTTTTACCAACAACTCCTCCAACTACATATGAAGCTCTTGAAGGTCCTGAGTGGTCATCCAATATGGAGCTCGAGAGATTGGTTCTGCTCTGAGAACAAGGTATATCCTAAAATCAATGTCACACTTAGGTGGCATCCTCAAAATCTCACTAGGAAAAACATTTGCATATTCCCTATGGATCGAATATTCATCAATGGACACCTCTTGAATCTCCCCTAGCTTCAAATCATTAACTAACACTGTGAACAACTGGCAACCCTGATGCATTCTTCTCCTCAACTGCATAGAAAAAATCATTTGTAAGGAGATAGGCCTCTGAATGCCAACTACTTCTACCTCTGTAACTAAGTCATCCACAAACCACACTAACTTACGTCAACAATCGATTATTGCTCGATAAGCATCTAACCAGTCCATACCTAAAACAATGTCATAAGATCCAAGGGGTATGATGTGGAGATCCACTGTGGTAACGAGTGAACCAATCCTTAAACCACAATCATGCACAAGGGATTCTACTACTACCCTAGCTCCGAAAGCCAATTCGACCTACCACCTAACACCTTGCTTTGTTGGCACTAGTCCACGATACTCTACTAAGGAAGGGGAAATAAATGAATTGAAAGCACCAGAGTAAAAAAGAATAGAGATATCAATACCGTATAACATACCTGTAGCCTCCACCATTCTACCATAATGTTCTTCCTGGTGGTTATCAACTGCTGCAAATACTCTGTGGGACCTACCTGCATCCCCTACTGTCGGCTCTCAAGCTGCTGACCTCTGAATGAATCCTATTGTGTTCTTTTAAGGACATTGTCTAGCTATGTAGCCCTGTTGGCCACAAGAGAGACACCTTGTACCTCTGTTGTATCCTTTGCCACCTGAGGGTGCACTAGACTGCTAAAAACTACCTCTATTGGCTACAGTTTGTGTGCTCTATGCTGGCTGATCTGAATGGTCACGCTAAGCTCGTTGCCAACTCTAATTTTTCCTTGACTGAAATCTACCACCATGCTGAGACTAAGAGTTCTTATGTTTGGACTGAGAATGTTGTTGTTGCTACTGTTTCCCACCCTTAGTAGGTGCATGATGTCTCCTGGAGGAACCTTCTAACTATGGTTTACCACCTCGTGAACCAAATCCTGTTGGAGGTGCACTACCAATTTGTATACCTGTATGACCTCCTAATGCCATGGCCAAATTCTCCTCTACCAGTCGGGCTTTCTCCACTACCACCTCCATTTTCTTTGGCTCGAAGACACAAACTCCTCCACTGATTTGAGCATTCAACCCCCTAACAAAATTTTGCACCTACATAGCCTTGTCATCATTGATACTAACATATTGCTTAATCTCATAAACCCTACGCTCATACTACTCCACCAACATGGCCATTTGTCTTAACTCATGGAACTAATCAACACGGTGCTGTCTCCAATGATCTAATAGAAAATGAGCTCTAAACCTCTCCAAGAACATCTCCCATGACACAAAACCAATGTCAAGGTGTAATTTATGTTCCTCTAAATGACACCATGTAGAGGAAAAACCTCTGAGGTGAATGATGGGACACCTCACCTTGGTGTTACTACCATATGGGTGCATGGAAAAACACCTATCTGGATCAATCAACCAAGTCTATGCCTCGAATTCACCATTGAAACCATCAAAAGTATGAGGAAATTCCCTCAAAAGATCCCTCATGTGCCCTGCATTAATATCCTCCTACTCTGTTGTGACCTCTCTCCTCCTAGGAGACCATTCTCTTTCCCTAACCACCTATTAATGAACCTCCTGCCTAGGGCCAAGACGGGCAAGGACCTCCTCAAGTAAATGGAGCAACTACGCTCCCTCTTACCTTGGCTAACCTAGATTCTGACCCCCACTTTCTTTATCATTCTGGGAGCCCTATTGTTCCTCACAATCACTCTTGTGGGAACTCTGAGAAGGATTGTTCATGCAGTTAGCCCTACGACCACCACCACAACCTCTACCTTGACCCATACCTCGACCTCTAGGCATCTTCCTACAAAACACCAGAAGGGAAAACCATAAGCTCAAGAGTCAAGCACTAGGAAAACATAATGGGATCAATTAAACTAGAGTACCCAATGTTAGAACTTGGGCTTTGATACTAGGTGTAACACCCCACCAAAGAACCCTAGAGGACAACACACCTATGCAACAATAATGGCACAATTTTTTTAAAAAAAGTGAAATACCATGAATTGTAAAGCATATCTAAACATAACATATAGGTTAAGCTATGTCCTCTAAGGTTCAATGACTGCATTACTTAACATGATCTAAACATACATCATAAATTACTAACAATATAAGTTCATTTTAAATTCATCACATTAAATGAAATAACACATACAACTACATATAATAACATCAGATACATCATCAATAGTCATATAATAAGAATCAATGAGTACATTCACAATTTCCCTTACATAAGGGTGTACATCATTACATCGTTACAACATTAGATCAAATCTTCCCTTATAACAATGGGAACAATACATCAAGATTACATTACATGGTAAAAATGATATACAGATTCAATACATAGCATATACAACTGTCTCCTCAAACTGGTACCAAATCTAAAACTTGCTACATAAGATACATCCTCCACACTCATGAAAAATATCTGGGAAACCCAATGGAGGAAGAAGCACAATTTACCTGACCATGTGGAACCCTAAGGTCCACCCCCTTGTGCTAGGAGATAACAATAAGGTCCCACTACACAAATAGTCAAGAAGAAAGTAACACAACACCAACTTAGGGCTAACATGACTCCAACATACATTTTACAACATAACATCACATAACAGTAACACCACTTCTAGAGACACACAACAACAAAGGGGAACACAAGAAAAGGGAATGCTAGGTTGCAGTAGGGAAGAGTATCATCGCATGGTCCTTGCATGGGTTATCCTGACAATCTCTCACTAGACATCAACCCCCATCTATGGTTATCCTAACAATCTCTCACTAGATGTCGGCCCCATAGCGTGACACATGCGGAACCAACTTTCCTTTCGCGAGGACAAGGAAGTTGATCTTTCCAACCAGGCCTTCTCAACCCATCCTTAGCCTAAACAAGCACTACAGGCATGGGCGAGGCATCAAATTATCTTAATTAGTGTAAATTTCTACCAAACCCCCTAATACATTAATTAGGTTTTCACTTAATTAAGAAACCCCCACATGGGTTATCCTAGATGCCACTTTCTGCGTTAGCCCCCACTGAGAGCCACTCCCCCTACTAACAAATAGAAGACCCAAACACATCCAACATGGTAAGCCATCTTGGACAAAATTGCAAAACCACATGAAATCCTACATAGAGGGAGGCATGAACCATCTCGTACACAAATCCCAACCATAATAGTGAATAAGCAGTGCAAGGCTAAAGACCCTCTTGTACACAGTTAAAGTATAAAATCAATCCATTTTCAAAATGAAATAATCATGAAACCAAAACTCGAGCTAATTCCACAAACCTTTGGAAGTCAACCTTGACAACTTACATATAGACTCTCATTCTCTTATTTAATAATTTCTTCAATTTTTTAAATATGAATAAATCAATTTTCCTATTAAAAATCCCTAACTTATTTCTCTTAACAAAATCCATTAATACCAAAAGAAGAATTATTATCTTATTTGAATCATATTTTATATGAATTTGTATACATATTTAAGTATATATAAATATATACATATTTAAGTATATATATATATACACATATGTGTTTATAAATCTAGTAGAGTACTAATTTCATTACAAATCAAAAATTAGATTATAATGTGGCACCTATATATATATTGAATGCCATACATATTAAATATCAAATAACATACAAAATTCGACACTTTCAGCCTTACATATTGTATACTCAGCAAGTTATACAGAACCAAATTTATCAAGGTAATGAGTAGAAATAAAATATCAACACTACAATTCCATGAACTCTACATCGATCCCCAAGGCTTATGATATAAGTGTGACTCACATGACTAGAAAATTTTTCATTAAACTAACTCCAAACAATAAAAAATTGAAAGTCAAAGGTGGAGTTTATACAACAAATTATTTAAAGTTGGATGCCAACAAGAAATTTGCCTAAAATGTTGGATTCCCACAACATTTCTAAAATTTAATTCCATGCAAAAAAAATCAGATTCCCACCAAAAAAAATTGAATGTTAGAAAAGTAATAAGGGATCAAGTTTTATATGAATAAAATCAAATGCTAAGGATAAATCCTAAACTATAGAAATCATTTGACTACGAGGAAGCAATAAGAGAAGATAGGAGGGTGCACCAAAACATGTTTATAGGCATATCAACTTCAAGTAAAGGCATTGAATTCCATCAACAACATAATCCACAACTTAAGCATATATTCACCAACATAGCATAATCGAACCAAATACGTGATTCGAATTAGGGATTCACTTTTGTTTTATTTTTCTTTAACATAGCATAATCGAATCAAGTAAGTGATTAGATTTCAAACTCAATATAATACAAAAGGTTTGATTTCTAGGCCAAAATAAAATAAAAAAGAGGCAAAATGTAATGTCTCAAGTCGAACCTCCAATAGGATGGATTGCATAAAATCTAGTTTACATAAGTATCAAATTCCACTGCTTACTCATAATCACCAAGTATACAACATTTAGACAAACTTAAGATAAGGCTGCAAAATTTTCAAACAAGTAAATGATAGGTATGAAGTTGAATCCACAAAGAAATGGAAGAATTTACATGGAATTCCAATGTATGTGCATTCATCAAACAACAAAAAATTGAACTCTATCATGCAGTGCAAATTCAACATTGAGCAACATATAGAAAAATGAACAATCAACTGCTTGCAACACAGAGAGCGAATGAATTCTTATTGCATTGACAGATAAATGAACAAGAATAGAGATGAAGCCAACCTAGATTCCAACGCCACTGAAATGGAAACTAGTGTCGAGATCAACTTTTACATCCACAACAATCCACTTCTTCAAATTCTTAATCAATTTTTTTGTAATTCTCCCAATTTAGTATTTTTTAAAAAATATTCTACAGAATGCAACTATTCAACAGATAATTTCCTACAAACCAAGTTCTATGTTTGAAAACAACAAAAAAATCCCAAATAATCCCCAAAATCTCCCCAAAAGTGATAATTATTAACCAAGGAAAGCTTTTGATTTTCGAACACAAAAATTAGACAAAAATCCCACAAAAATAACAAGTTTCCAAATGACAAGTAGTTCGGAGTCACACATGTGCTCCACCCAATTCTTTTTTCTATCTTTTAATTGCTTTTACAATTTAACCATTATCTCATTCCATTTAATATTTTAGTTGCATATTATAATATTTTCCCATTTTAATTTATTAAAACTCAACATTAAAATGAATATATTTTTATTTAATTATAAAAATACTCTATAACTCAATAATTTAATTAACCAAACTCAACATATATATATCTATTTATCAACATGATTTATTTAATAATCTATTTAATTCAACAATAATCAAGCAACATAATGAACAAATTTAATTTAACAACTAAATATCAACAATCATCACCCAAGCATAAACAAGTTTGAGAACAAAAACAATTGACCACGAACACATACAAGACTGACAGGTGCCCAACTAGATACTCATCCTCGTTGAGGATGATGGCAAGGGTAGGGAACCTTTGGTTATCTTCGTTTTCAACAATTTTCCATTAGGTTTAAGGCACACTTAGACTTGACAATTCAGGTGGAGTTGATGCCTGGTACCTGGAACCTGCATCAAACGGAATGGTATAAACAGTCAGACACACCATGAAAGGAAATTGCAGCGTAGCAGGGTACTCATGAATGAGTAATGCAATATTGTTCCTCTCACCAAGACACATCAAACAAGTGACCACATCATTGTACAATAGTAGTTACATAGTAAACAATATTGAACAATCACCAGATAAACATATCGTAACCATGATCAGATAACCACATAATGCACATAATTAAATCAATCCACATAAACCAATAAACCGATGAAACTGTCACAACATATGCATAAACTCAAACAGTAGCAAGAAAATCAAAGTATCATCAAGTGTCATTTAGTATCATCAAAGCAGTAAATCTAATAACAACAAAGTTTCATAATGTATATCCTAACAAAATAATCACCAGTCCACTAGCAAACAACAAGAGGGGCACTACACTTTGTTGCCATTCTTTGAACCATTTTGTATTTTCACACACCTGCCAATCACGTACAATACAAAATTGACAAAAAAAATGCAAGCTCCCTTGTCCATATTGTCCATGTGTTTGCATTCTAACTCTTAAACGAATGCCATTTTGTAGATCCATTAATTGTTTCACAATTTTGTTGAGTAAGAATATCATTTTCTTCAACTAACCAAAATAAGCATCAAATTATTGAGCTCTCACTTGTTCTTGTAGATAATTTGGTATTGCACCAATCTACAATTGCACGTGTATCTCTAAATTTTGCTGCATCCTCAAAATTTAATTTCTCTCTAGCAAGAGCTCTTTTCACACATGCACTTGCTCCATCATGATCTCTTTTACCATGTACAGCTTCAAAAAAACTCGTGTTGGATATTATTTTTCTTATGAACTCTACATAACCAATAAAACATTATAGAATTCTTGAATTGACCCGTGCAATTATTTGACCATATGAGATGTTCTCTCATTTGAATTCCTCTCTTTTAATTTTTTATAAAATATATCAAAATAATATTGAACAAACTCAGATGAATGTAATCGATTATCACTTACGTAAAAATTGTACTCTCTCAAAAATATTCTATTATCTTCTCTACTATCATCTTCATGTCTATATAAAATATGAACAAATATAGCTACTTGCACTAAAGTATAATATTGTGATTGAATTTCTTCTTGTGGAGCAAGAGTATATTTTTCAGCAAAATCAACAACTAACAATATAGTTCCAATTAGGAATGTGTTTTTACATGTACAAAATTGATTATCAATCCAATGAGCATATTGAGAGTGTTTTACATATTTAGGTACAATCTTATCTTTAAATTCTTTAATAAATGCATGCACACTAATTTTTTCCACAATTAGCTCACAATGTTTTCCAATTTTTCCATCTTTTAAAGAATATTCAACATTTTAAATTTTTTTAACATCCACTAATTGTTGTCCAAATTCATGTAAACTACTTTTATGCATACATTCTCCTAACAATGAAAAGTTACCACATCTATCGTATTGTCCAAAAATACATGTATTTAAATAAAATAACTTTCCATTAGAGGGTTCACAAACAAACTTGCTATAAAATCTTCGATTGTTTCAGGTGGCATGTTAATACCACAAATGTCCTACATAATTTGGTTAGCATGCAAATTACAACGTATATATCGAAAAATATCATAATAATAACAAAATTGTACATGAATTTTAGAACAATAAGAGATTTGTTGTTTATTAATTCTAGCATACCAAGGTTTACATTTTCTGAATGATCTTTGACCTATGCTAATATTAAATGGTAAGATTGAATCATCTAAAAATTGTCTATATAACTCATTTTGAGTCATATCTAATAGATGCTTTGGATGAGGGTCATGGATTTTTTATCCCACCATTAATTTTAAAACATCTCTAATATTAGGTGATACTCTTGTATTATCATGCCAATATTTTTTGATTAAAGATTTGATTTCATTAGTTAATTTCATGTCTGGCCTTGGGAGTCTACCACTAAAACTCCAACATTCATTAATTGGATTTTTTTAATACTTTCTCTGCTTTTAGTTGCTCTTATCAAAGTTTTGGGATTTACTTTTATATATTTATTAATCTTACTTAACATCATTTTATTTGAAGTTGATTTATTAACTAGAGTAGTTTTTATTGCATGATGAGCAACATTCTTATCTTTATATCAACTTTTCTTTCCTATAGAATCAATAGCATTGGCAACACTAGATATGATTTGTTCTACTTAATCATCTTTCTTTTTTGGTTTTATATAAATGCCTAATTTTTTCATCACTTTTCGCATTTTCATCAATTGCTTCATGAGTTGATATTGAAATCCTAATTTCTTTCTATAAAAAATATTTTATATATTCTAATTCCATGAGTTCTCATTTGCCTCCAAGAAACTTTACGAGGAAGGTTATCTAACACATCTCTTTCAATTGTAAAAAAACATTTTCATTTTCATTCATACAAGTGGTTTCATTTTCATTCATGCAAGTGGTTTCATTTTCATTCATGCAAGGGGTTTCATTTTCATTTTCAAACATAAAAGGGATTTCATTCTCAATTTCATCGTTATTTTTTTTTTGCATTGTTTCAAAATTAGAATTATTGATCTCATTAATGATGTATCCAGCTTCATCTAAATAACTAAGATTAATATTATCAAGACTTGGGTTCGAAGACATACTTGGATAAATTGTTTGAATATGTGCATTTTTCATATCATTGGGAGGTGGATTTGAAGACATACCTGATGTTGTTTGCATAGGTACTATTTTCATATCATTCAAAGTTGAAATTCAAGGCATAATTGAGTTTGTCTCCATAATTGCATTTTCTTCCATATTCACCATCTCCACATTTACATCATCTAAATTCCTCTCACCCTTAATGTTTTTCTCTTCAACATTCATGGAACTAATTGCTTCCAAAATTTTCATTTGGAAAATCCTTTCTCTTCTATCCCTTTTCCTTTTGTCCTCCATTTCTATATTTCCTTCAATTTCTTCGAGTGTCATTAACTTTCGATATTTTTTTTTCCTTTGCTTTGATCCCATGATTACCAAACCCTCTTGATAAAAAACTTATTTTTCAATTGCTACCTCTTTCAAATATTTAAATAAAACTACATAATATGGAGATACTTTCTTCTATAAACTTTGAAGTAAAAAAACATCATGAATACATCCAAAAGTTCTCTTTTTCCAAATCTTCTTGTAAAAGCTCCTTGTACTTGATTCTACTTCAAAAAATTCAACTTGCACTTGTCTCTTCCAAAAATTTGAATAGAATATGCCCTAACAAGAGATTGCATAAGACAACATTGAAATAAAAAATGCAGAAAGTGAAACTTTCAGATCGTACTTCAAAAAAGAAATGTTGTAGAGAAAATGTGCTCTATCAATTTTTCCAAATTGGGGAAAAACGGATATATAAGAAATGTGTACATGTTATAAAACACATACGCATTCTTTTTTAGTAATGCATATGTGTTATATAATGTGTATGTGTTTCCTTTATTCAATGGGTAAATAGATAATGTGTATGCATTATATAATGCATACACGTTTATTTTAAATGACGCGTATACATTTTTAATGCATACACATTTTTAAAAATTTAAATTGTCAACCCACATGTTGCCTCAGTTTTAGACTCAAGAAAGGCTTGGAAACCAGACCCTTTGCCTTTGACCTGCAACTAAAAAACTAAGGCATGTTCAAGAGAAATGTCCAACTTTGGTAATATAGCTTATGGACTTTTTTTCTAAATCAATCTATGAAATTAAAACCCATTATAAAAAATGATGTATAGTTTCCAAATATATAATTTTTGTTAAGATTGGATTATATTTTCTATTTTTTAATTCATTTCTAAGCAAACTAGTCCATAAACTTGAAATATCAAGATTTTTTTTTTTTTTAATCTGTTTTTAGTTAATTTTATTGTAAAAATATTATATGGCATCAATCTTTAAACAATTCTCTACACAATAAAAAAAGATTCAAATTTTTTTTAGTTTAGGTCCAACTATGCTGTCAGTACACGTTGATTTTTAAAAACAACAATTAAGACCAATAAAAACTCAAAAAAAAAATTACAAAAAAATATCCTCATCAATCTTCATGTTGTTAGATATCTTTCCCCAAAAGGAATTAGAAAAATAATTTTATTTAGGTCAAAAAGTGGTGTCTATACATGTGCATGGTATGGTAAAAAAAAATGACTTTTAAAAAGTGGTTTTTATACATGCCTATCAAAATTTAATTTCTATCATCTGGGTATTTGAAAAAATTACATATTCGGAAATACATTCAAGATACTAAATCTCATATTATTGAATTTTTTTAAGATTCATTATGTAAGTGCTTCAAATTCTCAATCCAAGTGTGACAAATTCTAAAAAACAGCAAAAGCACTTCCACTTTTTGAGTTTTTTGTGGATCCAACTTCTTCCATCAGCCCATCTATGTTTTGCAAAAGCTTGAATTTCATTTTGTATTCTATTTCTTCTTATGTAGACTTCGACCTAGTTCTTCTAGATATCCTTCCTTCCATTTGGAAATCCCTTCTAATGTCCATTCCTTCAAATTTTTCATGCATTTTCTCCCATGCCTTTCATTCACTCCTTCACTTATTTTGTAGGATTTCTAAGTGCTTATGGAATTCTTTCCAAATGTTCTACTTTGCAAGGAATTCTTTTCAATTCACAAATAAATGGACTCTCACAAACCCTATATAGTGGGGTACCCTATCGAGAAGGACATCTATATTTTATAAGTATTAGATTGAATAAGATTTCTTGTTAGATTTTATTCAATAGTTTTGTGTATGATTGGAATGCAATAAAGAGAAGATATTTTAGTAACATGTTTTCCTAAGTGAGAAATTGAAGAAGATTTTGTGGGAAAAACAACTCAAGCAAGGGCCACTTGAGGTACTACAAAACCACCTTAAACTAGATTAATAGATTAGATCTTTTATTCCAAGTTTAATTGGTAGTTTTCAGATTATGCAATTATGAATGATGTATTGTAAATTCTAAATTAGAAATCTTTTGTTGATACTATGTTTAGTACTCCAGAGGCTAATTAGATTACAATCATAAGCATTGAGTACTTGTAGCAATTAGGTATTTTTTTGTATCTATTTACTCTATTTTAGGAAATATAAGTTCATTTTGGTTAAAAGTTTTTACTACATTTATCTATTTTAATTTACATATACTCAACCAATGTAGGACATTTAGAATTCATTAATGCATATATGTTGCCAACATCATCTAAAGTCTATGACTCTTTAGTTGATAATTCAATGAATCCCTCTCTTGAATGATGAACTGCTTAGTCTAGGGATCTTCAAGTCCATTAAGCCATGTGGCATGATCATTTGCAGTAGTTAATTAAGCATTAGAGGAAGCTCCATAATTTTAATGAGTGTTTTTTGGTATGGGCCATGCAAAGTGACTAGCAAGAACTATTCGTATTTTCAAGAATGAGGCAAAGCTTTCACCATTATTTTGTTTAGTGTTACAAAGGTCCATCATGGTGATACCATTCTCTATATTTAGGAAAACTAAGTGAAAATTTTCATGGCTAGCTCAAAAAATCTTGTGATTATCCCATGAGGGAGGTGTGCGAACCAATCAAGGGCTTGTTCTCCCAATCTTCTAGGGAATACCCTCAAGAGGTAGGCATCAAGATAGGAGACCTCTTGGCATGCTATATAGAATTATTTAAGATGCTCCCTAGGATCTCCCTTTCCTTTGTATTTGTCAAATTTAGGAATTTCAAATTTTTGGGGAAATGATCTCATTTTGATGGTCTTGTCGAAAGGATAAGGACATAGTTCTTGGAAGGTGTGATATTTCTTTTTATGTCTTAGTTGAAGTCACTTAAGGGTATCCTTAATTTGTTGAATGTCTTGGGCCAAAGAACTTGTGAAAGTGAGGGGTGACAATTGATAGTTGGAGATGGGAGGTTTTGAAGATTGTATGTGTTGGTATTGAGAAGAGGATGATATGGGATTAGAAGATTGGAAGTTTTGATGGGTAGATGATATGCGATTAGAAGATTGGATGATATTATTGAACACCCAAAATATTAAGAGGGGGTGAATCACTATTCACTAAAATTCATTAACTTCATCAATTTAAACATCCATTCAAAGCATCATATTAAACTTGCAGTACTAGAAAGGAACATATAAAGCATGAATCACATCAAGGAACACAAGAAAACCAAATTTAAATGGAAAACCCTTGAAAGGGAAAAACCATGGTGAGGATTAGCTCACAATATATTATAATCGGTTACAATGGAGATTATAGAATGGTGGCTCACTATCTAGAAAAAAATAATGACCCACTACCAAGGGATCACTACCTAGAATAGAAAAATATAGAGGAAAGAGTATCTCACTTCCAAAGTGAACTGTTAATAATGCATCTGCAACATGCCAAAGATACCATTCCAATTAAGCTCTGAAAATTGACTCAACACACTTCATACTTCACCACTACACTTTCACACTTCACACTACATCAGATTTCACACACACACTCTACATACACTCATCTCATCATTTTCACAATGAATCAACCTTGTATATATATCACAACCAACCGAAACATCAATTAGGTTGGCCTGATTGCATGAACTGTGTACCACATAACCTATTAGCTTTAAAATTTAACACACACACCTTGTAGAGAGGACCAAAATGTTTACACATCCAAAATAGGTTACCATGACCTATAATCACTCCCATAAATTTTCTCCTTAACACAATTCAATGCTACACAACCCCAAAATAATTAGGTTAGCACCACATAGCAAAATTGGTGAAGCAATAATTGAATGAACCAACCATTTATTCATAACTCGACACACGGACCACCAAAACGCTTTCCACTTGGAGCACACATACTTTTGGCATCTATAAACACTTCCTCAAAACTACATAGCATAATATTCATCTGTGGTGGAATGTGAAGCATTCCAATATGCACTTTATACTAGTCACTCTTCCATTACTAAACTCGATACTCTATCAACATTATCTTCAACAGTGAAAGACATACAACCTTGAGAATTTGGACATGAACACCTTCAACACACATCATCAACACCTCAAAACTACATGACAATATATTGCATAGAAAAGTAATGTAGACCATAAAGTTGATTCACTATAACATTAGAATTGCACTGCAAGACTTAGTAAAATATCCACACCATTTGGTCTTCTTCATACCAACACTTCTATATTTCTATTATGGGTTGACATTAATGACAAAACCATACACCATCCATGCACTATCATTCTCGTGTTTCCAACAATCTCCTCCTTTTTCATTGATGGAAACACACTCACTCTCCAAAGCTAGTCAAACTACTCCCCCTTTAACATCAAGGGTAAAGGGTGCACTATATATTCTCCCTAATTGATGTATATACATGAGAGTATCTACCCCTTTCTTCATCTCTCCTATACTCAACATAATTCTCTAATAATCTCCCCCTTAAGAAATATTTGCATCAAAGTGGCTACCCCCTAACAATGTTATTTACCAAAAAAATGATTGAAAATGTACCACAACACCATTAACTACTTCTAAATATATACATTGAAATCAAAAAGCTACATATACAAAATAGAAATGTACTCCTTCAACTAGCAAAGGGTAAAATACCCTTGCAAGACACCTTTAGTTTGGAAAGGTGTGCCTCCTAGTCTCTCTTAGCTACCTCCTAATCCTTCTTAGCGAAGGCAAGAAAGGAATCCTGACTTTCATTCTGTGCATGGAGGACTTCTCCTTCTTCTAGAGAACTGGACATTGGATCCTTTTGTGTCACCTTCTCTGCACTAGATAAAACTCCAATGAAGGATGTAAGTCTTGCACTAACTAAATCTCTAAGTTGATTGTACTGCATTATGATCTTCTCTTTTTGTTCTTGCAGTAGGAAGAATTGACCATGCATATTTTTAATTGTTTCTCTTGTTTGCACCATCTCCATCATTTACCAGATCATATGCACTAGAGGCTTGAGCAATCTGTGACTCAATTGAGCCCATTTGATCTTTTATTCTCCTTGTAGAAGTAGGCCAAAAAATGAAACAATACTTTAGCTTCTTCCAAGAATTTTTTTTACTTCCTTCAAGTTAACTTGTAATTTTCCATGTGTTTCATTGTATTTATCAAAAATCTCAATCAATATCTTATCATTGACATTCTTTTCTATTTACTTCTCTATTTTTTCTTCTAAACCAATAGAATATTCCTTAAAGGAGTCTAACAACTTAAAATTTTGTACATTAGACAAGGAATTATTAATATTTGCTCTGAGAATGTTATCATCTAACACCTTTACTAATTTTTCTACCATTTCTACACTCTTCTAGTGTGTTTGAAGTATTTCCTTCCTCGCGGAGGCATGGAAAGCATCACCAAGTTGTAACTTATGTAGGGGAGAAAGCTTATCCATCTCTACCTATCCTTGTTTCATTAGAATTTGTATGAGTTGTGTAGAAACCACTAGTTCAAATTGTAGTTGCATGTCCAAAAAATCTTTCAAAGAATCTCAATAGGATTCACCAATAATTTTAGCACTTTCTCCTTCCTTCTTCTCACTCTTCACCTTATTTACACTAGCAAAACATTCTTCAACATTCTTTTCTTCTTATGTATACTTCTCACTATTTGGAGGAGGCACGTTTTCTTCTTTTTGTGCCTTTGTCTTCTCCAAGACTTTTTTATCTTCTTCTCTCTACTCAACATCTTTCTCCATATCCAAAGGGGAAAATTTTTGATCATTTTGAGCTTCATATTTCTCTAAGACACTTTTTTTATCATTTTCTTTTTCTTTTTCAACAACATTGTCCACATCTCGAGGGGTATCATCTATTACCATTTCTTCTTAACCATTTCATCTTAGGAATATTCTCATGTTGTTCATTAATAGGCTCATTTCTTTCTAGAATAGATGTGTCTTGTTGCATTTTATCTTCACTATCTAGAGATATTCCCCTCTTTTGCAAGCCCTTTAGCATTCCTCAGAGTCTCATTCTTTAGTCTTTCAATGTCTTCCTTATCTCTGCTCATTAGAGTGCTAACTCTTTGCTTTTTTCTATGTTTCCTACTTTACAATTGAGACAATTTAACTCTATCTTCATGTGACAGAGAAGAACCAATCTTCTCTAAAGAAAATGCATTTATTTTTGCATCTTCATCAAAGGCTTCTTGCCTTCCAGTGCTCAAAACACTTTTAAGATCATCATGTAATTGATTCTCAATTTTACCAAGGCCAGTATTGAATGTCACCATGTACTTAACAATAGCCTCTTCAATTTTTTCCTTATCCTCATCATTTGAATCCAGATAAATTTTAACTATCTATAACAAAAGACCAAATTTTGTAATACTATTAAACAATTCTTCCAATTTTAAGGGACTATGCTCCCTAATCAGAGGGATCTTCCCTTTCTTCTTTCCCTTAACTTTAGCCAACTCTTATTTTTCTCCTAGCTTAGAGCTCTTTTCTCTTCTTGGAAAAATAAAACCTTTCTTTCCTTTCTCTACTTCTTCTCCACTTTCAAAGTCAACTATATCAACCTTTTTTCTCTTTGCACTTGTCTCTTCTTTAGTGACTTGAGACTTCTTCTTCCACAACAACTATGGTTGATCTTCTTCTACATCTTCCTCATCTTCATAGCTAATATATCTCTCCCTATGGCCTTTTCTTTTATTCTCTTTTTAGAAATCTATTTCACAAAGGGTACATATGTTTCTTTCTTCTTTGAACTTCCTACTGGCTTTATTCTAGAGGCCTTAGAAATAGGAGAGGAGATAGAATTCTAGCAATTATAGTTGAAAATTATAAGAGTGATATAATATTCATGATTAGTAGATATTACTACTTTATGGAAGTAGTTGAACCTAGAGTGATTTGGATTTTAGAGCTTGGATACGAGGTAA
The DNA here is from genome assembly GCA_007258455.2 of Sequoia sempervirens. Taxonomy (NCBI): domain Eukaryota; kingdom Viridiplantae; phylum Streptophyta; class Pinopsida; order Cupressales; family Cupressaceae; genus Sequoia; species Sequoia sempervirens. The sequence continues at coordinate 249,064,848 of VDFB02000015.1, forward strand.
CTGAAGCAGAGCTTACCGTTTTTGTAGAACTTGTGTTGAGAAAACCAAGAGATCCATCTGTGGATAGATTTTGTACATATGTAGAGAACTTCAGTTAGGTGAATTTGGAAAAGAAGAAGAAATATATTGAGGAGAATATTGAGAATTTGAAAACTCAGTTGGAAGAGATGAACACACCCAAGGGTTCTATAGAGAAATCCAAAGCCACTACTAATATTGCTTTGCAAGGTAGTCCAAGTACAAGAGATTCAATTAGAACCTCTACCCTCCTCTCAATATTCTATGTGTTAAACAATTGGTATCACTCTTATACTTTTCAACTACACTCGCTAAATTTTATACATCTCTTGCATTTTTCCCTAAAATGTCTTAAAGAAACCCCACAACATAGATTTTTGGGTTTCTAGGTTTCCTAACCTTCTCAAATGATCTCTTATTTGAATAGAAAGTAGAATTTTATCTAACCATAAAATGTTATTTGCTCCAAACACTTATCTAAGAAATTAAAATAGCAAATAGATAACTAGGGTACCATATCAAAAGGGGTACCTTGATTCTTTGGTCTTCTACATGTTCTCCATCAACTGTTGTCTTAGGAGCTTCCATAAATCAATTTATGCACCTTTATTCACCATCTAGTGAGTTGTCTTGATTGTGGTGGCCGACACAGAGTTCTCTTTGTTTGTATAGAAAATTTTGTACCCAATCATCATAGATGCATACTTCACCATCAGATCATCTATATCATTCACTATTAGGGCTCGTTTGTCAAAATTCACTCTAGTGAGCCTCTTTCCAACACCATTCTTTATAGCCTTTAGTGTCAGAATGGGTCCATTTGATCACAACCCTATAACAACCCTAATTGCTTCTATGAATGGTGATGTTAGACCTGCACAAACACAAAGAACAATCACACAATTAGTCCATTATGCCAGTTAAATCAATGTTCCCCATGGAATTCATTTGAAATGCAAATAAACAAGAAATAAGTGAACACAATAAAGAAAGATATTAGATCCTATCTAACACAAACAAACTCTCAATCCCATGGGGGAATTGGTGCCATTTTGATGTGGAAAATGTCCCTTTCCCAATCCCTTGTATGTTTGAATGATGATTTGATGCTTCCTTGGTTAAATTCTTGCATAACCTAGATATGAAAATGTGAAAATGGATGAACAATGGATGAGCAAATTCAAAATCTCAAGATAATGTCTTTGCATCAAGTTGTGGATCCAAAATCCAAATGAGAGCCTCTTATTTATAGATGAGAGTGATGGAGAATGAGGCAAAGTGGATGAATGTGGGACAAAAGACCAACCAATAGCATGAAGCCACTTGTCAACATGTGAGTGGACAAAGGTGGAACACATTTTGGTGAATGTGAAATTAAATGCAATTAGGTTGAATTTCAAAATGGTTGAAATGACAAGTTGGTGGTAGAAGATAATGAGGTTAATGCCACTTGGCTCAAGGCAAAGGACATGTAAGAAACTTAAATGCCTTGTTGGATGTACAAACCCTTTTGGAGGGATTTTTCAAACATGGAGAATATTCCCTTTTTGATGCCTTTTTGAAAGTAATTGAAGATTTAATAAATCAATTGAAATGATTTTCATGAGCAAGTTGCAAAATCTAGAGGATTTAAGTGATAAGACTAGCATTAATTAGGATTTGATTAATTAAGACGGAGATTAGTTTATTTGACCATTTTGACTTAGGCTTTTGGATTAATTTAAATCAAAATGAGAGGAATATGATTTAGATTTAATTAAATAAAGATTTTGATTTATTTAATTAAAGAGGGATGATGTTAGATTAAATCAAATAAAGATTAATTTATTTAATTTAATAGAATGACTTTAGAGATTTAATTAAATAAAATGAATTATTTAATTAAAGAGAGACTATAGAAGCTAATTAAAAAAAATGATTTATTTAATTAAGAGATGAAATGTGATGAATTTAATTAAATAAAGATTATTTAATTAAATGACTAGCAAAGGAGATGATTCAAGACAAAGTGGTGTTAGTAATCAGGATTAGGTGTATAAGATCAATCGGTACATTTTCCATGTCTACATTTTGCCCCTCTTTGAAGCAATGCACCCGCTGCATTGGTTCAAAGAATGAACTCATCATGATCAAAATTAAAAAAATTCTCATTTTTCTAAATGCCCCACTACTGCCCTGACGATAGGATTATGTTGGTATACTGCCCCCTTGAAAGATTAGATGAAAATTTTAATTTTTGGGTGATCCCACAAAAAAAAGGACAAGGTGCCCAATGGGTCTAGAAAGGGTCTAGGGTGCCAAAAATGTGCAAAAAATGTGAACCAATGATGCAAAATGACCCTTGGTTGGGAAAAAATGGGCTCGGGGGTCCAAAACCCTAGTTGGACGATTAAAAAGGGTCAAAAAACCCTAGTTTTCAAGCTTAAATAGGCCTCAAGGGGCCATTTCCAATTCATTTGCACACCTAGCCTTTAGAGAATTCCTGCCTTTTGAGCTCTGAGCATTGATCAAGATGGCACAACGTGTGCTTCCATGATACATTTCTGAGCAGGTTCGAGTGTACCAGCAGCTACCAGGCATAGGACTAGTGGTATGCCATCTTTTCCTTACCTTTAATTTTGATTTTTGAGCACATTAATTAGGGTCTAAAGTCAAACAAAGTCAAGCGGCACTGTTTGGTGCTGCTGAAAGCCTTAAATTGGTGCCACACAGGCTTAAAGCGTGCCACTAGTGAGAGTTACACCATGGTGGTCTAGTTTGGAGTTTAGGGTTTAAGCATCAAAGTCCGCTGCACTTGCAAATAGCACCGCAATGGTGCAATTTGTAATTTAGGTTCAGGGGTTAAATAAACACATGGTCAAACTACATCGCGGCAGTGGATTTTGGGACTTTTTGGTCTCCAGCGACATAGTTTGGAGTTTCCAAACAGCGTCGCCATTGCAAATAGCGATGCATTTTCTATTTCAGGTGCAAAAACTCCAAATGGGATCTCAATTTTTTACGAAACTTGACGTAGTGACCTTTTTGATGTAGGAGGACATGGAACCAATCCATTCATGAGAGCATAGGTCCTCGATTCTGAGCAGATTGACTTAGGATCTTGATTTGGACGAGCTATTATAGGAGCACCTAGGAGCGATTGGGCTCTAGTATGTTGCATATGCCCCGTCCATCCAGACACACCTTGGCATGATTACAACACTGGAAAAGCACTAGCACAGTGACACATCCTCATTTCACTTCCCTACAGGCAAGGTGATAGTGACCCTAGAGGATTTGTGGCACATTCTTCAATTGTCGATCCATGGAGAGAGGGTCATCTATTATGTGGATGCAGGGATAGAGGCCTGTTATAATGTCATGGGCCTAGATGAGATCATTTTTTTAGAGGCACAAATCGAGTTAGAGTAGTACAGGACTTTAGTGCTGACTTCCAGATTGATTGTAGCCGTGATCATCTCAGCACTTGTGGCACCAAGTCGACGCGATGGATATTTCAGCCTGGGATGGGGTCTTGCCTAGAAGTAGATGCTTCGATGGAGAGAGTGCTTTTCCTAGGGGCCAGTGATGCTAGTCTCCCTCTACCACAATCTTCATGAGTTTACATACTACGATAGTAGGGCTATCAGATCAGGAGTTACACTACTGTATATTTGGGCCTGGGAGCACATTATAGTGCTCTACCCATGAGTCACACCAGTCGACATAGAGCTAGATGAACTAGTCATCTAGAGATATAGGGGTGGACTGACATTTACTCACACAAGGGCACTCAAAATCTATCACTGGTAGTGGGTCATCGATGAGATGACCATTTTCACTTGGAGGCCTTGGCTCAGCATTCCCACCTGGTATGATGATGTACAATATTTGTTCTTTGCCAGACAGGATAGACTGATGCAGAGAAAGGAGCACACAATGATAGAGTGCTACCTGCCAGATCGGGTTGCTCGACAGTTTTGGGATACACAAGACCAACTCGATGACAAGTATGTGGCCATCTTTGCACATACTATGAGGGAGATGACATGGGGTTGTGTGATCCCTACAGATGAGGCAGTTGATCCTTTCAGACAGTTGGTGGCCAAACCATGGCTTTACAATCAGGGACCAGCAAACCCAAGGATGACCCAGGCATATTGAGATTGGTTTTTTTTTCTAGTTAGATTTACAGTACCTAGTGGATTGATATTGTGGATGAGACCTAGAGGCCAATCAGCAGGGCGAGGGAGGGGCCTAGGAGGCAGGGGAGATAGGGATGGTGACAGAGACAGTCGAGGAGGTGGACCACCTCCAAATTAGAGGGGATAGAGAGATCAGGCCCATGATTGGAGGGATGGGGACAAACAACAAAGAGGTGAGGACTAGCAGAGAGATGCCCCAAGGGATCACCAGTAGTAGCCACCACCACTTCCACCTCCCTAGCAGGACCAGAGAGATGCACTTATACAAAAATTGCAGGCATAGGTTATTGTTATCAATAAGATTTGCACCATACTGAACATGAAGGTTCAACAATCTATTGAAACATGGAAACATTCTCGAGTTTTGGGTAACTCATTGTGAGAATGAATCTCTGGAGAAGGCTGACTTCCTCGTTGTTAATCACCTACTCTATTGAATTGCAGAAAAAGAGTTAGAAGGTAAAATTTATGATTGAAATCCTATCACCTAGAATGATTAACCAACATAAAGAATATTTTGACAATAACCCACTCTCAACACCTCTTTAAAACTTGATTCTCACAATCTCACAACACATGTGACCCAAAATTAATTTGTGTGAAGGTTCAAGATAAACAAAATGCACAACCTGAATCAGAATGCAATTCCTACAAACCACTTTACAACAATAAGACACGAAAAGGATTCAATAGATTGAATCACAAAACACATCAAATTACTATTTGCAAAGCATAAATAAAAAGTGAGAAAGGAAACTCTGCTATTTTATTGAATGAAGGATTGAAAATTCTCAAAAATCTAAGTACAAAGAAGTTTACTACCTCTCCAAAATGTGTGTAAGAGCAAGAAACAAATATCTAAACTAAACTTAAAGAAAATATCTCCAAAAATCCATCCCAATCCATTTCCGAGCTCAAGAGAAAAGCTGAGAAAAAAGCCTCCAAAACTGCATGAGAAAAGTAGAAACTTTCTCCTTCCAAGATGTCCATCCAATAAAGCTTCAGAATTAGGCTCAATCTACTTTAAAACTGGAAAAAAAAACCAGTTTGTTGCCATCTTTCAGATCTTGCTCAGGAAAAAACAAAATCAAAATATTGGCCATCTTTCTTTTGCTTTCATTGCATAAATATCAAATATTTAAAAGTAATTTATACGATATTGCTTTAAATACTGATTTACATGATTCACAATTTTTTTACAAAAATCAAGCTCATCTTTATCCTGATTTTTTGCAATTAAGATTTTGGAGAAATCTTTGCAAAAAAAACAACTTCAATACTCCAATTACAATTGATTTTTCTCCAAAAAATCATAAAAATATAGGAGAAATATTTACTATTGATTTCTAGTGGATTTCTATAAAATCGATAAAAACAAACACCCTAGCATACCAATATTTGATTTTTTTTCCTAAGGCATAGGCATTGAAAATAAATAAAATACCACAAGGTATTATGGGAAACATGAGTTTTAAAATTAATTCCTAAGGTTGGCCTAGGGCATATGAATATTTTCGGCCACCATGGTATTAGTTGGGAGTTTGGTATTTAAAAAACATTGTAAAAATTCCCTAAGTCGAATTAGGGCTAGATGAAACCCTAATAAAAAAGAAAGGCCCTAAGTTTTCAGCCCCATTTCACTTGGTCGAACTTTGAAGAAGCAGCTCTACAAGTCGCTTCCATAGGAGAAGCTAGGGTTTTGATTTCAAGCTCGAGCTCCACCATTTTTCTATAGATTGGCCTCTGAAAAAGATGGTAAGCTCTTTCTTCTTTGATCTAAAACTTCTCTTCTCTATTTTGAGCACTTTGAAAAAAAAATTCTAAGGTATTAGAGCCTTCTTGGGTATGCCATTATCACCACTTTCTCATGCGTTTTCTTTTAAATCTTTTGTTGAATAAAACTCAAATGAGTTTGATAAAATCATGATAATGAAGGTTATTTTCTTTTATGGAAGAAAACTTTTGGAAATTTCTATGTATCTCCTTATTGCAAGTCATGACTATTGTATGCTCTGTGGTGAATTTCCCTAAAGAAAACCCTCAAATTCCACATATTGTTGCTTTTCTTTTGATATTTCAATGACAAACCCTAAATGGGTTTCGCCTTCTATAAACATATGTGGTCAACAGACCCCTCCAAGCCGTGGCTAACCTTCCCTTGATCTGGGTATTGCGAGCCCACTGTATTTCCATTCTTTATGCTCCATTTCTAATGAGGAAAAAAAAAAAGATTTTGAGCTTCTGTGAAAACAAAACACTTATCACATTTTTCCTGAAGGTTTTTCACTTCTCTGATTTCCTAGGCTTGACCCATAGTACATTTGTATTTTCTTGACAAAACCCCAAGTGGGTTTTCTGTATTTAAGAGGAAAATTTCCCTTAGTCTATGACCATGTATGTAATTTCTTGCTTTCCTATAGCAAAAGACATCCTATAGCTCCATACTTGATAGAAACTATAGCTTTAAGCTACTCTTCATGCATTTTTATAATCTCTATGAAAGTAGTTGTAATTGATATGAATATTGTCCAATAATACATAGAAGATCTTGAAATGTATAAAATTTACCATGATGTCTTTGAGGTTACTCAAACCATTTAAATTTGCAACTTTGATTGTGAACTCATGTATGCCTGTTCACTTCTTTAAGCAATGAAAACACCTACTTCACCAATTAATGAACAAATCAAAACAACATAAATATTATGGATAAAGCATATGTGGCAGCAAGAATGTATTTCAAAATTGGAAACATAAATGCCTTTGATGTATTTCATCTAGCTTTGAATTCAATTGAGCTCTTGTTTACTCATAATCCTCATTTCATTGCTTTCAAATTTGATTGTTATGAGTAGCTAATGGTGTTAATGTTTTCATATTTGATAAATATTTCACTCCTTTGGTGAATGCCTCATGTGAGCATGATGAATGTATTTCCTTTCTCATAGCCCCATTTGGATTTTGAGGGGTAGCATGCCGAGCTCAACCCTTGTGGGAGCCTATTTTACACCACATTCTTTATGATATTCAAAATAGATCAGCAACATGGCTTTTCCTATACCTGCACAAGAAACAATCAATGTTAGCATAAAATAATAAATCCAAGCTTCCTTTATGACATTTCATTTTTAGGCTCTCATTATTGTACTCTTCATTTTTTAGCTGATTCAATGCATTGCAAGCAATGGATTATATCTTTGTTGGTAGAGAACATAGTGTAGCCAATATCTATAGCTCTAGCAGTCCTTTTCCCATGATGTAGGTTCACCCCAAAGCGGTATAAAAGATAGGACAACTACAATGAGATTAACTAAAGACTAACAAAGATGCAATGATGGATATGCTCTATGTTATTTGCTTCCTTTCTTTATCTTCAGTTGCATATTTCATTCCTTGTAATGTATTATTTTGGCTACTTCCATGACTTGTGTGAGACATTTAATTTCTCTTTTCATGCCATTCTGAAAATAAATTTATCAAAATGAAATCTTGTGCAATTCATTTTCTAAACAAATGAAATACTATAATGTGAATAAACATTGTAAAATAAATGAAAGCAATGATTATGCTTAATCATTTATGTATTTTGTTTTGTACTTCATTTATGCTGCAAAGCTCTGAGTAAACTTTGAAATTTGATTCATTGAAAACATTTTCATTTTAGAATTGAATCTTGATAAATCTGATGCAAACAATAGCTTAAGCAAATGCAGAAATTAAACTGAAACTTCCACTTTAAGAAACGGATCAAAATTATTCAGCTCTACCAATCAAGTTGTAGTTGAAATTTGGAAACATTTTGGTGATTTTTCACAAAATGCTTTCCTTCTAAGCATTATATTAGTTACCTTCAATACTCCATTGTGCGCTGAGTCAAATCTGCCTCTTCATGAAACTTAGAAACTCAAACTATAACACTGCAAATAACAGCAAAGCAAAACCAAACAAAACTAAAAGAAAACTAACAGGCCCTGATGGCAACCCAAACATGTGCAACAATGCTTAGGGAAAGAAAAATACTGAAATGAAATGTGCTTCAAGAGCACTTATTTGCAATATCTAACTCTATCCTACACTAACAATGAAAATAACACTCAAATAATACCGTTTACTGGTTTTGAAAAGTAGCTCCCTATTCTAACCAACACGCAATGCTCTGATTGCTTGTGAATCCACCAGAAGATGTGGAGAAAAATCAAGTCTTCAACAATTTTCCTCAAAATTATTTGAAGAAGAAAGGTAAAATCACTTACCCACTTCGTGAACCAATAGGGATCAAGTGAAAAAATGAACTGGTTATGCTCGAAATGATACCTCCCTTGATGCTCGAGATCAATATTGTCATGGGGCTTCTCTTCTTCATTTTCTCTCAACCAAGCTAGATGCCTAATAGGGCATCCCCTTGAAGGCTTTGGACTGGAGAGAACTTAATTCAAGTGATGAAAGGCAACAACATAAGCCTACATGATAGCTTGTTGTGTTAACTCCTTCTCTACAGTCAATGAACCATCCTCCTATGTTAAACCTTTAACTGAAACATCAGCCTTGAGCTCCTCTATGAAACAGAATGGAAGCTCCTCCAACTAGCTGTGATTAGCTTCATGAAAAATTTATTGGCATTTGGCCTTCTCATCCAAAAGTTTTAGTTGCATATCTTCCTTACAATTTTCAAACCAATCAACTTCATCCCATTTCTCTACAAATAGGGAATGTTCAGGGACTTGCTTCACTTTGTTGTCCTCATCATTCACTTGATCTCCATAAGAACCCAGTAGGGTAGCAAGATCTCTACATGCTAGATAGGTAGTATCTTGACATTCAAGGATTGAAATGGCATGGAAGGATGACTCTCTTCCATCAATTTTGTCAACTGTTCTTCAAGGGAAGATTCCTCCAATGTTTTCATGTCAACTTCACCTTTATCAATTGGCTCTTCAACCATGCCTTGCTCTATCTGAGTTATGCCTTCAATCTCCTGATTGTGCTCCATTTTATGTCTATCACCAGACACACCATAGTCTTGAACCTCCATAACAACGCTGCCCTCAACTATTTGTTCACGAATCAACCCTTTGTTAATGTGATCCTCGTGCTCTTGCTCAACATTTTCCTCTATCTCAGCAACCAGTTGTTTATGGTTTTCTATCCCTTCATCATCACTGTACCAGCTGCATATCTCAAAGTAGTTGTCAATATCCCACTATTTCATCTGGTCATTTCTCCCTAAAATCTACTCTTGCCCTTGACTTGCAACTACTATGGGTGTGAGAATGATTTCCTTATCTTGGTTCACGAAAGAAGGTAGCTCATCAAATGAAAATGTGGGGCTATCCTCTTGAGCAGGCTCCTTTACCTCCTCATCTTGTTGCCCTGATTGATCTTCTGAAATGAGCGCTAAAACATTTCCCTCTTCTTCAATACAACAAGGAGACCCATTAGTGAAAACATTGAAAGACACATCAAGAGAAGCCTTTATTTGCTCAATCTTTTATTGTTACAAATGGTAAACTTCCAAAGTTGAACGCAATGGATTTACCCTCCTAAGTTTCTCTATGCGGAGTAGGGTATTTTGATCAAAGGATTCATCCTTGAGTTCATTAGGTGGAGAAACTTGGGGAAATTTTAGAGCTATTGGGGAACAAATAGGCCTTTCTAGAGAATGCCCTTGAAGGATTGAGGGTTGAACTTGCTCAAGAATAGGTTCATTTCAGGGAGGATGAAGGCTTTGGAAACTTGGTACCTCAAGATTGAGAGGTTGAATTGAAAAGCTTAAAACTCTATCCTACCTAAAACTCGGGATCTCAACTTTAGAAGTATAAGGAGGTTCACACTGTCTGAAACTCAGAAATTAATTCTCATGAGTCTCCTCTTGAGCAAGCTAATATAGAACTGCAGGGAATGCTTGAACTTCGTGTCGTTGCACCTCCAACTCTTGCTCATAGAGATAGGCCTGATAATCCATCTCTTTTTGTTGTTGATTATATTCATGTTGTCTCTTGATCTCCTCTATTTGCTTCTTGAAGTGAAGCATGAATTCAAGAAAATCACTCTTTAGGCTTGCAATCTCCTCCTGTTGATTTAACCGATTCCAATGTTTTTATATTTCACTGATTTTCCTTTCATAGTTCAACCTTATATCTCTGAGACTCAAGTCTTCAATACTTTGGGGCTAGTTTTGAGCATATGACAGCTGAGATGGAGGTTGAGCAGGGATGGGTGGGTGGTAATTATATGGGTATGCTAGTGTGATAGGGCAAATTTTAGTGTTAGAAAATAAACAACAAATAAGAGAGTGCAAAACAACAACAAAAGAAACCCTACACCTCAAGATTAGCCTAGTTGGATTCAATACAAAATAAAGACAACAAAATGGAACCTTTTACCTTGTCTCGAATCGATCCTTTGGTTGGCCCTTCGATCTTTGGTGTTGTATGCTCCTTGGATGGCAAGGGATGCAAATGTGGATTGTGAGATGGATGGAAAATTGGTGAAAGTGGATGCAAGTATGAAAAATGGCTAAGTATGGCTCAAGGAAAATTTTTACAAGATTTTGGCTAGCATGAATGATCTCTCCCAAAATGAGAGAAAAGAGGGGGTATTTATAGAGGTTTTTGGACTCTTTAGGGAAATGGACGGCTGAGATTGAGCCACCAAGATCAAGATGTAGGGATAAGGTGAGTTGAGAACTTACAAGCCCTCACATCTTGACATGTGGCATGTGAAGTGGCTTGTAAGAGATGATGTGGACATGAGGTGGAAGGATAGTACATGACATGGAGGTAGTACATAGTACCTTGGGATTGGACAAGATCTCATAAGGGAGTTCCTTGTCCCCATGTGGGTGAAAGAACATGTGGGGAATTAAAAATTCCTCAAATATCCACATGGGGATGAGAAAAGGGATTTTAAATTCCAAGGGATGCATTAGGGGATTAAATGTGAATTAAAAATTCACATGGGGAATGAAGGTTCCTTCTCCAAAAAGAAAAAATATTTAATAGGATTGACTTAGGACACATGACATGGAGATTTGGTTGAGTTAATTAAGTGATTAAGATTGTGCAAGTACTTGATTAGACAAATTAATGACAAATTAGAGGCAAGTGGGAAATTATGGAGGATGTAACATGTGACTTGATGTGACAAGTCAAAGATCACATGGGGGAGAGAAAAAGGAATTTAATATTCCTTGGAAGGATAAAAGAATTAACAATTCCTTGAGAGGTGGATTAGGCTAGTTAATGAAGGATTGGATGAGGGTTAGGTGGCTAAGGGAGATTAGAAGCCAAGTTGCAAAAGTTGGAGGATGTGACACATTCTAATCAAGGATTAGGCATGTGCACATCCCTAATGATGAGATTAGAAGAATAATTAGGATTAAGAAAGGGATGTGACATGTGAGGAATTAAATAAATATCATATTTATTTAATTCATTTGATGGAAAGGAGGATTAAAGAGATAAGGTATTTATTTAATAATTAAATAACTTAGGGATTTGGCATAATTAAGGATATTAATTAAATAATAGCGATATTAATTAATTAATGCAGATAAGGGGATGTTTAGATGAAAAGGGATAAATTTGGATAAATTAAGTGTCCAAATTTAGGTGTCTACAGTTAGTTTTGAAAAGCTATGGAATCAAAACCAGTAGCATGATTATGCTAATATGGTTGATATGAAGATGGATAGGTAGGATTTTCATGATATGTCGGATGATATGACATACTATCATGAAACATTGGCATGTTTTTTCATTCAAAGGCTAAAAAGCAAAGAAAATGAATCTTTAAAATAATACCAACACTTGATCACTCTGAAATCATATATGCTTCTCAAAGTTGCCATGGTGTTTGATGATTTTTCCTCCAAAGGCTGATAATACTGAAGAAAACACTCGACCCTTCAATATGTGTAGTTTTTTGTGTTGTTCACACTAGATCTGCTTGAAAATTAGAGAATGGAGTTTCCAGGTATGCTATTTTCCACCTCCAAAGGCTGAAACTCTATTGTGCATACCAAAACAACAACTTAAAATATTAATGTTTTCCTCTGAAAAAAACTTGCAAAGTTTGACCGAGTGTGCCAAAAACTATTATCTATAAGATTTCTACCCTACTGAACATGAAGATTTACCAATATATTGAAACATGGAAATGTTCTCGAGTTGTGGGTAACTAATTGTGAGAACGAATCTCTAGAGAAGGCTGGCTTCCTCATTGATAATCACCTACTCTACTGACTTGCAGAGAAAAGAGTTAGAAGGTAAAATTTATGATTGAAATCCTATCACCTAAAATGATTAACCAACACAAGGAATATTTTGGCAATAACCCACTCTCAACACCTCTTTAAAACTTGATTCTCACAATCTCACAACACATATGACCCAAAAGTAATTTGTACGAAGGTTCAAGATAAACAAAAGGCACAACCTGAATCAGAATGCAATTCTTGCAAACCACTTTACAACAATAAGACATATGGAAAGGATTCAACAGATTGAATCACAAAACACATCAAATTACTATTTGCAAAGCATAAACAAGAAGTGAGGAAGGAAACTCTACTATTTTATTGAATGAAGGAGTGAAATTTCTCAAAAACCTGAGTACAAAGAAGTTTACAAGCTCTCCAAAATGTGTGTAAGAGCAAGAAATAGATATCTAAACTAAACTTAAAGAAAAACTAATTTTTCTCCAATATATGTATCATAAGATTCCCCACTATGAGAATAGAAAAAACTGAGTGAAAAGTTCTCCAAAAATCCATCCCAATCTATTTCCGAGTTCAAGAGAAAAGCTAAGAAAAAAGCCTCCAAAACTGCACTAAATTGCATGAGAAAAGTAGAAACTTTCTCCTTCTAAGATGTCCATCCAATAAAGCTTCAAAATTAGGCTCAATCTACTTTAAAACCGGAAAAAAACAAACCTAGTTTATTGCCATCTTTCGCATCTCACTCAGGAAAAAACAAAATCAAAATATTGGCCATCTTTATTTTTCTTTCACTACATAAATATCAAATATTTAAAAGTAATTTATAAGATATTGCTTTAAATATCGATTTGCATGATTCACAGTTTTATTAGAAAATCAAGAAGATCTTTATCCTAATTTTTTGCAATTAAGATTTTGGAGAGATCTTTGCAAAAAATAACAACTTCAATACTCCAATTACAATTGATTTTTCTCCAAAAAATCATAAAAATATAGGAGAAATATTTACTATTGATTTCTAGTGGATTTCTATAAAATCGATAAAAACAAACACCCTAACATACCAATATTTGATTTTTTTTTCCTAAGGCATAGGCATTGAAAATAAATAAAATACCACAAGGTATTGTGGGAAAAATGAGTTTTCAAATTAATGCCTAAGGTTGGCCTAGGGCATATGAAGATTTTCAGCCACCATGGTATTAGTTGGGAGTTCGGTTTTTAAAAAACATTGTAAAAATTCCCTAAGTCGAATTAGGGTTAGATGAAACCCTAATAAAAAAAGAAAGGCCCTAAGTTTTTGGCCCCATTTCACTTGGTCGAACTTTGAAGAAATAGCTCTACAAGCCGCCCCCATAGGAGAAGCTAGGATTTTGATTTCAAGCTTGAGCTCCACCATTTTTCTATAGATTGGCATCTAAAAAAGATGGTAAGCTCTTTCTTCTTTGATCTGAAATGTCTCTTCTCTATTTTGAGCACTTTGAAAAGAAATTTCTAAGGTATTAAAGTCTTCTTGGGTATGCCATTATCACCACTTCCTCATGCATTTGTTTCTACATCTTTTGTTCAATAAAACTCAAATGAGTTTGATAAAAGCATGATAATGAAGGTTATTTTCTTTTATGGAATAAAACATTTGGAAATTTCTATGTATACCCTTTATTGTAGGCCGCAACTATTGTATGCTCTATGGTGAATTTCCACAAAGAAAACCCTCGAATTCCACATATTGTTGCTTTTCTTTTGATATTTCAATGAAAAACCCTAAATGGGTTTCTCCTTCTATGAACATATGTGGTCAACAGACCCCTCCAGGCCATGGCTAACCTTCCCTTGATCTGGGTATTGCGAGCCCACTGTATTTCCATTCTTTATGCTCTATTTCTAATGAGGAAAAAACAAATGGGTTGTGAGATTTTGTGAAAACAAAAAACTTATCACATTTTTCTTGAAGGTTTTTCACTTCTCCAATTTCTTGGGCTCAACCCATAATACATTTGTATTTTCTTGATAAAACCCCAAGTGGGGTTTCTATATTTAAGAGGAAAACTGCCCTCAGGTTGCCACCATGTATGTCATTTCTTTCTTTCCTATTGAAAAAGACATCTTGTAGCTCCATACTTGATAGAAACTATAGCTTTATGCTACTCTTCATGCATTTTTATGATCTCTATGAAAGTAGTTGTAACTGATATGAATATTTTCCAATAATACATAGAAGATCTTGAAATGTATAAAATTTACCATGATGTCTTTGAGGTTACTCAAACCATGTAAATTTGCAACTTTGATTGTGAACTCGTGTATGCCTGTTCACTTCTTTAAGCAATGAAAACACCTGCTTCACCAGTTAATGAACAACTCAAAACAACATAAATATTATGGGTAAAGCATATGTGGCAGCAAGAATGTATTTCAAAATTGGAAACATTAAATTCCTTTGATGTATTTCATCTAGCTTTGAATTCAATTGAGCTCTTGTTTACTCATAATCCTCATTTCATTGCTTTCAGATTTGAGTATTATGAGTAGCTAATGGTGTTAATGTTTTCATATTTGATAAATATTTCACTCCTTCGGTGAATGCCTCATGTGAGCATGATGAATGTATTTCCTTTCTCATAGCCCCATTTGGATGTTAAGGGGCAACATGCTGAGCTCAACCCTTGTGGGAGCCTATTTTACACCACATGCTTTATGATATTCAAAATAGATCAGCAACATGGCTTTTCCTATACTTGCACAGGAAACAAACAATGTTAGCATAAAATAATAAATCCAAGCTTCATTTGTGACATTTCATTTTTAGGCTCTCATTATTGTACTCTTCATGTTTTATCCGATTCAATGCATTGCAAGCAATGGATTATATCTCTATTGGTAGAGCACATAGTGTAGCCCATATTCAGAGCTCTAACAGTCCTTTTTCCATGATGTAGGTTCACCCCAAATTGGTAGAAAAGACAAGACAGTTGCAAGGAGATTAGCTGGAGACTGACAAACATGCAATGATGGATGTGCTCTACATTATTTTCTTCCTTTCTTTATCTTCAGTTGCATAATTCATTCCTTGTAATGTATTATTTTGGCTACTTCCACAAATTGTGTGGGACATTTAATTTCTCTTTTCATTCCATTCTGAAAAGAAATGTATCAAAATTCAATCTTGTGCAATTCATTTTCTAAACAAATGAAATACTGTAATGTGAATAAACATTGTAAAATAAATGAAATCAATTATTATGCTTAATTATTTATGTATTTTGTTTTGTACTTCATTTATGCTGCAAAGCACTGAGTAAACTCTGAAATTTTGTTCACTAAAAACATTTGCATTTCAAAACTGAATGTTGATAAATCTGATGCAATCCATAGCTTAAGCAAATGCAAAAATTAAACTGAAACTTCCACTTTAAGAAACAAGTCAAAATTAATCAGCTCTATTAATCGAGCTATAGTAAAAATTTGGCAACAGGTTCCACTTTGACAACCGATTGAGATCAAGCCCGCACAGAGCAGGACCAGACCATCCAACATAAATAGGCCATCAAGTTACAGTTGGCATAGGAGACTGGTCATCGTCAGTAGCTAGAGGCTACATAGGGCTGGACCATCCCCGTAAGGTTGTACCGTGAGGTGTTATAGGAGGCACGGTATTATAGGTACATTACCATCAGTCAGTGCCTCGAGCACCCTAGACACCAAACTTCTCACAGTAGACTGGGAAAAGGCAGGATCCACCGGGTGAGGGGAGTAGCCATCAAGGCTAGCCTCACACTTTTAATCAAAGACAACATTCTTTTTGTGATTTATGGGCTCCATTTTTTTTTATATCCCTATGGGCAATTGTATTGTATTGATTGATATACACACATTTGATCCTGATTTATGTACCATGACAACTATATTATTATTTTGATGATATATGAGATGATATGGTTCGATCTGATGTTTGATGTGTTCTATCTTATTTATGCATTATGGATGGATGTATCTTATTTTCTATATGCGATGTTCTATATGTGATGCAATGTCTCTATCCTATGCAATGCATGTATGATTTTTATTCTATGTGATGTTATGTGATGATTCTATTTTATGTGATGCAATGTGATGTATGCTTCTATATGATGTTATGATGTGATGCAATGATTTATGGATGCAAATGTTATGATATGCAAATGCTTAGACTAACAGATCTATATTATGCACCTAATGGATGATGATGATAAAATGTATGAGATGAAATGACATTCTTTTTCAATATCTTTCTCATGTATGAAATGGTGATGCATTTATGGATGACATGATGATGCACATGACATGATGTGATTGTGCTTTTTAATAATGATGCCTATGTGATGATGCATATGACATGATATGATGCACATGGTATGATAATGCTTATATGATGATGCAAATGGATGATATATAAGTGATGTTTATATGATTATGCAATGGATTTTTTATGGCGTATATGATATGAGTTAATAATGCCTATGTGATGATTCTTTTACGTTTATGTAATGAATGCAAATATATGATTTATGAGATGCCTAGAATAACCAATCTATATTATGCAATTATGAAATGCAATGCATGTGAGATGAACAATGTTTCTTATATGATATGGTATGATATTCATTATGTTGATGGTTTTTGGATGCAGGATGGATGCATTAGCGACGATTTTGATTAACTGTCACGGTACCATGTTAGTGTGGAGAGAAGCAAGAAGAAATAAGAAAATCTAACAAGTCAACATTATTATAGATGATTATGATGATGATGATGATAATGATTTTCTTACCAGGAATTGGGACTTTTAAAAGGCCCATTTACCTTATCTTTGATAATACACATAGGCACGATGCATCAAGGTATAAAGAACCAAGATGGCGTTGCACCTAGTGTGATGGACTTTGACTTGACAACTAGATAGGAGTACTCATGTTCACACCTGACATACGAAACCTTATTCAAAATGTGGTTTAGATATTCCAAACATCTCATAACAAAACATAAAAAGGGTGCAAGCCTTCCTATGTGGTCAACAAGACACCTAAAACACCCTCCCTACACCCAAACAAAGCATGCAAGACCAAGGTTATATTACAAGAACATCCAACAAGCACAACAGATAAAAAGATAATGATTGGTGCCCCCATTCCTTTCTCTCTAAATCATTTTGATTAGATATCATCGAGAGGTCATTGGAATGAGCGCAATAAGATAAATTAAAAGAAAAGACCAAGTAAACAAGCAAGTCAATGTTCTTCATACCGCTAGCCAAGACTAAACTATGGCAATGCCTGATGTTGATGTCCATTGTAGGAAGGATGCATCATAGGAAATGATGTTATCAGACGATGATGAGATTAATTAGATGATAGGCTATTGACATGAAAATTTGACTAACTTGTTTACCTACTGACCTGGACTTGAGACCTTGACATTTGAGTTTTCACTTGTAACCTGCTAGACTTGTTTTTGATTGTCTTACCAATGGTTGAGGGTGAAAATTGATTTATTATGAGTGACATTTATTTTGAGTGAATGCGAGATGGGGATGGATGGATTTTTTCAAATATTTGGATGTTTTTGATGTTTTTGAAATTTTTTGAGGCTATTTTTGGCAGTTTCAAGATGTTTTGTAAATGTTTTGATTTTCAAAATTTCCACTATTTTGGGGTTTTCTGAGATTCTGACCAAGAGACTAACCTAAAGACTTATCCTAGGGTTTTGAGGGCTGATCAACAAATTAGCCTTGCCTACGTTATATACGCAGAGACCACGTAGTTTGACTGACACATACTCAATTATTAATGAGATATGAACAAATGGATTGCCAATTTATTATGATGGACTCCTAAAGGACTGCCTAAATGTCTCAGGGGAAGATCAAAGATTAACCTTGCCTACGTTCATATCTCAGAGACCCATAGTTCGACAAGACGACTCTATTTTTGACTTTTTCAATTGACTTTTTGACTTGTTTTTGGATTTTTTATATTTTGAATGTTTTTGGATTTTTTGATTTTCTAAATATTTTTGGCTTTTTTGATTTTCTGATGCTTATGGAATTTTTTGATTTTGGAGAGACTTCAAGAATATACACGAATCCAATCTGATGAGAACATGCCCCCAACGTGGTGCAATAGACTACTTTGATAAAGGCAAGACAAAATGACCTTGAGAATGGGTCGAGTAGTACTGGGAGGGATCATGACATAAACACAAGATCAAGCTATGATGCGGACATGGATGAGTGATGGATGGAGATATCGAATGTGATGGATGGATGATACGGAACGAGTTGTGGATATCCTGGTGGATGGAAAGTGCTTATTTACCCACGGTGCTTGTTTGCTAGGTTTTCACCAAGGTACTTTCCCAAAGCGCCACCAAAGTCGTTTTCACTATAGGATGATTTTTCTCTTTCCTATTTTTAATCCTCTTTCAAATTTTATTTTTTTTTTTTTTTGTCACCAAGATGCCTATTTGCCAAGCTTTCATCAGGGTGACCATTTTTTCAAGACATTTTCTCATTGTTTTGTATTTTTTGGTTTTAAACCCTACAAGATTAGGCATAAAATTTTTTTAGATTGGAGTTGTTCATAGGCTCCTGCAAAATTTCTCCTTCGGGTGTTGATAGTTGATATGCCCCTAACTTGTAGCTTGTTGTGATGATAAAGGGTCCCAACCAATTAGGTTCAAATTTTCCCTTGCTCTTTGGATTTGGAACATTTTTTTTATTCTCCTTTAGCACAAGTTCTCCAACTTGGAAGGTCTGACTCCTAATCTTCTTGTTATAACTCTCTTGAGTCAGTTTTGGTAGAACTGCAAATGGTTTAAGGCATCCATATGCCGCTCATCCAGTAGTTCTAGCTCATTCAGTCATGATACTTGGTATTCTTCATTTGTGATGAGATTCTGCAATGATATTCTCAATGACAAGAGCTCAATCTTGATAGGGAGTATGGCTTCTAATCTGTAGACCAGGGAGAATGGGGTGGAACCTGTTTGTCTGTGGATGCTTGTTCAGTAGGCCCATAGGGTGGGATTTAGCTACAAATTCCAATCACAACCAATGTCATTGACCATCTTTTTAGGGATTTTTAGGATGGTCTTGTTTGTAGCCTTAGCTTGGTGGTTTCCTTGGGGGTAGTATGGGGTGGGAAAGTGAGGTTGGATATTAAACTTTTGGCATAGGTCATGAACATCTTGATTCTTGAAAGGTGTCCCATTATCTGAGATAATGGCTTGAGGGACACCATAACGAAAAATTAAGTAATTCAGGATGAACTTTGATATCTGCTTTCCCATGATATATGTCATGGGGATGGCTTCCATCCACTTCGTGAAGTACTTAGTGGTGGTGATGATGAATTTATGTCCACTAGATGAGGTGGGGGTAATTTTTCCAACGAGATCAAGCCCCCACTATGAAAAGGGCCAAGGTGTGACAATCAGGTGGAGCTCTTGAGCTAAAGCATGAATGAGATCCCCATGCTACTAAAACTGCAAACACCTTTTGACATAATCGTGAGCTTCTCTTTCCATTGTGGGCCAATAGTACCCATTCCTTAGCAATTTTTTAGCCAAGTTCATACCACTCGAGTGTGAACCACAAATGTTGTTATGTACCTCAATCAAAGCGGTCAAAGCTTCCTCATCATTTAGGCAATGTAACAGGGTTCCTTCAATGATTTTGTGGTATAGGGTATCTCCTAGGATGACAAAATGGGATGATGTTTTGACAAAGGCTCTTTTGACGTCTGGGGATATGTCAGTGAGGAGGACTCCTATTCTTAGGTAAGTGTATATATCATGGCGCCAAGGATCATTGGGACCAATGATTTTGCACACAAATTCAAACTCTGGTACCTTGAATGCAGGCACGAGTGTATATATCATGGTACCAAGGATCATCAGGACCAATGATTTTGCACACAAATTTAGACTCTGGTACCTCGAATGCAGGCATGAGAAGTTTCTCTACGAGGAATTCTTGCTTTGGGATGTTGCATGGAATTTTTAGGAGTGATTCAATTGCAACCATTGCATCTGTCACTCTATTGTTTTCTCTTGGTAGCTGCTCAAATGTGATATCAATGAAGAACTCCTTGAGACTTTCCACCAATTTCTTGTATGGAGTCATCTTGTCGTCTTTTCTTTGATACGCATTGTTGACTTGGTTGATTATGAGCTATGAATCTCTGTAGACCTTAAGTTCCATTATCTGCTATTGCACTGCAATTCTCAACCCTATAACAAGAGCCTTGCATTCTCGATGTTAATTGTGCAAGGGAATTACAGCTTGTATGATTTTGGAATGCAGTCCCCTTGTGGGGTGATGAAGAAGATCACAACTCCTGACCCATGTTGCATGTAGGATCCATCAAAGTACATTTTGCAATTATCTGCCACACTAAGGTTGAAGATTGATTCATCAAGTAACTCTGATACAAGTGGATTTTATGCATATATTGGTGCTTATGCCAGCTAATCTACAATTGTTTTTCCTTTGATGGCCTTTTGTTCCACATAATCAATGCCATGCTCTATCAAAATCATAACCCACTTCATTTTTTTCCCTATGAGAGTTGCTTTGGAAAGCAAGTACTTAGGGGGGTTTATCTTTGGAATGAACTTTATCTGATGGGCTAGCATGTAATGTCTAAATTTTTGTGTTGTAAATACAACTACCAGATAGGCCTTCTCAATGATGTATAGTTCAATTCATGGCCAACCATAGTTCTGCTAATATAATAAATAGCTCTCTCTTTTCCATTTTCATCATGTTGTGCTAAGAGAGCACTAAGAGCCATTGTTGTTGTTGTTGATATATATAGGATCAAAGGTTTTCCTAGAATTGGTGGCATGAGGACTGGTGGCATGAGTAAGTATTCCTTGATCTTGTTGAAGGCCTACTCACACTTCTCATCCCACTTGTATGCAACCCCCTTGTGGAGTAGGTGAGAATATGGGACAACGTTGTCTGCTAGTTGTGCTATGAATCGGCAGATGGACTAGATTCTTCCTTGTAAATCCCTTAGCTATTTTAATATTTTCGGTGCTTCCATTTTGAGGATTGCTTTGACTTTTCCAGGATCTATTTCAATCCCTCTCATTGACACAATATACTCGAGGAGCTTCCCTGACTATACTTCGAAGAAACACTTCTTTGGATTGAGTATGACTTTGTATTCTTCTAACCTATCAAAGATGGAGCCCAATGCTGCTATGTGATCTCGTCTTTTCTTTGACTTGGCCAATATGTCATCCATGTAATCTTCCATAGTTTTTTGGATCATGTCATGAAATATTAGTGTCATGGCCCTCTGTTAGGTTGCTCCTACATTCTTCAGCCCGAACAACGTCATATTCTAGAAATATGTCCCCCATGGGAAAGTAAAGTTCATTTTATGTTGGTCATCTTTCGCTATCATAGTCTAGTTGTAGCCTAAGAATCTGTAAATCAATGATAGCATCTCATGTACTATTGTCGTATCTATGATCATTTCAATGTTTGGTAGCGGAAATTCATCCTTGGGACATGCCTTGTTTAGATCTCTAAATTCCATGCAGATACGGATGCCCACAATGGGCTTTGAAAAAGGTACAAGGTTTGAGACCCATTCTGGATAATCTAGCAGTTGTATGAACCCTTCATCTAGGAGCTTTTGAAATTCCATTTTTACCAATAATGCTATCTAGGGATGCTTCTTTCTGAGCTTTTGTCTCACTGGATTTGCTTTGGGGTATACAGCTAGATGATGAACCATGACTTCTAGATCAAGCCCAAGCATGTCAGCATAGATCCATGCAAAGTTTTCTTTCCTCTCTCTTAGGAAAGCATCCAAGAGTTCTTGTTCTTCTGCGAGTAGTGACTCTGCATAAAATGTTATGTGTGGCAGTTCCTCTATTCCCAAGTTGACTGCGTTGCACTTTTCTACTAGGACCACTAACTTTTCCTAATGAATTGCACCTAGAGGAAGATTGAATCTTTCATCCTTTGGTGCCTCAGAGAGGTTTTAACGATTGGATACGTCCTTTATTTTTACTATTTTCATATCAAAGAGTGCCACAATGTGGTTTTCACTCAAATATCTAGAGATTATTCTCAGATTTTCACTTTTGCAACTGAAGGATTCAATTGTTTCCTTGTAATAAGCCTGTGTGTCTAGTATGATGTCGAACCTAGCCTTGTGATCTCCATATGGTATTGTATCCCACAATCACATGAATTCTGAGAGCGCCTCATAATTTTTGAATGTGTCTTGAATTGGTGGTCCTCGTTGGTTGTAATCGATGAGCTAGGGGTAGACTAGGTTTATTTCATGGGTTTGATGGTTTGACTCAGAAGACAAGGTACTAATCATGAGCAGGGAGGAATCTTCGAAAAGCATGGGAAAGTCAATTATGGGATCCTCATAACTACTACATACATCAGTTATGTCAAAGGTAAAGTTGTCTAAGGGTAGACATGTGGATACTGGTAACTAAAGGGCGGTTGTTGATAGCTGTGGGGGAGTTTTCACCTTTCTAACCAAGGCACCTTTGCTAAGTATGGTCACCTTTAGAGGGGTACATCTGAGGCCAAGATTTCTCATACGCTTCTCCAGAATGAGATGTACTAGAAGCCCATTATCATTTTTCCCAAGTTTCTTGTTTCTATTATAGCCCATACCAAGCATCATTTGTAATCCTTTATTGCTCTCATCCATGGGAAGATCAGGTGTGGGCATTTCATCTTGGTACAACAAGCTTGATATGTCTTTCTCATCTACTATTTCCTGACTTAGATCCCCCCAACATCTAAATCTAGAAGGGTCCACTTTGAAAGTTTTGGATGATGTTTCAACTGGTTGGGGTTGTCCATGAGACCTAGGATATTGAGGTAATTCTCCTATGACGAAAGCACTTTTCTTCATTCTGTGATCCCCACACCCATTACCTTGGATAATAACCTTGATTTCAGATATATCAGGAATGGCAGGTGTCTTTGTCTCAAAAGTGGAGGCTAATGTAGCTAGATCTACATACAGAGTTGTAGGGACTTCATCATTCTTCAAAACTTGGGGGATTTTATAGTATTTTTCTTCCAGGCTTTTGCAGTACGCAAAGGGCTCAGGGTCACCATTGACCGTGACCTCTTGATTTGATGTGGCAATTTGACACACTGATGAAAGGTGGAAGTGACTACTTGCATCCCATGGATCCATGGATGCCCCAGAAGGATATTATAAGGTAAATCAAGGTCAAATACCTAGCATGTGGTTTCCATAATGGTTGGCCCTACTTGAATAGGGATTTGGATAGTGCCTTGAGACACTCTTTCCTAATCCTTACCCTTTCCAATGGCATCCTCTGATAATCCTATATTCTTTATTAGTTTGAGGGAACAAATGTTTAGACCTACACCCCCATTCACCAAGACCCTTTGACTTTGTTTTTATGAACCAGGACTTCAAGGTGAAGCACATGATTGTGAGATGGTTGGGTGGGAATGTCCTGATTGGAGAATGTTAGAAGACTTTGGGTGCTGATATTTCTGACCATAGCCTAGAACTGGTTAGCATCAAGATCCACAAAGATGGTAGATGAAGCCAATGCTTCCTCAAGGATCTTTCTGTGTGCAGGTGATATCTTCAGCAACTCCATGATGGAGATTTGAGCGGGGGTTCTTTTCAGCTAGTCTAGGACATTGTAGCCAATATGAATGGATTTTGGATTGGAGATGGATGCCCTAGGTGGCTGTGATGGTCCAAAACTGGTGAATTTTCCAATGCATGTGGTGACTCCATAATCAGCTTTGGCTCCCTTGATGTTAACAACAGTGACCATTTCATCGAGGGATTCGATAACATGGTCATACACATGGTTCACATTAGCATACTTGGTCTTTCCGTAGTTGTTCCCTTGGTTATGATCTGGCATCGGATTCA
The DNA here is from genome assembly GCA_007258455.2 of Sequoia sempervirens. NCBI lineage: Eukaryota > Viridiplantae > Streptophyta > Pinopsida > Cupressales > Cupressaceae > Sequoia > Sequoia sempervirens. Next base: position 249,089,219 of record VDFB02000015.1, read on the forward strand.
CGTATATTTTTAAGTCTTGATTTCTAGCTAGTTGCTCAACGTTTATGACCTTGTTATCAATGAGGTCTTGGATCATATTTTTCAACCTCATGCAACTAGCTATTGTATGCCCCTTGATTTTGTGAAAATCACAAAGGTGGTTTTCATTGTACCATGGTGGTTTCACTTGGGGTTCCTGATAGTTCTCATAAGTGGTAATTTTGATGAGATTTTCATTTATTAGTTTCTTCATGACCAATTCAATGGGTTCCCCAAGGGCAGTGTACTTCTGCTTGGGGGGATTTTTGTTTCACGAGGGTGGTCCCCCTTGATTATTCAGGTTGTTGATTTGATTGTTGGGTAGTTGTTGTGATACCACACTGGCTTGTGTATTGTAACAATTGTTGTTTTGCAGTTGTTGGTATGTTTAGGTGTTTTTTTTGGAGCACTAATTATGACCTTGGCATCCACCACACCATCATTTGTGACATTTTTGTTTCTCACCCACATGTGAGGTTTCTCATTGTAACTGGTGGATGGGTGATTGTCTTGATTTTCTTGATATGTGGGTGTTCCCTCTTGTGCAATAAGGGCTCCTTCGATGTTGAGTGCCTTGGGGATCAGTTGGTCATAAGTGGTGATACATTAAACCTTAAAATGGAATGCCAAGGTTTTCTCAAGATTGGTAATGATGGTGTAAACTTGTTGTTCTTCCGACATGGCCCATTTGCTCCTATTGGCCTTGGATCACCATCTTTGCAAGAAGAAGTGAATGATTCCCCCTTAGCTTGTTTAAGAGTCGATAATTCCTCTAGACTGACATCCATACTGATATTGAATGCGTATTTTTTTATGAATGCATCTACAATCTCTTGGATCTTTTTGATGCCAGGAGGAAGGCGAGAGAACCACTCCATGGAAGCACCAACCAGACTTTGAGGAAATAGCCACATCAGATATGTATCATCATATGCAACCTCCATGCAATGTACTTGGAATTCCTTGACATGATATTCAAGGTTTCCCATCCCACAATATTTGTCAAATTTAGGGATTTCAAACCCCTTGGAGAACGGTACCATCACAAGGCTCCTATCGAACAGATAGGGACACAAGTTGTTTGGTGTCTTTGTTATTTTCTTTGATTGGAGATCCAGCACTTGCTGCAAGAGCAATTTTATTTTTGTCATCACATCATCTTGAGGATTGGGAGGTGGAGTGAATGTGTTTGGAAGTGGTTGAGGTGTTTGATTGATGGGTGGAGTGTTGGGTGTGTTGGTGGGAGTTTGTTGCAAGCTTTGTTGTGTGATTAAGGCTTGTTGATATGCCTACATTTCTTGTTGTGCCAACAATGCTTTTTGTTGGTCATGTTGTTGTTGTGCCAGCAATGCTTGTTGTTGGTCTTGTTGTTGTTGTGCCAACAATGCTTGTTGTTGGTCTTGCTGTTGTTGTGTGGCCAACAATGCTTTTTTTTGCGCTAGTAATTGAATTGCTTCTTGTTGTGTTTGGTACTATAGCAGGGCTTGTTGATATGCTTGTTTTTGGGTTGCTTGCAATTGTGCCTAGTATTGAGCTTGTGCTTGCCCTTCTTGAGCTTGGTATTGGGCTTGCGCTTGACCTTCAGCTTGTGCTTGAGCTTGTGCCTGTTGAGCAGCTTATGTAGCCTTTATAGCTTGAGCAACTTGAGCAACTTGAGCTGCTTGCACAACTTGTTGTTGTTGCAACAAGGCTTGAGCTTGATCATCCTATTGTGCTTTTTGTTCTTGTTGTGCTTGTTGTTTGGCTTGAGTTGATTGTGCTTGTTGAGAAACTTGACTTGCTTGTGCTTGTTGTGCAGATTGCATGTTTTAGGCTTGTTGTGCTTGAAATTTGTGATATTCTTTTTGATAGGCATGTTGTACTACTTGCAATGTGATATTATATTTATTGGCCACAATTGGTCTTGGTGGCAGTGGTGGTGGAAAATTTAGAATGGTGTTTTTTGTTGTGATGAGAGGTGACGTTGTATTGATGGTGGGGATTTGCACGGTGGATGGTGTGATTGATATGCTTGGTCCTTGAGAGACCATGTTTATGGATGGTGTGGTGACTGCTTGGGTTGCTTGGATGGTTTCCATCTGTTGTTGCGATATTGATGGCAAGATTGAGGATTCAGTATACTGTTTTGATTGATGATTGGGGGGTTGTTTTGACTTTGATTGAGTGATGGTAAAGGAGGTAACTCCAAATTGAGAGGTAGTGCAGATGTTAATGACAAAGGTGGAAGTGGTGGAAAAATGGGTGGTGTGCTCCCTTGTGAAACTGATGATGATGAGGGTTCAAAGATGCCCCCTTGTCCGAATAGCCCACATTCTCCTTCCGAAGTCATAGGGAGAGATGTTTGTGTGTTGAGAGGATATACCGACGATGCGTGAAAAGATGATGATGGGTCATTGGGGTCTTGAAAGGTAAGCAAAGCATATGAGTGTAGCGAATTTTGAGGAACAGATTGACCCAAGATGGTGTTTGTGTCCAAATCTTGGTTGTTCACAAGGGGGTGTGTTTATAGTGCATGAAGCAATGAGCTCTCCTTGTTGACAATTGGTTGAGTTGGAGCAATGGACGTTGTGATTTGAGGGATGGTTTGAGTGATGCTTTGAAATGGAGGTGTGGATGATGTTGGGGGTGTGGATGAAATTGGGGGCATAATCCTGAGAGGCTTCTCCACAAGAGTGCTTACATCATAGTCAGAAGGGAGTTTAGCCCCTTAGCCAATTCAAGCATGTATTGGGAGGGATTGAGCCTCATCATGGTATTGAAAATTTTGTGAGTTTCATTTTTTTGGACCATTTCAATAATTTCATCTTGTTTCATCCCTAAGACATTGTTGGTGATGTCTTCTACTTGACCTTCCTCTTCAGAATCTTGTGGAAGTGGAGGAAGATTGAGCGGGGGATTGCTAGATCCAACGAGATTGATTTTGAAGGTGGTTTGACTTAGGTCACTTGAAGTTGATGTTTCTTTGTTTGTTTCCATGTTCTCCTTGTGTTGAGATCTAGCTTGAACCATAAAATAGGGATCAATTTTTGAGAATGTAAGAGATGAACCTCTAATTCTTTAGATTAATCCAAACTTTAGGTGCAAAAAAAATAAAGTCTAAGATGTTGAGGATCAAACGATGGTGATGAGATGATGAGATATGGATAATTGGTGAATGATTGGAACTCTTAGGATACCTTGAAGGAGATCCTAAACTTTAGGACTTTTGGTTTGATGTTTGATTTGATTTTGGATTTTAATTTTGATTTTGGATTGATTTTATTTTATTTTGATTTTGATTGGATTTGGTTTGGATAATGAACTCATAAAATCTAAGAGGTTGGATGTTGTCCTAGATTAGATTTTTCCACAAGATGATAATTTGACTAAGTGTGTAGAGAAGGATTCATCTACACACACCTAATCAAACAAGATGATTTTGATTTGATTCAAGGATTTGCCCAAAGTTTAGCATAAAGGATTTTTTCAATTTTTCCAAGAGTTTTTTTCTAGCTGAATTTTAATTTGATGTTTGAAGATGGATGAGAGTGTTGATTTTGATCCTAAAAGACTTAGAGAGATTTTGTTTACTAGACCAAGGTGTTGAAGAACATGTTAATACTTCCTATGTGAGATACTCAAACCTTTGAAAGAGACTTGGATTTTGAAAATAGTAAAATGAATACAAATTTGGATTGTTCCTTGATGCACATTTGTAAGAGTTGAAGGTCAATATTTCTCTAAATTCGTAAAGCATAGACAACCTTTTCTTGCGAGCCTTTTGACTAAGACCTTTGGACTTTGGTTTTTGGATTTTGATCTTTTATGAAATAATTTGGAAGAGCACATGTGTGAGGTCCAATTGTTTCTTATCTTTGCTTAATGATTACATTTTACGACAAACACTCTCTTGATTAGGTTTTTCAAACTAAATGTCTAATTTCCTAATTTCTTCTCATCCCACAAAGTCCATTATGTGGAAATCAAGGAAATTAAGGAAAAATTTCCCTATTATTGACTTTAGTGGGAGAAAATTGAGATGTACATTCAAATACTTCAAAGCCTCTAAGGATAGGATCCCTAGGGCAAGCAATAGCACTTAAATTTTGTCAAAGGTATTTTCTCTTCCTAAAGGGTTTGAAATTTGATGTTCATGTTGAATGTTTGTTTTCCAATGTTTTAGATCCAAGAAAATTGTTTTGATTCCAAGAACATGCACAACCTATGGATAAGAGGAAATATTTGTTGAATCCCCACTTGGATAAATCTAGCTGCACTTATTCTTGGTGGATGATTAAAAGCTTGACCACACTGGCTCCCCTCCACAACACTCACTTCTATGGGTCATCCAAGCTTTAGTACCCATGAAAATCCCATGGAATACTTTTCATCTCTACCAAGAACCGCAAAAAATGTGGGGCGGCTTTAGAGGTTTGACCTCTTGCACCAACAAATATATTAAGGATTTGGGCCTTTAAACAAAAGGTTCTAGTATAGGTATTTTTTTTGTGGGGGATCATCCATACAACAAGAGACCATTGTTTCCCTTCTTGTCAGAACAATCCTCATGATACTTGAACTTTCCTCAAGTACCCACATTTATATACCGATTGGAAGTCACTTGGCTTTAGCGTGTTCCTAGTTGGGTCATTCCCTGGGGTGATTACTTTTTCCCACTAGGAAATCCCTCTAAGGATAAACAAAAGAAAGCAAGGACATCCGTAGTTTGATCAATATTTGTTGAGAAACAAAGAGAGAACACACATGATATGCTCCACTCACACTCGCAAGATTTTTTTCAATTTTAAGAATCCAAATTGAAGTGTGGAGGCAATCACTTATACAACTTAATATCATAAAAATCATTTTGATTCTCAAGATCTCCATGCGGCGCGAGAGAAGTGCATACATCTTTTAGATGATATTACTTTGCATAAGAGATCACAAAACATAAACGCACGTGTTCATTTTAACCCTTCAAAGCAAGAATTGGATTCTTTTTAAGCACCAAAAGGAAATATGAGAGTTGCTTGTTCAATTGTTAAGCCTTAAACAAAATCTAGTAAGTTTCCTAAGGTTCCTTTTAATCCATTTATTTTGTTCTTTTAAATCCCAAACAAAAATTAGTGAGCCCTAAAAAGCATGTAGATGACAAAAGTCCTTAGAAAAGGAATTACAATTCCTCCCCAAAGTGTTTAGAAACACTAGATATAATGAAATGATGATGCCATTAAGAAGCCTTCATTTTTGTTTCCTCCCTTCACTTTTGATCAAGCCAACCTACAAAAACTGGTTAAAACTACAGAAACAGAAGCCAAAAACTAGTTAGTAGTCAAAAGCAACCAAAATGAAAAAAGAACATGTTGAAATTAATTTGAAAAGTTTCTTTTACCCAACTCTAGTGGCGCAGTCTGCAAACATGATGTAGTTTGAAGAAGTCAGTGGCATTGTATAGCACCACTGGGGACTGATAGCAGCGGACTATGGAAAACTAGTGAGCACAAATGTGGCATTGTATTGACCAGCGACACAGTTTGGAATTTGGATGCTCAATCAGCTCAAGCGTCGTTGTTTGGAATTTGAATTTCTGGGTGGGAAGAACACAACATCATAGTTTGGAGTTTAATAGCGGCACTAAATGGCATTGTTGGACTGATGGCAACTTAGTTTCTCTATTAGCAGTGTTGTTTTCCTATAAACATAAAAGCCACGAAATTTCACAAAAAACATGTTAGATTCTTCAAGTTCTCCCTCCTTCTAGCACCAAAATGTGAATGGTGATGTTAGACCTACACAAACACAAATAAAAATCACACAATTAGTCCATTATGCAAGTTAAATCAACATTCCCCATGGAATTCATTTGAAATGCAAATAAACAAGAAATAAGTGAAGAACACAATAAAGAAAGCTATTAAATCCTATCTAATGCAAAAAAACTCTCAATCCCATTGGGGAATTGGTGCCATTTTGATGTGGAAAATGGCCATTTCCCAATCTCTTGTAAGCTTGAATGATGATTTGATGAAGATTTGATGCTTCCTTGGTGAAATTCTTGCATAACCTAGCTATAAAAATGTGAAAATGGATGAACAATGGATGAGCAAATTCAAAATCTCAAGATAATGTCTTTGCATCAAGTTGTGGATCCAAAATCCAAATGAGAGCCTCTTATTTATATATGAGAGTGATGGAGAATGAGGAAAAGTGGATGAATGTGGGACAAAAGACCAACCAATAGCATGAAGCCACTTGTCAACATGTGAGTGGACAAAGGTGGAGCACATTTTGGTGAATGTGCAATTAAATGCAATTAGGTGGAATTTCAAAATGGATGTAATGACAAGTTGGAGGGAGAAGAAAATGAAGTTAATGCCACTTGGCTCAAGGCAAAGGACATGTGAGAAACTTAAATCCCTTGTTGGATGTACAAACCCTTTTGGAGGGATTTTTCAAACTTGGAGAATATTTCATTTTTAATGCCTTTTTGAAAGTAATTAAAGATTTAATAAATCAATTGAAATGATTTTCATGAGAAATTTGCAAAATTCTAGAGGATTTAAGTGATTAAGACTAGCATTAATAGGGATTTGATTAATTAAGAGGGAGATTAGTTGATTTGACCATTTTGACTTAGGCTTTTGGATTAATTTAAATCAAAATGAGAGGAATATGATTTAGATTTAATTAAATAAAGATTTTGATTTATTTAATTAAAGAGGGATGATGCTAGATTAAATCAAATAAAGATTAATTTATTTAATTTAATAGAATGACTTTAGAGATTTAATTAAATAAAATGAATTATTTAATTAAAGAGAGACTATAGAAGCTAATTAAATAAAATGATTTATTTAATTAATAGGAGATGATGACTTAATTAGATAAAAAATTATTTATTTAATTAAGAGATGAAATGTGATAAATTTAATTAAATAAAGATTATTTAATTAAATGACTAGCAAAGGAGATGATTCAGAACGAAGCAGTGTTAGTAATCAAGATCAAGTGTATAAGATCAGTCGATACATTTTTTGTGTCTACAACTTCCTTGTTTATTATGTGTGGCATATCCAACCACTTGAATTTGTCATGAATTCTTCATAGCACATATTTAACCCACTCATCCTCATTACAAAAATTAGGAAAGTTATTCCATACATCCAATTTCTTCTCCATTAAGCTCTCGTATTCGTGTTTTAATTCAAATTCATCTCCAGTCAACACATTCACCCAATATTCCACCATCTTCAGATGATCATTCTATTCCATTTTAGTATCAATGTACATCCACACATCCTCTATGTACATTACATTGTATGGAACCCTTGAAAATGCTCCTTCAAGGTCTGATTTCATATATTTGAATGGGTTCTTAAATTTAGGTATCGATCGCTCTAGAACATCAATTACTTGAGGAGTAAACATAATGAATCTTCATAGAACTAGGGTTTGTAAAAAAATTGATAAATACCTTTGGATTTCATCAGTAGGGTGTCAAAAAACACTTTGAAATCACTTCAAATCACCTTTTATCTTCTTTCCATTTCAATTTTTTAGTTACAAATGACTAACATATGAAAAATTAAATATAAAGTCTTTTCTAGTTACCTAATAAGCATTTATTTCAATAGATAAAGTTAGGTTGAAAAAGTTGGAAAATTTTTACTATGTCATCATAGGCACCTTCAATCACTCTGCAAATCTTCACAACATGATATTTCACACCGGAGATACCATAAATAGTTCAAACATGTATATCTACACATGTACCAGTGTGTTGAAGGCATCAACACCACATATTTGGTAGGGGCATTGAATGTTTTTTGTTAAATCTCCCCCTAAGCCAAAGCTCTTTATCTAGTTTTTAGAGGAAATATCTACACCAAAGGCTGGTACAGACTCACTCTTTACCTTATTCTCTTCCCTTTTATTCCATGTCTTGTTAATTTCCTTATTCATCTCAACCAGATCAACCTCCTTTACTAGATCAATCTTCTTCTATGAAATAGAGGGTTTCACATTCTTTCTTCTGCAAAAATTAGCTATGTGTTTTGGTTTATTGCATTTATGACATATGACACTTTTTTGTTGAATAGACTTACTTCTTTTCATTTTAAATCTGTATTCAAAATCCTTATTCCTAAATCCATTGCATGTATAACAATAACCATTAAATGATTGAAACATTATACCATTATTGTAACCATTCATCATCTAACTTTTTCACTCACTAGCTTTATGACCAAATCTATTGCATGTAAAACACTGAATGAGAAAGGATTGAATATTCCCATTCATTCTAATTCTATACTCTACAACTCTATGTCCAAATTTATTGCAAGAGTAGCAGTAACCATTAAAGGATGAACACCTTTGTGCAGTAGGTTATCTCATAGGATACCTTTTGAAAACCTTTTTCTGGCTATAGACTTGTTCGATATTGCTCTTCTTATCATTCTTCTTTTTAGAATTTTTTAAAGTTTGATTCTCCTTTGAAATTTCTCCTTTTTCAAACCCTAATCCTTCTTTTTCCTTAGAAGCCTTTTTTTTGCAATAATTTCATCAAGAAAGGTGGAGCTCTTCTTGAATTTGTCTTCTTGAATCTTTGCTTTCTCTATATCTGATCTCAAAGTCACAATCTCTTATTCAAGCTTTGAACATTCTTCAGATTTATCTTTCAATTTTACATTCAAGCAGTCTTCAACTCTTTTCCTTCTTCAACTTGCACTTTTAGACTAGTGATTATCTCATTTGATTGTTTGAGCTATTCATTTTTTTCCTTGAATATTTCTTTAGCTTTCTTGAGTTGTTCCTTAAACTTTTTGATACACTCATCTACATCATTAATATTATCTTTCAATTCTCTATTCTCACATTCTACTTTATCTAGATCATCAAGAGCTGATTTGAGTTCTCCTTCCATATCAACTTCACAATCTTCTTCAATAAACCCTTCAGGGATGAGCTCTTTCAGAGGGATAGGATACTTCCTTGTAGCCATGTGTTCAACCTCCAAGATCTACCTCGGTGATCAAGCCAATAGAAGGAACCAAGCTTTGATGCCAATTGTTGAAGACCCAAAATATTGAGAGGGGGGTGAATCAGTATTCACTGAAATTTATAAACTTCATCAATTTAAACATACATTCAAAGCATCACATTAAACTTACATTAATAGAAAGGAACATATACAACATGCATCACATCAAGGAACATAAGAACACCAAATTTATGTAGAAAACCCTCGAAAGGGAAAAACCACAGTGAGGATTAGCTCACAATATATTATAACTAGTTACAATGGAGATTACAGAATGGTGGACTCACCGTCTAAGGACTCACTATCTAGAAAGAAATAATCACTTGTAAGTGGCTCACTGCCTAGAATAGAAAAAGATAGAGGAAAGGGTGGCTCACTACCAAAGTGAACTGCTAATAATGCATTTGCAACACGTTAAAGATAAAGTTCTAATTAATCTATGAAAACTAACTTAACACACTTCATACATCACCACTACACCTTTCACACTTCAAAAAACATCAGATTTTCCAAACAAACTCTACATGCACTCACCTCATCATTTGCATAATGAATCAACCTTGTATATATACCCCAACCAACCAAAACATCAATTAGGTCTACCTAATTACATGAACTGTGTACCACATAACCTGTCGGCTTAAAAATTTAACACACATGCCTTGTGAAGGGAACAAAAATGTGTACACCTCCAAAATAGGTCAAAATGACCTATAATCACTCCCATAAATATGCTCCTTACATACTTCAACTCCACACAACCCCAAAATCCTTAGGTTAGCACCATGTAGAAAAAATGGTGAAGCAATAACTGAATGAACCAACTGTTCATTCACAACTCGACACGTGGACCACCAAAACACTTGCCACTTGGAGCACACATATTTTTGAAATTTTTAAACACTTCCTCAAAACCACATAGCATGATATTCATCTATGGTGGAATGTGGAGCATTCCAATATGCACTCTATACCAATCACTTTGTCACTACTAATCTCAATACTCTGTCAACATTATCTTCAATTGCGGAAGACATACAACCTTGAGACTTTGGATCTAAACACCTTCAATACACATCATCAACTTCTCAAAATTGCATGACAATATATTGCATAGTGGAGCAATGCGGACCACAAAATGATTCACTATAACACTGAAATTGTACTTTGAGACAGTCAATTATCCACACCATTTGATCTTCTCCAGACTAGAAATTTTGTATTTCTACAATGAGTTGACATCAATGACAACACCATACACCATCCATGCACCATCATTCTCATGTTTCCAACAAATATGATTTGTTGAATGGGATGGATGTTGAAACATGAGAAGGGATGAAAATTTAAGGTTGTGAGATATGTGATGAAATGTTTTGGGTGTGAGATGGGATTTTCATATGCAAGTGGGATGTGGGATTCAATGGATTCAAATAAAATGGGGATTTTAGAAGGAATATTTGAAGGTTCATGATGACTAGAAGAAGGTGGGATATATCTGGGATTATGATGAATAGAAGGTGGGGGTGTAGAAGGAGGTTGTTGGGTGATTTTGGGAGATGTCAAAATCGTGGGGTAATTTGACACCCTTATTTACTAGCATAAGGATATATTGGTTGGGTTTCTTCATGATATATCTATATGCATTAATTTCATAGATTGGTTGTCTTGAGAAAAGTATTCTAATGATGTGGGTGAATCTTGGTCACTTGAATCTTAATCATGTATGATGTAGGATGGGAATGGGAACAAGCTCCCCTTAGGAACTTGATGGAAAACCTCTTCAAAGAACATGCCATTTGATAATGATGGGAAATCTTGGGAGGCCATGATTTATTTCCTTGCTTGGGACCTTATGATACACATCCAATAGAGAGATATCTAGGAATAATTGGATGGGAAAATGATTAATTATGATGAGATAGACCTTGGATTTGATTGGATTGAAAGGATAATGAGGATGTATAGAAAGGGGATAATGATGGAATGGAGATATAAGACCAATGGTGTATCAATTTAATCTAGATCCTTTGATTGATAGTGATGATTTTTCTTACATTAGGCTTGGATAATCACCTAGGCAAGGCTTGGATTTGCTTACTTAAGCTTGGATAATTGCTTAAGCAAGGCTTAAATAAAGGATTTTTTTTACCTAAGCTTGGATAATCACTTAGGAAAGGCTTGGATGCTATTTTGATAGATAAATTTGGGGAGCCAAATTCCCAAGTTAGGACAACCAAAATGACAAGGATAAATCAATATACTATCTAAGATAGGAAAGTTATCAAGAAATACACAAGCTAGTGGATAAAAAGGATTAGGATCTAGATAATACTCTTGAAAAGATTAATTTTGATTAGGATATGATGTGGACGAGGATTGGATGATAATATTGATCAATGATTAAAGATAATGGATATGAAGGATTGGATAGTGAATGATGATAGATGATGGATTGGAAAGGATGGCATAGGGATTGGATTGGAAGATCATAATGATCAATGATAAAAGTAATGATGATAGAATATGATAACGATGGCAAAGATTGGATGATTGTTGATGGGACCAAGGTCTATGGATGAAGATAGTGATGAATAGGTTATGATAATGGATGAAAAAATGAGATGAGGGAAATATGGGGGTTTTTGGATGGATATGATGGAAATGGTTGATGTTTTAGGTGAAATGATGGTTTTGATGAATGTATACAAAGGTCAATCTAGCAATTTGAGGTTCTAAAGTGGTCAAATGGTAATGAAATGATAAAGGAAAAAATTCATGTGACAGAGGCACCACTCTATGTATCAAAGGTGAAAATCTATGAGATAGAGGTGTCTTCTTGTGAAATAGAGGTGTAGTTTCATAGAGAACTACATAGAGGCACCTCAGGATGATATACAAGAATCGAAGGATGCAATAGAAGTGTAGTTTAATAGTCTAAGATTTTTTTGATAATTTTTGCAATTGACAATAAAACAAAAAGACACATTGGCTGACTTGACTCTCAAGGTGATAAGGATAATTGGATTCATTAATTTTGCACATGAAAATGTACCAAGCATGTGATAGCACAATCCTATATTTATTCAAGTAAGTGTGTTAACTTAATGTGGTCCCACCAACTAAAGGATAATATCTCATGATTGGTGTGATATACATCTCTTTCAAGAGTCTATAGCTAGAGATCTAGTGGCACAAGGCCTCACCTTTTCTCTTTCCTTGGAGATCCTAAGATCTTGCCCAAAGATCCTCTACCTCTACTCAAGAAGATACATGGTGAGTAACTTTGGGCATGATATTGTACCATACACCACACTAATCAATAGCCAAAAAGTCTTAAAGGCTTCTAGATACAAGGTACTTAATGGATCTATGAACAATGATCTCATCAAACAGTGCCCAAGATTAGGAGGATCTCTCCTCTCATCACCAAACAAGTCTTGGTAGACTAGGGGTCTTGTGGCCTAGCTTGAATGTTGCTAGATACACTTTGAGGTATGGATTTCACTTCCCCACCTTTGTATACCTCACCAGAAAATACATTTGAGGTCATCCTTGAGGTGATCAAATCCCCAAGTAGGCCTCCTAATGGAAAAGACTATACTAGGTGTTTTGATAGGCCAAGATCGCAAGAAGTGCAAGGGAAGAGAATACACAAAAACTAGTAAGCCTTAGGATAACACTTAGAACATAAAAGAAATGAAGAGATGTGAGATTTTTGATCTCCAAGATCACATGAAGTGCAAGGAGAGAATATACATCTACAAACCTTTCTAAACATAAAAAACAATATTCATTAACCCACTAAGCTACTTTAGATGCCTATATTAGTGGAAAGTAAAGCCTTGGACCAAAAAAATTGCATTAAATCATTAGTAATCAATGATAATGATCTTTGAAAAGAATTAGATAATTGCACCACTTGTTAGTTACAAAAAAAATGAAGGTTAGATGTCAAAAATAGCTCAAAAATCCTAGAAATTGAAAAATGGAGTAGAAGCATAGTATTACCAAATAGAGGCACCACTTTATGCAATATATGCACCACTTTATGAGGTAAAGGTGCAAATATGTGAAACAAAAGTGTCAGTCCAAAGCCTCAAAATGACTTTCGAGACCCAAAAATGATGTTTTTCACCAACCTAGTTGTGAAACCTACAAGATAAGGCTATGTAACACTAGAAAATATGAATATCTTGCCAAAATATTTTAGATTATATGCTCAAAAGATATAAAAATAATGCAAACCCTAGATTTGAGCCTATAAATCTTGCAAGAAACCCTAGTTTAACAAAACCATAATTATTGCATTCAAAGAATGAAACATGTAACAATAAAGTGTTAGGATGATGATATCCTACAAAAAAGGTCTCAAAGGTTAGTCAAACCCTATATATATTTTAAAATGATCAAATCCAAAGCACATAATAGAAGCACAATTATAGGTGATGAAAGTGTAGCTTCACATAACAAAGGAGCCTTTTTTATGAAACAAAGGCATAGCTATGTGCTAAAGAGGTGCCTTTCTATGAAACAAAGGTTCCACTTTACAATCTGGGACCTAAAACCACTTTCTTCATAACAAAACATCATAAAAATTTCACCAAAAAAGGTTAAAAAGGGACATGGGTCCCACCAAACATGCCAAAATGAAGAGGGTGGAAAAGATTGAAAGTAAACAAAATGGAAGATAAAGAAATGCAAAGAAAAATACCTTCAACAAGAATTTGTGTTTCTCTGTTGTTGATGTAAATAGGTACTTTTACTAACTAGTTAATGAGTGGGGTCCTATGTACATGTTAAGTCCACTTAGGTCCTAGGCATATTTAAGTTGTTTAGACAATATTCCATTTTTTCATATTTTATTAAGTACTAGAGTCCTAGGTCATTTAATGATAGCTCGTGTCATTTAATAATGACACCAATCATTTAATGTTTGGTACTTCATCACACCTTGTCTATATAAGCAAGGTTATTGTACACTTTTGTAATAAACATCATCATCATATTTGATAGATTTTAATACCAAGAAATTTTATTTCTTGCATAATCTCTTATGGAAGGTTTCATTATTTTTGCAGCTGGTCCTAGGATAGAGCTAATTTTCAGCTCTTACATGGTATCAGATTGTGGTTGTTGGCTCCTACATGGTATCAAATCACAGCCTTAAAAATTCCTTCTTAGATTTGAGTGTCGAGTTATTACCAATGAGAGAACTTGGTGAATTTCATTAAGGTTGAGTATGATCTTCTCTTGCACCCTATGGTGATTTGGTGAATCAACAAAAATTGAAAAAAAAAGTTTTGGAGGTTTCCTCTTTGTGGATTTTATCGCAGGTTGATTTTGGTGCATGTTAGAGGTAATCTAATCTCACCATTGACTTCAAGGTGTCTAAGAAAGTCAATATTGGCTTTTGTTTCATGCCAAATCTATGACAATTTGAAGTTGGGAGATGGTTACCATATTTAGGAGGTAGCTAAATTTTTGGAGCACATTGGGCTAAAAGAAACCCTACCATTGCATTCAGAAGGCCCAAAAACCCCTATTTTCATATGAAAAATTTCATATTTTGAAGAAAATATATTTTTGGCGATTTTTTAAAATTTGTGGTTGACTATTTTAATTTTGATGATCAAATGACCATCATAGAAGACTGTGTTAAATTTGATGGTTAAATAGCCATCATACTAGCACTTGGTCCTATCTTCCAACTTCTAGTCACATGGGGCAATCACCCGCCAGCCCTTAGGGAGCTTAATTTTGGCCTTTCGAGCTTTAATTTGACAGTTTTTTAAAAATGACCATAAATTTTGACTGAGGTATCAAATTTTTGAAAATGAGATATCATTGGAAAGTTGGTTCTGAGATATTTCTAGGGGTGTAGGTATTATTATCATATTTTACTCTAATATTTTATTGTTGTTTAAATTCAAATCTCCCATTTGGATCTCTAAGCTCATAACGTTTTTCCTAGATCTTCATTTTTCATCATTTTTGTAGCATTAGAAAGGTATTAAGGAGCTCTATCATTGTGCTTGTGCACTTTTTCTAGATTCATCCACATATATTATTTTCATTATTTTCACATTTGGCATTATGACTAATTACTTGGACATCCTAACTCCTGGAGAGGTTATGTCTCTTTAGGAAGGCTTCATTTGCAACAAAACATCATGTTTGAGGGTTTCTAATTGTTGTTGAAGGTTTTAGTCTTTATAATTTTGGATATTTCTCCTAGTTCATTATGGGGTTTTCATTTCAACCTTCTCTGATTATGTCAAAAACGGGAAACTAGAAATAATCGAGAGATGGCATCATAAAACATCTTTGATGGCTTCATTTGTTGCCACATTTGTATGGTCTAGTTTTCCCTCCAAGTAGTGGTAGTAAAGAAATTTCTTGGAATTGCAAAAGGGATCATGTCTTAGGATTTATTACTATTAATGTTGATGATGACATTTTGAATGCTATTGTTCATTTTGAGTGTCCTCATAATCTTTGGACTAAAATTTGGGAGATATATGGAGATCTTGATACTTAGCCATTCTTAAATGATTGTGTTTCAAACTGTCTTGTGTCTCTTCATTTTTCAAATGGATACCCTATGATTATGATACTATTCTAGAGTTTGAGTATTTGGAGTACTTTGAATCTTCAAATGAGGATGACAAGGTTTCTTCAGATGTTCCTTCTTCTCCTTCAAAGACGGTTGTTGATCCTTCAGCTTCATTAATTCCTTATGTATATTCATTGATTGAGGCTCCCACCATCCTTGTCTAGCAGGACCATTTATCTTTTGTTGGTGATTCATTGAAAACTTCCAGTGGTTCATTCCAATAGGTATCTAATTGTCTTCTTGATTGGGATTCCTATCTATTAGGAATTGGATCTTTGTTCATGAAATCTAAATTTTAGATTTGGAGGACACACTTGAGGGGTTATATCTCCTCTTTGATGACAGTGATTGCACTACTATTTTTAAACCATCATTTTCTTTGGATATTTTTCAACATCAATTTTCACAAAGTTTTGATTTCTCAACTTCTTCTTTGATTGGGAATGTACCTAATTTGATTATGGCATCAAAATATTCAATGGAAAAGGAGACACGTGAGCAACTTTCAAATACATCATACATGTTTATGCTTCTTTCTATCAATTCCTATCTATAATGGGAAGCATTCATGCATTTGTACTTAGTTTTGTTTCTTTCGAAAGGGAGACAAGTTGTTTGTCAGTATTGGATCATTTTTTTCCTTCAGGAACTTACCATTTTTGTAAGAGATTACACATTATAGGGGCTACATAGTCTCTCTCTTTCTCTCTTATGGGGGGTTATTGATTGTATATTCATGATGGATGTAGTCCTTGGGGTATCATTGAGTCCTCCATCTTTCATCCTTGTTTGTATATTTTCTCTCTTTTGGAGAGGGGTTTTTCCCATGGGGTTTTATCCTTTTCTTCATTTATGAGAGATTGCATTTGTATTTGTACATGGGTACCCAACATAGCCTCATAGTTGAGACCCATTTTTGTGTCATTTGCATAATACTACTCCTTAAGTTGTATTTAAGGGGGCATGTTGGTGTAAATAGGTACTTTTCTAACTAGTTAATTAGTGGGGTCTTGTTTATATGTTAAGTCCACTTGGGTCCTCAAAATATAAGTTGTTTAGATAATATTTTATATTTTTAGCTTTTATTAAATCATATTAGTTCTAGGTCATTTAATCATGGCTCGTGTCATTTAATAATGACACCAATCATTTAACTTTTGGTACTTCATCACACTTTTCTGTATAAGCAAGGTCATTGTACTCTTTTGTAATAAAACTCATCGTCATATTTGGTAGATCTTAATATCAAGCAAGCTCATTTCTTGCATACTCTCTTGTAGAAGGTTTTCATTATTTTTGCAGGTGGTCCTTGAATAGAGCTGATTTTCAGCTCTTACACGGTATCAGAGCGTGGTTGGATCTTGAATGTTATAAGATCATGATTGACTCTTACATATCCTTGATGAGTATAAATGGAGTACATCCTTATTCCATTTGATTTTCTCTTTGATTTTTATTTTTGGATTGTTTAATGTTCTAGCATAAACTTGATATGATTGATAATGATATATCAAAATGACATGTAAGTATGATAATAGATTCTAAATATCAAGAGCTCAAAAGAGTTAAGAGAGATAAGAGGATATGATAAATGATAAGAGCCTCTATATATAGAGCCTTGAAGAGGCAAAATCAATGGCTAGGAATGATTGATGATGGATGGCTAAGATTGAATGAGGATTAGGGTTTGGATCAAAGATACAATCATATGGTAAGTGGCACATGATGGATAGAATTTAGGTTTAAGATTGAAATAAGGACAAAAATCCTTATGGGAATGGCTAGGATTAAGAGGTTTAGATGAGATGAGTGGATATGATGAAAAGTTAGTTTGACTTTTGACGAGATGTCTAGGTTCAATGAATCTAGACAAAGATCGTTAGTTAGACATGTGAAGGAGACACTTGTCACATGAGAAAAAACTTAGACTATGATCCATGTGAACAAGATGGAGGAATAGGATTAGATGGAAAAGGATAGAGGATAAAGGAAAATTAATTAAATAAATAAAATATTTAATTAATGAATGGGACCATGTGAAGGGAACATAATTAAATAAATGAAATATTTATTTAATTAAATGATGGAAAAAGATGGGAAAGGATGAAAATAATTAAATAAATAAATATTACGTATTTAATTAAAGGTTTAGGATAGGCTAAAATTAGGTGTGGTTGGGTAAGGTCAGATTTTAGGTGTCTACGATAAACCAACTTAGCACAAGAATGTGCTACTTGATATGTAATTATATTCTAAAATTTTGTTGAAATAGGTCTCAAACTAAATGAGAATTGACATGGAAATACAAAATAATATTTTTCTTTTATAATAAGAAAATAAAAATAATATCAATAAATAAAATTGTATTTTATTGTAAAGAAGATAAAATCATTTTAAAGGAAAATAATAAAATATTTTTTAAAAAATAGAAAGAAATGAAATGAATGAAAGATATAAGAAAATATTAATATTGAAACAAAAGAAATAAAATCCAAAAAATGTAAACTCAAATTATTTCCTCCACATCCCTTCTCAATGTTTCCACAATTTTCATGAATGTCTAAAAGTTGCATTTGTCTAAAAGTTTCAAGAAAAATCTAAAAAGAATAAAATATCTTTCATTGTCAGGCAATCTCCAAGAGATAGAAACTCCACTACATAAGACTATTTTGTTTGCACTAGATATTCTTAGTCAGAGGCTTCATAGCAATCTCCCTATATTATTCAGTTGCAGATCAATCTAGGGTTTCTTTTGTTTCTTATGAGTGGATGGCATTTATATCAAGAGTAAAGGGTCAAATATTGGGTACTCGTATAAATATTGTAGCCCTTATCTTTTATGGAATTGAGTATGTATCAATTCAAGGAATAGTTGATTGGTTATGCTTGGGAGATTCAAAAGAAATAGGTGAAAACATGTAAATTGTTAGTTTTGTTCAACATTTTGATAATGTATGAATTAAGTACAAATCACATATTATGGGAATTATAAAATATAAACATGATTTTGTTTGTTTTCCTTCAATTTTTTTTTAAGAAAAGGGCAATGTTGGGGTAGGATTATGAATGCCACATTTCAAATTTTCCAATCTAGTTGAATGTATGTAGTAGGTGGGTGCATGTATATAAAACTCTTGAAACTTATTTATATCCTTAATTTTAGGAAACGTGATATGGTTTTAAAAAACTTAGGGAGATGTTTGTAGGAAAAATTTTTGGGTACTTTCACTTAAACCTTGAATGTTGTTATTTTACTATAGTAATTAGTTTGAATTATATCAAGTTTTAGAAGTCCTAGTATTTTTTTGTGCAATTTAAAAAAAAAATCCTTTCTTAAAAGTGAGATGAGTTGGATATAAATATATTGGTCTTGTACACAATTAAAAATGTCTTGATCATGTCACACACCGATATTTTGCTCCTAACTCACTTATTTTCATCTATTTCATTAAAATAATGTCAATTGCTTAATTAAATTCACTATTTTCTCCTATTAATCGAATAATTAATTTTATTTGATTAATTCATCCTTCACACTAATTTTCCTCTTTTTTGACTAGATAATGCAAATTATTTAATTAATGTCATAATCCTCTTTGATTAAATAATTCTTAATTGTTTAATTAAAGCTCCTAATTCCCTTTACTTGCACAATTAAATAATTTCTAAATTGTTTAATTGGTTAATTTACTCTAATCATGCAAAGAATATTCTCATGAAATATTCCTCCCTTTAAAATTCAAATATTTCCCTCTAAATGGAAATATCTTCCACATGCTTCTAAAATTAAGGGATTTATTATTGTCTCAAGCAATTTGGACATTTGATTAAAATCCTTGATCCATGTCATTAGGCATTATCAACCCTTGATTTGATCTTTGATCCATGCCATCTTCTCTCCTTCAATTTCATCCTTTGATTAGCCAATTCAATCTCAACCTTTGATTCATTCTAAAAATATATAAATAGTCTTCATTTTATATGAATTCTCATTCACAACCATTTGAGCAAAGTTACTCTACTCATTTTTATACTCACCTTTGAGCTATTGGGATCAATTTTTGAATCAACCTCATTATTATCAACCATCATCAAATCTTTTTCAAAATCAACCATGGATTAGGCTTCAAATTCAGCACTCCAAATCTAATTCAACATTAATCCCCCAATGGGATGAGGTTTGTAATACTAATTAGGTTTTTTATTTGAATTTATTGATGTTTCATGTTTTCATTAAGCTTTGCTAGTAATTTTAAGAATCTCATTGGAATATTGTTTAATGTGGTCATTTACTTGCTACTTAGTTAATTCAATTGAATTTTATCTTGTTAATCTTCCATGTTCACATTTTGGCACACCCAATGGGATCCATGTCCCTAGCTAACTTGCTTTTGTTTGAGTTTTTTAGACATTGAAAGTTCAAGAAGCAGATTGACGCCTTTGCAAGTTAAAGGCTCGTGCCTTTGCAAATAGCAACACCTTTGTCTAACATATTTTCATTTTTTTCTTGCAAGTTATAGGTTGATTCATATGCGAGAAGCAACACATCTGTCGAATAGTGGCACTTCTATAAATAACCAAATCAATGCCTCTATCTGATAGAGTGGTGCATTTGCATGACAGAGCGATGCCTTTGCAAGTATACCAAGCAATTTGAATTTTTAGGGTTGCATCTGATTTCAATTTATTTTTTATTTGACCTTGATGATTTTGTTGTTTGTTTTTAGGTTTATGAGGCTAACATTTGCAATGGAATTCATGAAGCATTTATCAAACAAAAAAGCATTTGTTAACTCTTGTTGGAAGGAATGAAGCATGGATCAATTTGAAAAGTATTTTTAACACTTGTTTGAAGGAATAATCATAGAGATATTTCAATTTAAAGCATTAAAGTAGATTCACATTTAGCTTTGGTGCATAAAATTGAACCCTACAACTCTTATTTTTGGATTTGGTGTTTAAAATTGGACAATCAAATTGCATCTTTATATGGGGTTAAAATAAATATACAACTTTCATTCCTTAACTATTTTGGTGCATAAAATGAACCAAACATTTACTTTGGTGCACGCTTAAAATGAACAATTATATTCTTTGTATATTGTGCTTGGTAAGTTGGATGTGAATCCTCTCCCCTTGTGCCTAATGTGATCTTGGGTGAAGAGAAACATCCTAAACTTACGTTTTATGTACATTGTTAGCTAAAGGAAGTTGCTAGGTATCCTCTCCCCTCATGCCTAGTGTGATCTTGGGTGAAGATAAATAGTAACAAGAATCCTTCCCTTTTTTAAGTAGGAGGCCTCCCTTGAGACACATCCTTATGAAGAACTCAAGGTTTCAACCTCAAGCAACGTTTTCGAGTGCTCCATACAAATTGGATGAGACTGAAAGTTGTAGTTTGATCTGTGCATGTAGTGTACTAGACTTTTTCTAGAGGACTAAGGTTTTTTAGTTCCTTGAGGAGATGTCTATGTAGCCAGTAGTGTTCAATGATAATCCACCCACTATGAACAATATTTTTAGAGGCTTAAGACTTTCAAATGTCTTCTATTAGTGTTGCAATTGGATAGCATCATCCCATGAAGTTACTTGCTATGTGCCAACCATAGTTGAGGCGACAAAACTCCTTGCAAGGAACTTTTCCTTCCAAGGTAAGAGGTGTGTTGTGTATGCATGCATACTCTAGTTTCTCATTCTATGTGAAGTATTTTATTAGCAGACCCACTTTTATAAGATAAACCCAACCTAAATACTAAATAGGTTGCATTTCATGTCTTGTTTTCATGTGATGACCTTGTGACACCAATTAGTATGTTTTAAAAAAATCCAAACACCTAATTGAATCAGTCCACGTGTTGTATATTATGTTTTTCAAAAGTCAAATATCAAAAAAATTAGGTCAACTTACATTTTTGAAGATATTTGAGCAAATCAACGCATTTTCCTAAATAGTGTGATGCTTTTGCACAAATCAACACTTTTGTTTGCATACTGATGCCTTTGCACATCGTGGTGTGTTTTTTAGGGATAACAAAGATTTGTATAGTGACACCTCTATTTGGATAGTCTAGTGCTTCTGCTAAGCAATGACAACTTTGCAAATATCAATGCCTTTATAGCTGAACAGAGCAACACCTTTGCCAAAATTTCAAAACCGCAACCTTCAATAAATTACCTTTTGGTTCAAAAACACTCCTCATTAAAATTAATGCAAAAGCAATATTGGATCACTAATAGCACTCAAAAAAATAAACACAATTTCATTCTCTTTAACATCTTGAAACTTTTGAAAACACCTTTTAGGTTCTCAATTAGGATCAAACTTCAAACATTCAACACCAACCATCAAACATGACAATTTGAATTTTTGACACAAATCTCTTAGAATTAAATTTTTCATCATATCAACTAGTCTAGCTTCATGTTTAGAAACAATATATTTCTAAGCATTTAGTTGAATTGGTAAACATCTTCTAGAAAAACTCACCTTGGAGTCATGATTCTACTCCCAAGGTTTGCAAGTTCATCATCAACAACATTAAACACATCTAAAGATTGAGTCTAAACCTTATCAAAATTGAGATTTTCACACCTATTCACAAAATCACCCATAATTGGTCTTAAACCTATTAAAGTATCACTAATAGAAAAATTTGAGGCTACCAAGGAATTTCAAGAAAATCATTTACACCAAACATCTCCCAGGGTTGATACAACTTGTATGGTTACAACTCGGTCTCAACACAAAAGGAAAATGGAAATAAATCCTAGTGTTCCAAACATGCCTACCACTACAAGTGCAAATCCAAGTGGTTCAAATGTTCCCATTTCTACCAACGCTCCTACCAACATAGGGGTTAATGATCAAATTTTTATAATTCCACAAACAACTTCTCAAGGACAAGAAATTCCTCTATCAAAGAAGATCAAAATGTCAACTCAACCATCTCAAGGTGAAACAATTCACATAGAGAATATCACTAACAAAAAACATGACTTCACTCTTGAAGAACTCTTAGAAATGAAACAAGACCAAGAGTTTATCAAAGTGGTAGGGCAGTGATAAGTGAGAACCCCAATCAATATGTTGATACTTGCACAACAAGGTGCTAAACTACCCCCAAATTTGACATGAATCAACTTAGAGAACAACCAAAAACATCAAATATTGGAAAAACTTGTCAATAAGGAAATGACCCCTTGGTACATCATGTTATTGAACAAGTACCTAACCCATCTTCAAATACGGTAGGTCAATCCATGGTTACATCTCAAGGGATAGATCAAACAAACTTCACAAGTCAATACGTGAATCCCTTGTACAATATTCAAAACCTAGGGAATCACACAAATTTGGGAATTCAAAATGCCAACATTCCACCCATATTTAACACCAACGTTCCATCTACATTCAACACCAACATTCCACCCATATTCAACACCAATGTTCCACCTACATTCAACACCAACATTCCACTTAAAATCCAATGCTCAAAATGTTCATACAAATATCCCTAGCATTCAAAATTATCAAAGTCAAAATCAAAAAAACCCACAACAACATCAAGTGACTCAACCTCAAATATCACAACAACCTCAAGGTTCTCAACAACCCCAAGGTCCTCATCAAATTTCACAACAACATCAAGGGTCTCAACATCAAAATAAAAATCTACCACCTCCAAATCAGCAATACAAAAATCCACCACATCAAGGGTCCCAATATCAAAACAAAAAACCCACCATTACATCAACATCAATCATTCCCTCACAACACCATTTCACAAAATCAACAAAATCTCCAATATCAACAATCACCAACACAACATCAAAGTCAAACTTTGTAAAATCAGCAATATACCACATTACAACAATTGACTTTAGGGATGTTGAAGGTGACTTTAGTGGTAGATTCATCCTAGATGCTATCGACAATGGCCTCATGTGGCTCTATTAGTGTGGTTGGATCTCCAGTGCGAGTGTTGCTCTGTGCTGCTGCTGGGGGTTCTTCGATTTATGTGGGAACTTTCTCTCTTGTGCCCAATGTTGGTTTGGTTTTGGATGAGGGTTGCTCCTTGGGGAGTGGTTGCTTGTGTTTCATTGTGTGGTGTTAGGGTTGGTGCCTGGGGTTCTTGTGGATGGTTTTTTCTAAGGAGTTTGGTGGCCTATTATCAGACCCTGACTGGCATGTACGGTTGGAAGTGGTCCTTTTTTGTTGTGACTTCTCTCCTCTTTCTCCATTTGTTGGTTTCCCATGTTCCCTCTGGCTTTGTGGGGGGTTTTTTGCCTCTGGTTGGGGATTTTCGTTGTGTGGGGTGGTGGTTGTTGGTTTTCTTCAGGTGGAGTTTTTTGTGGAAATTTTATGGCATGTTTCAAACCCTAACTCGCATGTAGGTTTGGGGGTTGTTTTTCATTGTCTTGTTTGCTTTCTGCACTCTCTGCTTGGTGGTTTTCCTCACCATGTCCTCCTTTTAGGTCCCTTTGTTTCTCCTTTGGTGTTGATGCTGGTTGTGGTGCTTGGAGTTCTTGTTGAGGGTTTTTTGAGGATTTTTGTGGCATTATCTCATACCTTAACTGGCATGTTGCGTTGGAAGTGGTTTCTCATTGATGTGCCTCCTCTCCTCTTTCTCTCTTAACTGGCTTTCAACGCTATCACTGGATTTTTTGCCTCTATTAGGGTGTTCTTGTTGCTTGGGGTATAGTTGTTGGTTTTCCCCTGGTGGAGTTGGTTGTGGATTGCTTATGGCATGTTTTAGACCCTAACTGGCAAGTAGGGTTGGAGGTTGGTTTTCATTATCTTGTTAGCTCTCTTATCCCTCTATTTGGAGGCTTTCATTTCTTGGCCCGTTATCTCTTTATTGGTTTTGGTTTCTTGTTTGGGCAAGGATTTTGATTCTCTTTGGCTCCTATTTCGCTGTAATGTTAGTTTTCCTTCTAGTCTCAGTGGGGAGTGTTTCTCTTGGTGTGGGGTCTCTTATTTGGTTGTCTATCTGTTGGTTTCTCTAAATGCTTGGCTCTCCCTAGTCTAGTCCTTCAAGTTCATTTTTAAAGCTAGGGGTTTGTTGTTGTTCGAGGAAAGATCTGCTTTTTTTTGTTGCTCCAATTTACCCACTTTCCAAAGGATTTTTTGGTGGTCCTTGCTATGGGTGAAGCTGATTCCCTTCATTTTTTTTAGCTATGGTCTTCTTTTGAGGTGGAGACTATTCCTTTGGAGGTGGATCCCTCTTCTATTGAGGTGTGTTGTGGATCATGTGGGAAGCTCTTTCTTCTATGGTTTTGGGTCTCTTGTCATCCTCTCTTATAGTGGGGAGCCCATTCCCATTGAGGTGGAGGCTAGGTTGGTGTTGTGGGTGGACTGGTGTTGGGTGCTTGCTAGGAATTTCCAGTGTTTTTATCATATTCTTCACTCTCCTATTGAGGTGGGGAGGTTAGTTTTGTTGGACGATGTTGACAAGTATTTTGTTGTTGTCTGGCTCGTTCAAGCTGGTTACTTGGTTGTCTTTGGTTGTTCACTAATGGTTGATGTTGTTATGCATTGTGTTGTAGTTTGGTTGTTTCAAACTGATGGTTTCCTAGTCAATATAGGTTGTTTTTGGGGTAATACCCCTTGTATCTTATGGTTCTATTGGGCTTAATGTTCCCATCTTAACCTTTATTAGTGCAGATTGAGAGTTAAAGTTTGTATTTTGTAATCTACTTCTAGTTGGCTGTTGTTTTCCTCTTTTTCTTTCTTTAGCAGCTTGTTCTCTTTGTGCGGGTTTCAAGTCCCTGTCAAAACCTACTTGTTAATGGTTTTGGGTCCATTCAAAACCTGTTGTTAATGGTTTTGAGTCCATTCAAAACTTTTTGTTAATGGTTTTGGGTCCATTCAAAACCTATTTTTCCCTCTTAATCAGAACAATTGAAACATCAACAACAATAGATTGCTCAAAAATAATTAATGTCACAACAAAATCTTCATCAATTGTCATACATCAATTCACAACAACCAAATCCATCACAAGAAAACATGGTCCCTCAAAATCAATATGGATCTCACAATGCATCTCCTCAACATCAAGGAAGTTATCAAATGGGTCCTTTGCCTCAAGGAAATTTTCAATATCAAAATGATCCTTTCCCTTAAGGAAATAATCAATCTCAAATGGGTTCATATGGCATGAACGTCCCACCATACCAAAATCAAAATTTACACATGTATAGTCCAAATGCTCCACCCATGGACTTATCCTCAAAATTTCAAATGTTAAATCAAAAGATTCAAGACATTCAAATGGGGAAAACCAAAAATTCCTATGCAGTTAAAGATCTATTCCCATACTTGTTTGTGTTGGCAACACAAGGGCAGACAACTGAGAGGGGGGGTGAATCAATTGTCACAGAAATTATACTTATTAAACTTATTCTTAGATTTTATACATAAACATGAAAGCATAAACCATCACCACATCAAAAACACACATAACACTAGGAAATTTTACGTGGAAACCCTGTTAGGGGAAAAACCACGATGGAGGTTAGTCCACAAGATTATACCCTATTAAAAGTATAAAAGAATTATAAATGGGGAATGCACATGCATTCAGGCACACTGCTCAAATACAAAAATGCTTACTTCCCAAAGGAAGACTCGCTAGCTTACAATAACATTCGGATTACATCCAAAAGATTTTGAACTGAGAAAATAACATCTTCTAATGCCTGATTATACTTTTGGTTAAGCACATAAACATCTGCTCACTCTTCTTCACACTTTACTTCTACCTTTCAAAGATTACAAAATTATTCACACACAACACACAACATTATTCGCACACCATGCCTTCAAATGGTATACACAATCAATCATATATATCCACAACTAAGGATAACATCAACTACATGTCAGACCAATAAAATATAAAATGTGTACTAACTGTCGGTCCAAAACAATAAACAATTATCAATGTGCACCAAACAATGTCAGCCAAAACATAGTAAGGACCCTAAACAACATCCTCAAATATGAAACACCTTAAAAAATTATGCCTCAAAGATCCGCAATACGCTACAATCACCCTGTTGGCCATGATCATGAAAAATATGAACTCACAGAAGAAAATCACCAATCGTGAGTACAACAATCAATGCATACCAACAACACAGATAGAGCACAATCTAGAAACATCCATGAGCATCATGAATCACCACAGAAGCATCCGCAACAACTCAAATTACTAGAATCACATTATCTTCTTTCAGTAACACCAACTGAAGCAATAGAACAACTGTCAAAACAAAGATACTCATAACTCAATCAAATATTCATGAGAACCTCTAAAACTTCATGTGGATAAACTAGACATACTTTTCAACAAACCCTTTAATCCACAACCTCTTATCATCAATATACTGAGCTATCCACCATACTTATTTTATTATAATTTTCTCAATATCCTCGACATATACAACCTTAAAGACATTAATACCAATAGTGTCGACATCAATGACAACCACATATCAGAAATATCCAACAATCTCCCCCTTTGGCATTGATGGCAACACATTATGTGAAAAAAACACCATCAACACAATGTTCTCTTAGCACTTACTCCCCCTTATATTTTGGCTCTTTTCTCTTTAACTCTTTCATAGTTTTTCACATGAATCCTCTCCCCCTTTGACATCAATGGCAAAGGTACACATTATCTTTCTCCACACAAGCTCTAAACCACATTTTTGAACATCTGACTACTCCCCCTGAGTAGCAACCACCACAACATCAATCCAGATCACAAGATATGACTATGAAATGCACAGACTGATGCAAGTCAATGCATCTTAATTCTGATTAGGAGGGGTAATCACCCCTAGCTTCCCTCTGAGATACTCAAAATTATCTTTAGGAAAGGGCTTGGTAAAGATATCTACAATTTGTTCCTTAGTGGGCACATACTCCAATCTAACTACCTTTTCACTCACCTTCTCTCTCAAAAAGTGAAACTTGATAGATATATGCTTGGTTTTTGAATGCAGCACCGAATTCTTAGAAATGTTAATTGCACTTGAATTGCCACAGAATATAGCAATAGGTTCATCATACACAACTCGACATCTTCAACATCTCCGCTTCATCCACAATACTTAAGTACAACTGTTAGCAGCAATGTATTCTCATTTCATGATAAAAGAAAATGGCATTCTCGCTTTCTTGTTACTTAACCATGAAAATCAGCTTCTTTCCTAAGAAATGCACCACCACTGGTACCCTTTCTATCATTCACATCTCCTTCCCAATCAGCATCAGTAAAGGCACTCAAATTAAGGTCATCTTCTTTAGGATACCATAGGTCAAAATCAATTATCCCCTTCAAGTACCTAAAAATCCTCTTTACAGTTATCACATGAGATTCCTTAGGATCAGCTTGAAATCTTGCAACAATGCATACAACATTCATGATATCAAGTCTAGTTTGAGTCAAATAGAGAAATCCACCAATCATGGATCTATATCTAGTCTAATTTTTTTTTAGGAGAATTCATCATCTTGTACCAACTTACATCTGATCACCATAGGTGTACTAACCAGCTTTGAATCTTCCATACCAAACTTCTTTAGCAATTCTTTCACATATTTGGACTAAGATATAAAGATCCCTTTTTCTAGCTGAGTGATTTGCAATCCTAAAATAATTTCATTTCTCCAACTGCACATCTCAAACTCACCAGATCTCTATCAACAAACTTCTATTTACAAACTATCATCTCCTCTCCAAAATGATATCACTGCCAATTCAACAATCAACATTTATCATGATCAATCTTGAAATACAAATTACTATCATTACATCTTTATTAAATCCAAGCTTCCAGCAACAATGTCCGTTCTAAACAACGCCCAAAGCTGCTGGCCCAACTGTTCACACTCCCATCTCAACAAACCACCATGTTCCCAATATACACCACGAAATGTTTGATTCTGTCCATCCATGTCCTTTCCCAAGCAGCATAATCAAGAAATAGTCTCACAACTTCAATCCTAGCAATAGGAGAAAAAAAAAATCAAAGTCAATTCCTTCCATCTAAGAATATCCTTTACACTCAAGTCTTGCTTTGTTTCTAACAACTTCACCTTGCTCATTTAGTTTTTTCTAAAAGAACCATTTAGTTCCAATTACATTTTTGTCCTTAGTTTTAGGAACAAGAATCCATGTATCATTCTTCTCAATTTGTAGTAGTTCTTATTTCATTGCTTCCATTGTTGGATTTCAATTGTTTATGTGTTAGTTTTTCCTTGATGCCAAAATTTTTTAATGAGGTTCATGGCATCATTGGTTCTATTCTTTGCATTCTTAGATTGGCTGATATGCAGTTGCATTGGTTGGTGTAATGATATGAATGTGATGATATGCTTGGTGGTTGTTGATAGGATATGAATGTGATGATATGCTTGGTGCATGTTGACAAGATGCATTCTTAGCTTGTTTTGATACATGATGTTTACAGTTGGTTCACATGGTGATTTACATGGTTGCTCATGGCATGCACTTTCAAATTTACATGTTTTTATTACATCAAGGCATGTTCATTATAGCAGGATTAGGACAGGGCATGTTCATTATAACAGGACATTCATTTGTTTTAGAGCATGCATTTGCTTCAGGGTATATATCTTGTTTCAGATATATGGCATGGTTAATCAGGTATATCCAGGTTGATAAATTTTAGATTGTGGTATATTCAACTTGATCTTTTGCAAGTTTTCTTCAAATGATATATGAATGACTTCTTATTTTTGCACCAAACATACAATTTTACAAGAAAATGTAGATTAAAAGTTCAAGTCACTTGTATATATCCTCTTCATTGATTATTTTGCTAAAGGGGTCTTCAAGACATTTATTCATGGTGTCATAAAGCATAGAAAGTCATATGACTTTGGACAACTTGTATTTCATTGTATTACATTGGTTTATATTTTTTTTAAGGATCTCAAGTTGATATGGCCTATGTTAAGGATATTGAAATATCTACCATTTACACCATAAATGGTGTCAGGAACTTAAGAGACATGGGACTTTTATTAAGAAAAGAAAAATGAGCCCTTGTCGGGCACACTAAAATGTGAGGCAAACCAAGATAGTCAAGCATATTAAAGTTTAATGTTTTTTTTAAAAAACTTTGGTAAAGGAATTTTTGTTTCGATGCTTAGTTTTGATCACATTAAACATGTGATATTGAACTTTTATCATTTTAGTTGGTAGCTATATTTGACTTAGATGTTATTATTGTGTCAGCATTTTTAGCAAAATTATTATTTGGCAGTACTGATTGGAAAGGTTGTGGATTTCAAATGATTATGTTTTGTGTAAAGTCTTTGAAAGACTTGAAAGGAAGGAAAAACTAGGGAAAAAGAATTTGAGTGGAACCCTAGCCACCATGGACATTTTTTTTGTCTATAGAATATGTAACTTGTTAGTATTCTGATTAAGAGAATGAGTGTCGACTATGAAAGTTGGATGATTGTTGACTGTGGAAGTTGGAAAGAGAAGGGATAGAGCTTGTAGATAGAGGTCTTCAGCTGGGTAGTTATGAATCAGTTCTTCTGGTATTTCTTTGTTTATCTTCCTCCATAAAGAGGTATTAAAGTAAAAAAAATTTACGGGCTTTAAGAAATTTTGTTAAGACAACAATTTTTTAGATTCAAAGGTTAATGACATTGTTTTACTCTAAAACTCTTGATTATTCTTTAGCAAATAGATAAAGGGTTAATGCATTCAGGTATCTTGAAGAAAAACAATTATTGCAATTAGTTCTATTTGGAAATTTTGATGAAGATTCATGAGAGTATATGTGTATTTTTGTATACATAAACTATGGTTGATCATTGTTGTTGTGGTGGGGAATTTTAAGGATTAGTGTACAAAATTTTGTAATGAAAATATTGCAAATATGATGCATAGTATATAACTGATATGTCTGATATTTTAGAGATTTCAAAATGAATCTTTAGGATATCAGATGTGTTAGAATGAAAGGAATACATGAGTTGAATTGAAACAAAGAAACCCTCTGATACTTTATTGTTTTGAGTTTTGTATAAGGAGTTGGTGCTCCTTGGAGTGGGTGCTCCTGAAATGTGTAGAGTTGGTGCTCTATCTGAATAAAGAAAGTTGTTTTTGAGTGGTTTTTATTCCCCTAGAGGGTTTTCCACTCAAGAAAAAATTATGTGTTGTGTGGTGATTTTATGTGTTATCTCTTTCTTATCAGTCTGATTTTAATGTGTTTTCAAATGTATAATTATCATTATTTCATATTTTTCATTGTTATGCCACATTTCATATCAATCTTTCATATGTGTCAATGCACATTTCATGCATAAAAGGTTCTATTAATAATGCGAGCTCTGATACATGTGAGAGTGTTAAGTTCATCATCTGTTAATGTCTCATGCTTGATTCATGGTTCATGCAAATACAATATTGTTCATGCATAAGTCAAATTTATTCTTTGAACTATCATTTGGTGTTTTCATTTAAAAGTCAAGTTCACTTCACATACTATCATTTGTTCTCTTGGTTCAAAATCAAACACAAATTCTTGTTTTTTGAAAAAATTGTGACTTTTATAAATCACCGATTCATCCCCCCTCTTAGTGGTTTCAGCCTTCCAACATCCACCTAGTGTTCATCTTTGCATGCTTCATTAACACTATTAGGCTCAGTCTTTGAGATAAAATAGTATTCTGATGTAATTCTTCTCCTACTTTGAACACCATTGTTCTTATCACCAATAGTTTGATCTTCTAAATGATTTATTCTTACATACCTTGGATTCTTAGGGTTTTCTTGAACTTCAAGCTCTTGTGATCTCACTTCTGCACTTTCACTAGTTTCTTCCTCTTGATTTTCCAGATTCATCAAAATGATATGAACTTGATTTAGAGTCTAGACTTTCTTTCCTTTAGTTGAATTGTCATTTTGATCGTCTGAATCATATCCACATGTTTTGGATGGTCTAACTATGTCTTCATCAACCTTGAGATTAGCACTTTCAATTTCATTCCTCAATCTCTTATTGTAGCACCGGTAGGCTTTACTTTTAGTAGAGTAACCAAGAAATATTCCTTCATCACTTCTAGCATCAAACTTTCCTATATCTTTATCTCTTTTGATATAGCATTTACTCCCAAAGATTTTGAATTATCTAATAGTAGGCTTATGACCATACCATAGCTCATAAGGAGTCTTACCGATATCACCTTTGACATGTACCCAGTTGAGAGTGTAAACAACAATACTCACAATAATATCAGCAATATTCAATAGTTCGATCAAAACATCACAACGGTACCATTTCCTCCAAATTTTGAAATATCTAAATTTGAAAAATACATAGGATGTGGTAATCAAGAGAAACATATTAGAGATTTTTATGTCGCATGCATGTAAGTATTGTACAATGATTCATAACTTATGCATCTCTTCCCAAGAAGTTTGGGAGGGAAAGCCATAGAGTGGTTTTCACATTTACCCCAAGGAATCAAAACATTTCAAGAGATTATAGATAAATTTGTAGCACACTTTTCCTACAACATTGACGTAGAAATAACCTTGGAGGAGCTTTACACTCTTAAAAAGAGCAAGGGAGAAGCCTTTGCATCCTTCTTGCAAAAGTGGAGACATAAAGCAAGTGTAAATAGCCCATGCCTAAGAGACAACAAATTGAAATCGTTGTGGGAACTTAGATGCAGATTTCATCTTTCAACTAAGAATAAAATGTGTCACAACATTTGAAGAAATCATATCCAAATGTCTTAACATTGAGAGGTCCCTCATTGCAAAGGGAGCAATAAAAATTTACAAAAATGACAACCAACCATCTAGTTCCAGTGAAAAACCCCAATTTTGGGCCAAAAATAAGAATGTTACTAATGACGGTGTGGTGGATACAAAGGTTGTTATCAAGACACCATCAAACCTAAATACACAAAAAAACACACAACAAAATGTCCAAAATGCAAATCCTTCACGAGGACCACTACCAAGATAAAGAAATGCTCCTCGAAGACAATTCACTCCCTTAAGGGAATCTATCGAAACAATGTTAAAGAAGTTGATTCAATCAAAACACATTGAACTTCCTAATTACCGCAATTATGTTGAACTAGAAATAAAACCATTTTGGTACAATGACAAGTATTTTTTCCAATACGATCACACAAAAGGTCATAAAATAGAAAATTGTATCAAACTCAAACATCTCATCCAAGATCTTATTGATCAAAGAGAATTCCATGTCGATCAAAAGTTAGGGAATGAAGATTTAGGAATCTATACAAATCCAATGCCTAATCATGGGAAGGCCAAAGAATCCAGAAAGATACCAAGCTATAACAATGTAAATCATACCTATGATAACATAGTAGGGCATGTCCATGCTACTCATTCTTCACAATATTATGAGGTTGATGTGTATCAAGAAACTTTCCTAGTGTATAATCAAGATCAATCAATAGTGTCTAGCAATGTTTCATATCGAAATGGCATTAAATATGTCTCTGATTGAAACATAACTCCCACATATGAATTCATGATTAGCCATATTGAGTAAGTTCCAAAGCAACAAGAAACTTCCATCACCTCCTTAGAACCCATCAAGACTAGCAAATAATCTTTCATCCATGCTACACCATCTACCCAAGAGTCATGTCAAGAAGATAATCCTAAGTATGATGAAAGTTGTTCCGAATCAAGTCAAGATCAGGGTATCATCTCTTCAAAACATTATCATGATATCTATAGTGTTTTCCAATCTGTTAGTGGCAGTTGCTCTGACATAAGTCCTAATGAATAACTCACTACCTCAAAATACTATCATGACTTAATGAATATCTTCTAATCTATCCAAGATTTCAAGAACGATGACCATACTCATATACCAACTCCTACCCATGAGGTGCTTTTTTCTGATGGACATGTAGATGATCATCCAAAACAAGATTCTCCTACTCTTGACATTCCTCCAAATGATCAACTGGTGATAGAATTTTAGGGTGATAGTCCAAACACAAATTCTAAAGAAAACTCCTATATTTATTGTGAATCACAAACATTTGTCGAAGAAAAATCAAAATCTACATCTACTATTCCCAGTGAGGATTCTCAATAGAGCATAAGAGTAACATCATGTTTCCATGACAAATCATATTCAATGGAATTTTTCAATGAATACATTATCGAGGTAAGGGATTAGGCCTACATACACATAATATCTTGGAATCAGTAAAGATAGTCAACACTCTTGAGCAGTAGGTCATTGATTATTTAGTGGTCAAAGAATCCAACCATGTTAGCAATACCTTCATAGTATTGGGGAAACTTTATCTACTACAAACATCAACATAGAGATCATGAAGAGTCCTTATGATAAAACTGCTACCAATGCTACAACTATCCATATTATGAATCACTGCCCTTACATATTT
Organism: Sequoia sempervirens; assembly: GCA_007258455.2. Taxonomy (NCBI): domain Eukaryota; kingdom Viridiplantae; phylum Streptophyta; class Pinopsida; order Cupressales; family Cupressaceae; genus Sequoia; species Sequoia sempervirens. The sequence continues at coordinate 249,123,341 of VDFB02000015.1, forward strand.
CCACCCACTAATTGGGACCAACCAAAAGAGAAAATTCTATATCAAAGAAAAGAGAGGGTCATCAAAGCAAAAGAATTAGCAAATCAAAATGGAAAAAAAAAATTCAAATGGATGCCAAAGAAAAAAAAATTCATCCCTATCAAACCCCATTAGTCAAAGAAACTATGGGGAAAAATGAAAAATGGAATTTCATCCATCAAAGATGTTCACAGATGTAAAAGAAATCTTCAAGAGCGATGTACAAAGTGTATCAAGAAGTTGGCTTTATTCCATTCAAAATTCCATATCCACCTTCCATTGCTTATCATCCCAAGTTTAGACAGTCAAAGGTTCCAAACTATCAACCAATCCATCTCCCTCTCATATCTCTCGTCATATTCCATCATCCACTTTGACATCCATGGTATCCAATTCTCACATTGATTTCGTCTTGGCAGCCACACTTTATCATAAAGAATTTAAGGGTACTCTATCATGATGTGCACATCTAGATGAGGTTAACTTCAACATTGACAAGGTAGATAGGAATTCACAAGGGTTTCATATAAGTGACCGTGTCTTGGAAAATAAACTCCTCTAAATTGGATACCATTGGCACATCATGACAACAATAGTATCTACATCAGCACCAAGTGGTTCAACATGATCCAAACCTTCAAAAATTCTAAAAAACCAAAAATGGAATAAATCAAGAAAATAGTAAAGAGAAGAATCATCCTCCAGTGAAAACCACTTTAGTGGTACTTTGGGCAAGTACCATGATGAAAACCTAGTGAATAAGTGTCATGAGTAGAATTGAGCATCTACATACGCCATTTTAGGTAGAAGCATCTCTAACATTCCATCCACTCTACCATTCATTTGATCCATTTTCATCCCAATATATGAAAGTTTCTTGATCTTGACAGAGGTTCGATGTACACCTCAATTTTTTTCTAGTCACACTCTTGACATTGTTTTTTTACCATTGATCCCATTTTTAAGTCTCATACTCTATATCTTTCATTATCCTAAATGCATAATTTGCACACTTATGCATTCATTGTCTTGATATACACATTTTCTCATGAAATATCATACATTGCTAGACATTTGGGACAAATTCTTGCATATTGCTTTAAAATAACTATTGATCCATGTCCTATATCTCACAATGTGATATTGACATTGTGATCTAGGTATCATTTAGAAAATCCCAAAAACATTCAAAACACATCAAAAAAACCAAAAAAAATCTAAAACATCCTCAAAATCCAAAAACATCTGAATCATCTTCAAAATCCAAAAACATCCAAATCATGTCAAAATTCAAAAGCATCCAAATCATGTCAAAAAAATAAAAACCAAAAACATGTCAAACTACATTTCCTCTACATGTGTACGTAGACAAGGCCATCATCGATGAGCCCCTAAGGCCTAGGTTAGTCCTTTAGGAGTCTAGTTTAATAAATTGTCACTTGTCAAGAGTCAATCAAACTATGTTGCATTTCTATGTGTACATAGGAAAGGTCATCTTTGATGAGCTCTTGAGGGATAGGTCCTTCCCCCCTCAGGTCGTGTTCTTTTGGTCTAACTTGAAAATAAAGACATTTGGAAAACTTTTGAAAATTCAAAGTAGCCTCAAATAGCTTCATAAAATCCAAAAAAACCTCAAATATCTTTATAAAACCCTAAACAACCTCAAACATGTTGAAAACTCAAAACATCCAAATGACCCCAAAATACCAAAAATAACCTCAAAATATTTAAAAAAATCAAAAACATTAAAATATTACAAAATCAAAATCACCCGTCCTCATCTCGTCTTCACCTGTAATAAATGCTCACCCACAATAAATTGATCATTACCTTCAACCTTTGGCAACACAAATGGAAATAGGTTTAATAAATTAGTGAAAAAACTCTAAAATATTTTTCTTTATATCAATAGGTTAAGATTTTTCTTTAGGGCACTGATATAAACAACTCTAAAATGTTGGTTCAATGTCCTATCAAATAGTTAGAATTAATCAACATCCAATAGCATGTCCTATAGATATATCTTTCCTATAATGGACATCATCATTGGAAATCATCCTAAACAACATCCTTTCGCAAGAGATATGAATAACATTGACTGTTTGTTCATTTTGATTTTTTCTTATGATTTATCTTCTTGGTCTATTATGATGATCTCTCAATGATGACTACAAAATGATTTAGAGAGAAAGGAATGGGGAATTGATCATTGCTTATGTTTGTTGTGTTTTTTAGATATTATTGTAATACAACCTTGGCGAATACTTGTCTTGCATGTGCAAAGGTAGTCTCAAGTAAAACAATTGATAAGACATATCAGGTTCTTCATACGTTTTGTGCATTATATCCTTACTTCAATGGCTTCATTCTTTTGCATGATCAAACAAGGTTTCTTTATGTCAGGTATGAACAAGGATACTCCTATCTATTTTTAGAGTCAAATTCCATGCATTAGATACACCATTATCTTGGTTTTCAATACCTTGGTGCATCATGTTTATTTTTTATATCAAAAATAAGGATTGCTATGATGAAATTAAGCCTAATCTGAAGAGAAAAAGCAAATATCATCTATCATATCTCATCACACATCCAATAAAATCTTGAATAATCATAGGTTTGTTGAATACTAAATCAATCTCAATACAATGCTAATCTATTCTATCATTTTCATTCTATCTTATTCTTCTATCTCTATCTTTACTAAATTTATATCCAAGTATCAAATATCTATGTGATATACATCAAAATATACATGAGGCTACCCATGGTCGATGAATGTCTATACATCATAAAATTTGTCTACATCAAATATTTAAGCTTTCTAAGATTTATCTTTTGTCCTCTATGTAGCTAAACCACTCTTGTAATATTATCGCAATTTCGACCTGAAAGTCAGTTTTTTCTCTCAATCTCTTGAGGGAGAGGCACATTAGTATTCCTTTGTCCACTATGGAATAGGGGGGCATCTAAAATTTAGAAAATAAATAAATTTTGATTTGAGCAGTATCGGTCTAAGCAATATCAGTCCTTTGAAGCAACACAACAAGTACCTCGCTTCAAAGATGGGAAAAATGTAGACACTTAAAAATGTCCTGATCATGTCACATACCAAGATTTTGATTATTGACACCATTTCTCTCCTAACTCACTTTTTTCATCTATTTAATTAAAATAATGTCAATTATTTAATTAAATTCACTATTTTCTCTTATTAATCAAATAATTAATTTTATTTGATTAATTCATCCTTCACACTAATTTTCCTCTCTTTTGATTAAATAATGCAAATTATTTAATTAAATGTCATAAATCCTCTTTGATTAAATAATTCTTTATTGTTTAATTAAAGTTCATAATTCCCTTCACTTGCATAATTAAATAATTTCTAAATTGTTTAATTGTTTAATTTCCTCCAATCATATAAAGAATATTCTCATGGAATATTCCTCTTCAAATTCAAATATTTACCTCCAAATGGAAATATCTTCCACATGCTCTTAAAATTTAAGGATTTATTATTGTCTCAAGTAATTTGGGTCTTTGATTAAAATCCTTGATCCATGTCATTAGGCATTATTGAACCTTGATTTGATCTTTGATCCATGCCATCTTCTCTCCTTCAATTTCATCCTTTGATTAGCCAATTCAATCTTAGCCATTGATTCATTCTAAAAATCTATAAATAGTCTTCATTTTATATGAATTCTCATTCACAACCATTTGAGCAAAGTTACTCTACTCATTTTCATACTCACCCTTGAGCTATTGAGATCAATTTGTGAATCAACCTCACATTATCAACCTTCATCAAATCTTTTGCACAATCAACCATTGATTAGGCTTTGAATTGAGCACTCCACGTCTAATTCAAAATTAATCCCCCAATGGGATGAGGTTTGCAATACTAATTAGGTATTTGATTTGAATTATATTGTTGTTTCATGTTTTCATTAATCTTTGCTAGTAATTGCAAGAATCTCATTGGAATATGGTTTGATGTGGTCATTTGCTTGCTACTTGGTTAATTCAATTGAATTTTATCTTGTTAATCTTTCGTGTTCATAGGTCCTTATCAATCTTTTATTGTTTCCTACATGTTTTGTGGCCTTCACATGAGTTTAATTTGGTTGAATTAAATACAACATTCTTTATGTTTCTTTGTCTTTGTGTGTTGTAGAAAGCTTGCACTTTAATTTTCCATTTGAGTGAATTCATGTTTTACCTTTCATAAATTCACCTGAAGAAAATTTGTGAGTGTAAATTCTAGTGGGATGAGAATGAGAAAATGAGTAATTAATATTTGTTTCACAATGATTTCTTAGAAAATTTCTAGCCACTTTAAATAGATATGTAGGAATCATAGAAGTGAGCGGAACTTTTCATGAGCATTTCTTATCAAAATGAAGATAGTGTGTTCATCACATCATTATTCATGGGGCTTTTTCTATATTTACATAAAACTATGCTTACAATCAGGTTTGAAAATAGGATGTTTCCTTAATAGAAGAGCATATTGAACTTGGCATCTCCAAATCCTTTTAATAAAATATTTTTCTTACTTGAGGTTTATTGGAAAGTTTGGAATTATTTATTGTGTCCTTGAGGTGTCAAGTGGAGGGCTAAAACATTTAGGTTTCCTTCAAAAAATGGTATCAATTTCTCTTAAATATTTTTTGTTTATTAAATAGAATTGTATGAATGTTATGAATCTTGTTTAAATTTTCAAGTTTCTTGTTATATCGATCAGTGGGAATTGACCTCGAAACATTATAATATTTTGACTTGGATACTAAAATTATTTTATAATACCTCTCTTTACTAATTATTTAACATTTGTGTTCATAATACAACTAATGCATTTCATTGCCTCTTGGATCTCATTAAATCCATTAAATTTCCTATTATGAAAATTCCATAATACAAGATCCCTTAGTTGGGAATCTATCTTCATTTACTCTAAAAAGACAAGTTCATTATATAGTTGTGTAATATTCTTACCTTGTTACCTTGGCCTAGAAAGACTATTTTTTAAAGGATCATGATAAAAACATTAGCTAACTTTCAAGGATCAATGTAAAATTATATATATATATATATAGTTTAAGACTATCATGTTATCAAACTATTGTTGTGGGTAAAATTATTGGACCTAGTTGTAGAGAAAACTTCTCGCACATGTTTAGGTTTCTTACCAAATGTTTTATGGGCTTTATTGTTTTCTCTTCTGCCTTTTCATAACATATTGAAATTTGAAATCAGTCTCATAATGTAAAAGTTATGAGGGTTTAAAAGTTGTTTTGTTTCACTACAATCAAAATATTGGGATTTCAATGGGTATATTATACGTAAAGGTATTATTATGTAATTGAGTGAATTTATTAAATGTATTATCCATCCATTTATTCTATAAATGGTTCTAGATTTGGGAAAATTTAGCAAAGGAAGAAGACCTCTTATCCCTAAACTACCTAGGTCAGGTAGATTAATTTGTAGGTGGATATAATTATAGTTCCCCAACATTTGCTTGCTAAGTATAATTCTTGGTTGAATGGATTTAGGTTGTATTGTAGACTAGATCTTTTGGTGGACTAACTAGAAGACTTTATTTAATTGGAAATATTGTTCATTTAAATTTTAAAAAGGTAAATATCAATTGTAGGCTTTGTTTTTTGGTATTGTTTATCTATCATAGTAAATGTCGAGATATCATAATGAGATGATTGGGACATTTATATTGTAAACATCATTGTTGGATTGTATTTTTAAGTGTATTGTATGGTTCTATGTACACTCTCTTTCATAATATATGTGATCATTGGACATGCACAATATTGTGTGAGCATATAGGAAGCTTGTTTGTTAGTGATTCACTTAGTGCCTTAGATTTCATCATGTATGTTGGCCACATTTGATTAGATCCTTTCTAATGGGTCAAGCTCCTCCAATGGAATAGCATGGGGAAGTGTGATGCTTTGATGCATGAGCATCCAGTGGTGTAAGGGAAATCCTACATCACCCAAAAATATTTTTTCCATTTATGTTTCCTTTGTTAGCTTTTTGTATATTTTTTTGCATTTTTGGATACCCTTTTCGTCAAATAAGAGTTCCCAACTTTTAAAACTGCTTTTCTGCTTTTTCTACTCAACTGCTATTTTTAGTAGTTTTGAATTTGAAGGCGCAAGGAGGAAAAAAATTAAGGGAAGCTTCAGGACAAAAAATAAACACTTTGGTGAAAGAATCAGGTCAAGATCATTCATGGTTTGAAAGTTATTCAAGTTTTAGTTTTTTCTTTTTTTCCTGAAAAATCTTTTGAGTCCAGTTTGAGGCACTAAACAGTCCCATACGGGCCCAAAAATTGCTAGAACTAGCAGAGCTATTCTTAACGCATTCTTCACTTCGATACCTTTCCATTGGTTCAAACAGTTTGAAAAATGGAGTCCCAGATCAAAAGTTATGGCTTTCGAAAGTTCGCCGATTTTTGGAAAATTGCCAATTTTTGAATTAGGACTCAATCTTTGAATTTCAAATTGTAATTTTTGGCGCCAAACCAGCAAAACTCATAATTCAAATGTTGTTTGGCTCCATAATGGAAAAGGATCTATTTATGGGCAGGGGGTTTTCTGATTTTTGATAGCTTTTTGGGGAAAAGTTTGCATGCTGCGAAAAGGGGAACTTCTGTAATTTCTGTAATTTGCATGTATTGCAGAGCTTGAGGATTTGAGATCCTCTACATGTAAGAATTCCATATTTCTAAATAAAATATTATTCTCTATTTTGTGTGTGATTCTAAATCTCAGGATATCACCCTCGTCATGCTTCATGGCAAAGTGAATTTCACCTTGATGACAGTGTTTTACTCTACTTGAGATAGTTTGTGGAGAACTAAGGACAATTTTCTTGGGAAAAATAAAAAAAAATTCAAGAAGATATCTCCAGGTTGAGGGTAGTCATTGTCTTTTTGCAGAATTCAGTTGTAAAGTCATATTTGTAGTTCCAAGTTTGAAAATCATATTTTAAAGCAACATCTCAAAAAACTCACTCACTATCACTTGAAGATTCCTTTCATGAGCATCCTTTTATAAAATCAAACTATGCCCTATAGACTGCCTACTTACTACAGGGGACTCATTGTTTCATGGTATTGTAGTTCTTAAGATCCTTCAACCTTATTGACACTACTTCATAGTCCACAAGGTATTATTCACTATTCTCCCATCTTTGATGAGTCTCAAAACACTGCTCAAACATGCAATCCACTACCTCCATTATACATTAATGGCTAAGAAGAAACATTGAACCTATGATTACCACTACTACTTCATTTGGAAGTCATTCCCTGATTGCATTTGCCTTGTCTAACACTACCAAAAGCATTTGAAAAACCCTTAAGGTCAACAAGGGGGTAAGGAAACTCACTATTAAAATCTCCACTTTACTATGCAAGGTTTGAGCTTTATTATCTTGTCACTGCTCAGCCTCTTTTTGACTGTCACATATCAAGTGATTGTCATTCTTCTTACCATAGATTGCATTTACAAATTTCACTAAGCTACATAGTGTGCTTGTTATTGGCTACAATCTTTAGATTGCAAGATTTTGTTATTACCTACAATGTCTCAATTTTTCTAGTATTGCAACCTCACTAATCCGCTATAGTTATTGTTTATGTTTCTACGAAGGCCTAGGGTTTGTACCCTAATCATGCTCTTACCAATGCTTCTTTTGTTTTTTATTAGGGCTCTCTCAATGTTGAGGGCCCTAGGGATAAGCTCGTCATAAGAAGTGACACATTGCATCTTTAACTAAAAGGATAAATGTATTGACATTAGCAATGATGATTCTGACTTGTTGCTCCTTAGGAATGGGTCACTTGCTCTTACTAGCTCGCTATCTCCATCATTGTAGGAAGTTTATGATCAAGTTAATATTCTGATTTTAGGAGTCTTAACGGTTGGAAATCATAGTAAAATCAGAATTTAATAAGTTTTGGAATTAGCATTTTAAAGTGTTTTTTGGGGTCATTAACTTCAGACTATCTTCTCTTTTGCAGGGGTGGTTGCATGCCAAATTTTTATGGTGTAAAATATCAGAATTATTAGATTATGTTACCTGTCTATGAATAAAAATTATTGGAGTGTGAGTTTGATATTTTTTGAAGATCTAAATAGTTCAAGCTTGGTAAAGAAAAATCATGTCAGATAATATTAGTCCAGAACAAAATGAAGAGACACTTGATAGATTGTGGGCTAGATTGAAAAGAAAGGGTGATGGGAAATGTTATTGTCCTTGCAATAATTGCAAGGGCTTAAAGACAAGATGACTTTTAATCACAAACTAAGAAACATTGTAGGCACATGGTCACGTTGAAGGGGGGCATGATTATCGTCCATTGGTAAGTTGTTCATTATATGTGTTTATATTGATTGAATTTGTAAATGTTTATATCATTTTAACATTATATATATATATATATATATATATTATCGATAAAAGGTCATTATTTTATTAATATGATTAAAAAAGCATTACAAAACATAAAGATGCTCGAAAATCAAAGACCCCAGTAATCATCAGCTAAATCTCAACCCGGTAAACTGGAGAGAGCTACCCAAAAAACCTTGCCAAACATTGCATCAATCCCACCATTGACCCAATTAAACATTACATCCACAGTGATTGCAAGAAGCAAAACAACATTCACGCCCAAAGGCTTAAATTAAACATTTCAAAACAGGAATCGCTCGCCTTCTACAAAACAAAACCTTCATCCGCCTTTCTGCATTGTTCATCTTCATATCCGCCTTCCTGTCGCAGCTTTCCCTACATCCTTTCTTCCGCTCCCCCCGCGCTTTCATCCCACCACAAGCTACCTTTAACCAAAAATCTCTTTCACCGTCACCAAAAAGGCCATCCTTTTCACTTAAACACCACCTCTTCCTGACCTCCCTCCCTGAGCTCTTCCTCTACGAACAGACCACTTCTGCCTTGGGATCTGATGGAGCTGGGTAATGTCCCTCTGTTGTTCTACAGCTTCTTGTTGGCACAATAATAACTTTAGGTTCTCCCAGGCTGCTAAAATTCCCAACTTATAGACTTTCCGGTCCACTCTCCTTCGCCATCTCACAAAGGGAATTAACCCTTCTTCTGTGGCCTCGTCCATATCCTCAATACCTTGTACTGCCCACTCTAGCAGGGACTCCATTTTCCCAAGTAAATCCTCCACAAATAGTGACTTCATCACCCATTTTACCACCTCTATTTCTTCATTTAATTCGAGACCCCACGCAAATAACATAGAAGCAATGTCCACATTCATTCTACCTTTGTGGGTGGCCTCCATGAAATGCTCACCCAAAGCCTCCAGGACTACCTCCACCACCTCATCGTGAGGATTTTTCAATAAAAACTTCAACCTAAAAGCTGACACTGGCCCAAAAAAACCTTTTTGTTGAAGTTTCTTTGAGAATCCATACATCGCTTCCATTTTCACCCTGTTTTTGCATTTTTTTTTTATTTTTTTTTTTGTTAAAATAACCAACACCTCTCAACCACTCCTTCGCCAGAAATAGAAAGAAACAAGGTTGCTTCATTTTTAAAAACTCCACCTACAAGCCAACCTATCTTTCTATCTGCCCTGTCCAGCCCCTGACAAAACAATTACATTACTTGCTACCACCTCCGCCTGACCGGACTTAAGAGTAACAAAGAAGAGTACCCAAGAGGATCACACTCAGATTATTTTGTCCGGATACCCAAATAGAAACTGATGGGAGCCAGTCGTGCTTAGCCCAACTCGCACCAACGATCAACAAAATAAATATGACACCGGGCACATCAATAACCATTTGTACTTAAACAGTACTTTCCTAACTTCGCATGAAAGGTTTCCCGTCCTCTTCCAACCTTGAACTCCACCAACTGGTTCCAATCCCTCATGCAAAAGAATTACGGCCATTCTGCTGGCAATGCCACCTAACGAAAATCCTCAAAACGGGTTTCACCAATCACTTCAAAGGATGTCACCCACTTGGAAAGGCAATCTGCTTCCCCATTTCCAGCTCGGCGAATGTGACAAACTTTAAAATTCTCAAAAAAACTTAATTCATTTAAAATTGTGTGGATAAAAGCATGTAGGTTCCACGTCGAAGCCCCACCATTTATGATCGCTTGAATAATAACCATAGAGTCTCCTTCCAAATGCAGATTTCTAATCCCCAACGTTCTTGCCAGTCCTACAGCCAATAAGGCCACCTTAGCTTCAGCAACAATATTTGTGCCATCCTCCAGCTTTCTAGCTCCAAAAGCTATCAAGTTATCTTGAATGTCATGGATTATAGCCCCTGCACCTGATGGCCCCGAGTTGCCCTTGGCAGCCCCATCAAAATTTGCTTTGAGCCACCCTTCCCGTGGCTTTTCCCAAACAACCTCCTTCACAGAAACCTGCACCCCATTCAACCCCACTTTCGATTGCCTAGGCTTTACCTTTAGCCTTGGCCACACCCTTTGAAACCTGTTGTCCTCCACTAAAAAAGGACAATTTTGAAGTTGAAGTTGGGAAGCCGCTGAATTCACTACTTCTGTAATTGCTTGATCAATTCTATTTTTAATCCTGCGAACCGTTTATTTTTTATCCTCAAAGATCCTTTTGTTCTGCTCCTTCCATAATTCTCAAATCACAAGAGACAGGCTTGTCACCCAAACACTTGAGAAAAGAGAATAACTAGGGGGGTGTGGCCATCCTTCAAAGACACCCTTCACAGAGTTTTGAAAAGGACCCTGCCAACCAAGATTTAGCCTGAGGGAATCCCAACAAGCAGTAGCAACTTTGCAGTGTAGAAGCAAGTGATCCATTGATTCTTCTGCCTCCTCACATAAAACACACTTTTTCGGACCAACAAACCCCAACCTCTTCCTCCTTTCACCAAATAGAATACGCCCCTTCACTACCAGCCATGCAAAAGCACCTGCCTTGGGAAAACACTCCTTACTCCAACATAATCTTTTTACCCAAAAGATCTCACCCTCTAAAGAGTCCAGAAGCTGATACCCAACCTTGACCGAGTAATTCCCTTTCACTGACCCGCACCAAACCACCTTGTCAACAGTGTTTGTAGGTAGAACTTGACGCCCCCTAAAAATATCCTTCATTTTTTGAATTTGAAAATCTAAAAGCTTCGCAAAGGCCACTTCTTTCCATCCCCACTCATGGCCGAAAGAACTCCTTTTTAGCTCTAAGTAATTTCTAACTTTATCACCCCACCTTTGGATAAAAAATTGTCTTAGCTCCTGTATTCCTTCCTCCTCCCTTAAAATTGGATACCCATTCCACGAATCATCCCAAAACTTGGAATTTAACCCATCCCCAATCTACCAAGTAATATGATTAGTAATTATTGTCCTACAAGAAACTATAAAGTTCCAAATAGTTGATCCCTTCATTGGATTCCTAATGGTGAAAATCCAATTATCAGCCATAGAGTCCAAATATTTTGCTTTCAATATTTTGACCCATAGGAGGTCAGCGTTTGTATAAATACTCCACACCAACTTAGCACCCAGAGCTTCATTCATCAAATGCCAATCTCTCAAACCAGCCCCCCCTTTTTCTTTGGTTCTACAAATCTTCTCCCATGCTAACAACAAGATTTTATCTTGATCATTTGCACCATTCCAGAAAAATTTCCGCATCCGCTACCCTATTAATTTCACCAACTTCTTTGGTATTTTCAAACACATCATGGAGAAGACTGGAATGGCCAAGATCATACTTTTTAACATGAGAATACGACCAGTAGCAGTTAGCCATTTACTTTTCCAACCATCCATCCTGCTTAAGCAGTTGTCCACCAAATCTTTCCAAATACCAATTTTATTGGCTCCCCCAAATAGAGGTATACCTAAAAACTTACTCGGGAGTGATCCAACACGCATCCCCAAAATCCTACAAATTTCAAGTTGTTTAGCAATGGGAACATGAAAGAAAAAAATATCTAACTTCCGCCAATTGATGCATTGACCGGAAGCCCACCCATACTCATCAAGATATTCTTTCATAACCTAAGCTTCTCTATTGTTTGCATCCCCCAACAGAAAAGTGTCATCAGCAAATTGAAGATGCAAAATCGGATCAACCCCTTCCAGAACGGAAATTCCTTTCTACTGCCCACTACACCTTTTCTTAACTATCAACCTCCCTAAATATTCAACCAATATAATAAAAAGGAAGGGAGAGATGGGATCTCCTTGCCTGATCCCCTTACTGGATTCAAAAAAACCTTGAGGGCTGCCATATTATATATATATAATCAATTGATCATGATCATGGTTTATTTGTGTCTATCATTATTATAAAGGTGGGGTGCCCTCGGGTAGATGATATGGATTATCATGGCCCATAGAATGTGGTTTTGCAAGCAGACGAACATGGAGCTGTGAATATCGAAGATGAAGTTAATGATCCTATGGAAGAAGATGATCATGCGCTAGAAAACACAGTTGAAGATGATGGTACGAATACATTGATCCATGAAACATTTAGTGGCAGAGCTGATCATGATGATCAAGATGAATTTGATGATGTTCATGATTTACCTGTACTTGAGAAGGCATACGAGCCCCTTTATGAAGGCTCCCAAACAACTCTTCTCTCTGCTATATTTGTTGCTATTGAACTTGAAGGTTATGAATGGTTTGTCAAACATAGCAATCTCACGGATGTTAAGATCTGTCATATATGTCATCTTTTTTCATCTATTTTAATTGTTGTTAGTTCATCACTAGTAAATAAAGGATGAAATATGTACCATTAATATTCTTTATATGAACAAATTATTTTTTGTTGTAGATTGATTGGTGAATTTTTGTTACCACCATCAAATATTTTACCTCGCTCATATCGAGATTTATGTGCCATTATGAAAGATATCGGAATGGAGTATCAAGCAATAGATGCATGTCCCAATGATCATATTATATATCATAAACAATAGGAATTTGCAACAGAATGCTTTCGAATGTCATATCAGTAGATGATCAACTAACAAAAAAGGTGCCTCGCAAGGTTCTTCGTTATATTCCCATTATTCCACATATGCAATGATTATTTAGGTGTGAAAGCTTAGCGCAATTTATGGATTACCATGTACGAAATAGAAGTGGAGATGACATTATTTGAATGCCATGTGATGGTTCTGCATTTAGGGACATGGAGGAAAAATGGCCACACTTTAAAGAAGAACCTGTAATCTCAGGCTTTCATTGGGAGCAGACGGTGTCAATCCATTTGGAGAGCTGAGATCTATTTACTCGGTGTGGCCTGTTTTTGTTATCAACAATAACATTCCTCCATGGATATCAATAAAGAGGAGCACATAATGTTGTCAATGATTGTTCCAGGTATTTGTTTACATCAATTTTCTTTAACGTAGTAGCATCTCATTTGTCTTATTTGTTGCATAATGACTTATATTTTTTTCATTCAATAGTCATGTACATTAATTTATATATATTGCAGTAAAATGGTTATAATAATTATGTAATGTTTATGTTCATTCAACTAGGTAAGTACCAAGTTAAATATATGAATGTATATATCGAGCTCTTATCACGAGTTACTAAAGTTATGGAATGGCGTCACTATGTATGACGTCTCTAGACCAATAGGACAAAGACAATTTCAATTCCATGCAATGCTTGTATGGACAATTCATGATGCCCTGGGGCTAACACATTTTGTGGTATGTTATAACATTCGACTGCACTTTAACAATATTTAATTTGATGAAGTAGATATCATGCATTTTTTAAAATAATATATTCATTATATATAATTAAAAAATTGACATATTGACATATTGTCAGTTATATATCATCTTGTAGATGTAAACAAAGGGAAAATTGGCATGTCCAATTTGTGGTTCAAAGATGAAATCTCGTCGTTTAACAAGTTTAGGAAAGCAGGTGTTTTATGAGTATAGGCACTTCCTCCATATAAATCATAAGTATCGAACTACTGAAAAACATCTTTTCAATGGGAAAGAGGAGACTACATCAAAACCACGAAGAATGACACCTCGCCTATGGAAGTTGGAATATAATAGAATTAATCGTCAAGGTTATACATCAGATCAAATTGTTTATCTATCATATATGATATGTTTGAATTTATATTTTTATATTGTGTTGTGTTTACTCATGTTGTAATTGACAATGATTGTCGTTGTTAATTTGTTTAACTTATATGCTTCATGAAGGTCGTCAAGGCATTAATGACTGGCTTCCATAGGGACTGAAAATTTATCCCAGACAATTTAGTAGGTTGCCCTACTATGAGCAGCTACAAATTGTGCATTTGTTTGATACAATGCATATCAGAAAGAATATAACAGAAACGTTATGGAAAATATTGGATGGAAGGCATGACAAAGAAAAAATTGTCAAAATTTGTAGTGACATTCGGAAGCCAATCATGCAATGAAAAATGTCATTCAATTAAATAGCGATGGAGACCAAATTAATATAAGTTGCCCTTCCTTGGTTATTAACAGAGCAGAAAGCAATGCTATAAAAGAAGTCATACAAAAAATTTGATTTCCCATGAGTTTTCTCACAGACATAAATGGTATAATAACAAAGAAAAGTGAATTTGGGTTAGGGGATGAAAATGCATGATTGGCATGCCTTCATTAAGGTAATTATTTTGGTATATTATATATACACTTGTATAATGCATGTACTTTTCAATGTATTGTGTTTACTACTTTTGGAAAAATAATGAAAAGATCATTTTATAATTGTTGCAGTATGTTCTACCTCTATCTCTCCCAAACAACTTTGACAACAATGTCAAGCAAGTTATATATGATCTTGGAAAATACATGAGGTAAGTATCGAGATTCGTTCAATTAGTTGTATACATCTTATAATTGCCATTTGTTTTACTTGTTATGTAATATACTGTAAATTTTTGTTAAATCTCGTTAATATATTTGTGCCTTCAATCACTTGTAGATGGTTGTCATCTAAAGAAAATCCATAAAAAAGATATAAATTATTGGAAGAGAAAAATTCCTCGTCTAATGTGTGAAATGCAAAAGTGTCTACTTTCAACATTTTTCAATGCACAAGAACACTACCTCATACACAAAGTTGAGGAGATTGAATTGTGTGGACCTGTACACACATGGTCAATGTGGATGGTTGAGAGGTACTTGAAATTTTTGAAGGCTTTGGTTAGACAAAGAGCACATCCTGAGGGTTCTATGGTGGAGGGATATATGGTATACCAGACCATGGTGTACATTAGTGAATATCTTCCTAAGTTTGTAGAAAAGATCCATGTAGATCGCATTTGGGATCCCAACTCCATTAACAAATTCGAAGGGGAGTACCTGATGGGGAAACGTAGATTGAGGAAAGTGAGAGGTAATTATAAGATGGACATGGAGATTAATTGGAATATATTTTACATATGGTTTTTATGTATATTGTACTTATTTAATTTTTAATCTTCAATATACATCAATTATAAATTAAGGTTGTATACTATGGTATTTAACTAATTATACGTCGTTTGTGAATTTCAATTTTTTTTATAGAGTTGGTCGAGAGTGGGATGCACTACATTTGTATGTCGCTAACAATCTTGATTGGATGACGGTATGGATTGAACGATGTCAACAATCTAGTTGCGCATTAACATGGGGAGGTGTGGCTTCATTGGTTAAAGAAGCTCATCATAATAGAGATTCCAATGTTACACAAAGAGAAATTGATTTAGCATATGGTTTAAGAAATAAAAAGGTACGTATAAATATATTAATCACCCATATTATTTAATTATTTTCAATTATATTGATGTATATATATGTTGAGATTGATTTCTTTGCATACATTCAGTCAAGAATAAATATGTTTATCAACTGACGATATTGCAATAACTTTTACTTGTTTGACATATTGCAGGTGAAACACCACAAGGCTATGTGGTGCAATGGTCATAAATTTTGAATCAAAATGTTGGATGACATGAAGAAAACTTGTGATTCTAGTATAACTATAGTCTTTCAGGTGACTAATGTTTCATCTAGAAGCGACATACATCCAAAAGTCTCAGAAAATTGATACTATGGGATTTTGGATGATATACTTGAGTGTGACTTTAAGTCCTTCAGATTAATTTTGTTCGTCGTCCTATGGTACAGGCTACGATTGAATGAAAATGATCCTGAGAGAACTGTTATTGAACATGATAATGGATTTACCATGGTTAATGCAAGGTTGATCGAGCGAGCTGGAAATGAGCCCTATGTTCTTCCAAGCCAATGTGAGCAGGTATTTTACTCAGAGGTTCTAGGTAAACCGGGTTGGTCATTTGTTGTTAGACATGATCCAAGAAGAAGGCGGTAAAGTATAATGTGGTGGAAGAAGAAGATATCGAAGAACTAGAAGATGATGTAGATGATGATCAAGATCAACAGTTAGTTGATGATGTCCCTAACGAAGATGTCAAGAGGAGGAACTAGATCATGATGATGTAGGAGTTAATGTTCATGAAGATGATATATGTGTGGATGATGACATTATCAAAACTGATATTGATGATGATGATGATGTGACCAATCCTTACAATGTCGAATCTGGATCAGATGATACAGACAAAGAGTTGGATGAAGAAGAAGATCAATGACATTGAAATGTATAAGTTATGCGATTATATTATCTATTTGATATTAATTTCTTGATAGAATTATATTTGACTTATGTGGTTACATAATTAATTCATGATGTTTTTAATTTTTATGCCATTACATAATTAATTTAATTATGTACTTTAATGTTTGAAAGGTCAAAAAATTAAAATATTTCAATAGTGATGTTAACAACCTTGAAATTAGTGTGTTTTATGTAACATGTGATCATAAAAGATTAAAAAGTCAGTTGTAGAGGTGGTTTTTCAGTGGTTGACGTGTATGTTGGTTCTTTTTACAATGTAACCAAGTTTGTCTTCTAATCTACCTATGGAATTTTCAATTCCAATCGAAGGCAGCTCGAAGGACCTGGACCAACTGACGAGGACTTTAAAAGCCTCCTACACTTCAGGCTCTGCAAGACCCGGGAGGGTGATCCTTTAATGTGTTTACAACCTCTGCACCATTATTATAAACAACATTAACAATAACAGATGATCTCACTTAATAGCTCAACACGATAAGATAATATCAACTAGAATTGGTTGTTCATAGACAATATCAACTATCTGGAGTGTGAGATAACTAAACACAATCCATTGTATAAGATAGTCAATGATTTGCAATTTTTAGCAAGCTCTAGGAAAAGACAAACAAATACTAAACTACACTAATAATTACAACTTAGATCAGTGCCATTTATCCATTGCAGGATTCAAATTCATAAGCATCTAGACGTTTATAACAGATTTAATACATCACATATAAGATCCCTGACAATATTGCATTACAATTTCATCAGTATGCATTATAACCCAGGACTACTTATCAAATCCTTATACAGCACATATCCACCTATAATCTCATTCAAGCATTTTTATTAATTCCTTGAATTAAAGCTAAAATAGAATCATACACACCACAACAGTGAGATGGATAAAACAACCCTTAGTTATTTCATTCAAAGTTCAGATAAGCATGTACAATGGAGAGACATGAGCTCAAATTTTCATTTCAACACAAATGCTATTATTGTTATACAACATTAAATCTCTATCAACTCAAAACCTGTTACAGAATGACTCAAAACCTAAATTGCATTTCTCTAAAACCATCAGACTTTACAATTCACTCTGAAACTTCACCTAGACTCGACAAAAATTATCTAACTTGCTAACCCATACTTCTGGCCTTGAAATCCTTCTTATAGAAAATGAAGGAGCAAACAAGCACTGGGCAAGAAAGTACACCTATCACCAGTCAATTGGAGCACCTAGTGATATTCCAAAATTTGTTACAATAGCCACCACCTTGAAAAATATTCTTGTTCATCATATCAGCTAAGGAACGTTGATGCAAAAAACCACAAGAAAATCGTATCGAGAAAGTTGTCAACACAAAACTGGAACCGTTGCAACTGCAACATCCAATCTACCACATGTTAGTAGTTCACTCCTTTTACTCCTCCTCATTCAAATATTTAGTTACCCAATTCTAGTACTTATCATCAATCGGCCAGTAAAAATTAATTACCTCATCCACCTTGGTATTATAAGGTGTGTATTTTACCACTACCTGATTCGCATCCCTTTCAAAAGATTCCAAAAATGAGCTGGTACTAATGATTTTTTCCATACATCTCACCAACAAATCATAGTCTGAGTCATCACAAATCTGCTCATCACTTTCAAATACCTGCCAGTTAATGTTGTTATCAAGAATTGATGGCCTGATAACCACCTTGGCATACTGCTGTATTTTATCTTTTTTGATATCGCCTGGGATATCAAACTGTGCTCCAATTGTTGCAAGTCTATCAACATGCTTATTTTTATTTCGTGGAATAGAAATCAGATTGAAGGCATTAAATTTTTCAATTATGTTCCATACTCTATTTCTATAAGACTTCGAAGCATCATTCTTGGCAACATTCAGCCCCCTAACTTGATTAACTATCAATTTGTTGTCTCCATAGACTTTCAAACAGTCAATTCCTTTTTTCCTTGCCCACTCAAGGCCTTGAATGAGTCCTTCATACTCAGCACTATTGTTAAAACATGCAAAAGCAAAGTGAAAGGCTGAAAATTACTTATCACCCTGTGGAGAAACCAACATTGCACCTCCACCTGCTCCATTCTTGCTTCTGGAACCATCAAAAAATATTTCCCAAAGTTCACTTCACTGTTGCAACAACTGATCTATACCTTTTTCAAGGTTTGGAACCTCTACATCAAGTTCAAGCATCACATAATTACCCATACCGGCATCTTGAATAAGATCTTCAGGACTGTCCAACACATTTTCAGCTACCCATTCATGTAACAGCACATTAGGAACAACTTCTGCTTGGAGTTCTTGAGCAGCATCCAACTCACTGTCAGTAAAAATGACACAATTTGTGTCTGCAGCAGTAGGAACAACATTGATAGAACTTGGGTTATATGTCTCAATGTGATCTTTAGACAACTTTTCAGATTTAATGGTAACTTTGGTTCCATATCTAGTTCTAAACAAAATATGTGACCAATCAGCCAAAAAATATCCTCCTATCTTAGTTGTAAAATCTCTAGAGAGGCACAAAGCAAAGAAGGGTGGGAGATCTATGACACATATATCTTGAGGAACTAAAAAGTTCGG
Organism: Sequoia sempervirens; assembly: GCA_007258455.2. Classification (NCBI taxonomy): domain Eukaryota; kingdom Viridiplantae; phylum Streptophyta; class Pinopsida; order Cupressales; family Cupressaceae; genus Sequoia; species Sequoia sempervirens. The sequence continues at coordinate 249,142,687 of VDFB02000015.1, forward strand.
ACAAGTATGAAGGGTAAGACTCAAGCCTTTTATAACACCCAATGTATTAACAGAGGTACCATCCAATTGAATCACTCCTTTCTTTAAAGGTTGATACTTTAGTCCAAGCTTGTCAGCAATTTTCTTTGGCATTACTGAGCTACTAGCTCCACTGTCTACCATACAGTTATGAACTAACTTATCACCTATGATTATAGACACATAAAATGGAGGTGGCTTGACTTCTTTTCCTGCCTCTTTGTTGGGATTTTTATCATTTTCTTGAGGATTATTTGTCAACACAGTTCTAACTTGACCTATTGGAGACTCATATTCATCAAACATTTTCAAATTTGGCAAGGCTGACTGTAACATGTCTTTTTGACCTGGGATAGTTAATGAATCCCATATAGACATCGTTACGTTCATCTTTTTCATATTATCAATAATATTATAGGGTACAGTTGGGTTTACTTTATGATGTACCTTTATGCCAGCATGATCAGCTTGCAAGTGTGGCTGCTCCTTGACTGGGAGTTGCTGATTTATTTGCAAAACATGAGTTACTTGAGATGTAGATGGTTCTGCAGCTGTTGTTTTTCCTTTATCAGCTGCTTGATCAAGCTCAAAAGATCTTTTCTTTGTCCTTGTGTTAGCTACAACTGGAGAATTATCTACATTCAATCCACAAAATTCTTCACCTTGCCAATTAAGTAGGGTAGTTTCATTGGTAAGCTGATCTTGGTGTTGTGGAGATGCATCATTGAGTGCATTTTTCTATGAACTTGAAGCATTTTGTACCATAAGTGCTTGATTAATGAGTTTTTTTTAGCAAGTGGCTTGATTGTGAGGTTGGTTGCAAGGGTAGCACCACTCATAATCTATTGCTATGTTTTTTTGAATAGGGAAAATATCCTTAACTGCACTAACAGGTGTTGGATTATATTCCTGAAAAGGTCTTGTGTTTACATTCTGTCTTGGGCCCTAGTAGTTGCCTTGATAAGCCTGTTTATTACCTTGATATTGATGTTGTTGACCTGAATTCTACTGTTGATAAGGCCTGTTATATGATTTTTGCTTTTCCAAGCTCACAAGCTTGTTACCAAAAGTTTGTAATAAACTTTTGATCTCCTGTAACTCATTTGAAGAAGTTGAGACAGCAGTTTCTTGTGTTACAGCAGCTGATACTGCTGGAATAGGTGGAAAAGGTGCAAAAGGTGGTATCTACAAAGGGATATTTGAATGAATATATGGAAATATAGGCATTGGTGGCCTAGGAGCAAGTTTACCAGCTTGTATTAGGCTATTTTCAGCTCTGATTGCTACTTCATAAGCATCTAGCAAAGACACTCCTCCCATTGACTGTATTAAAACCGATATATCACTATTTATAGCTCTAAGATAATATAGGAAGGCATATTCAGGTGAAGGCCTCACCGTAGCATGAATCTTATCCCATGTTCTTTGAAAATGAAAATTGAAATCCATCATTTGCTCCTGAGGGGCTCTCTTTATAGTTGTAAATTGTTCTACCAAAGACAAGTTGTCAGACTTGTTTTGAAACTGTTTATGCAACTTGTCTCCAAATTCATCCCAAGTTGCGATTGAGCCTACTACTAAACCCCTATACCATTGCAATGCTTTTCCTTTCAGTGATGCAGCTAGCAATCTCACAGCAACATCCTCTTGAGTTATGTGATGAACTCCGCATAACAAAGCCACATCTCGTATATGTTTAATCGGGGTAGTCTAATCTTCCCTAGTGAAAATTGGCAAGCTCTTCAAAGCTTCCACTAGAATGTCATTGTGGTGTGCCAAATTTAATGGACTGTCTCAATTAAATGGCACAAAAGGATAATTTCTAGGAGCAGCCATTAGAGGTGGTTGAGGTGGATTTAAATTTGTAAAAACAACAGCTAATGAACTTGCTGCAACAACAGAGCTTGAAGATAAAAATGTTGCAAAACCTATATGACTAGCAAATGCAATTGGATTGTTTGAAGGAGACCTTTTTGTTCTAAGACTAGGTGAGGCTGAACGATTCTCAATCTATTTTTTAGATGTTCTTCCTCTCCTACTTGGTGGTGAAAATGCAATTTTTGGTCTAACACCAAGTGGGGTAGACTATACTCTCTTACAAGGAGGTACTCTTTTTGCTGCTTTGCCTTGTCTTCTGGGTGGTGACAGCTGTAAAAACTTGAATTCTCTGGAACTTCGTGTTTGTACTCTTCTCATAAGATGTGACAACACTAACTATGTTGTTCTTTCACTTCACGGAGTCGCCAAGTATGCTAAAATAACTTCTACAAAATCTGAAACTTGTTGGTTGCATACCAAACCAACAATATAATGTGGAACTGGTCCCACCAGGCGTGCCAAAATTGTTATCACTTGGATTTTGCACCCTGTTGAATGTGAAATTCAACAATCCAGTGTAACATGGGAATGATCCTAAAAATTATGAGACTTAAATAAGACCAAACCTCCAGAAAAGGCCAGCTTCCTATGTTGGTAATATCACCTAAACTATCGTCTTATGAAGAAAAGGGAAAAAGCATATGCATGAACTGAAAAAACTAGTATTCAAAGAACTAAGGTGATACACAAAAACTACTTGGAGCCTGCATATACAATTTGTAAGCACAATTCCAACAATCACTGAAACTGGATTACACAACTCACTTTTAATACGTCTTTACATCAGTAATTTATTAAGAGGTTAGGATGCTAAAACTCTTAGAGGGAAATAAATCTCACAACTAAAAATGATTGCACTTAGAACATTAATTATAAGCTACAATAACTTATATCTCTGCAAAAGGTGTTGACTTTGAGACAAAATCACAAGGAAAAGAACAAGATTTCACGAGTAATTCGATCAGTCAATAAATGCACACAATAAAGCATAGAGTGGGAAGGAAAAATAATCCATATTATTGATGTCCAACGCTTTTACTGATATACATGCTCTCAAAATGAGTTACGAAACTTCTGCACTTTCTCCAAAGGACTTACAGAAGTCACAAAGCAGAAAAGTAACCAAGTAAGAACTATTGGAAATATGTGTCTCAATCTCACAGGCTGAAACCTCTGAAAGAGCCAAGTCAGTGTGACATCCATATTGTATGGCCGACTAGCAGCTATGGAACCTTGTGAAAAGTTCTGGTCACTGAGACCTTGTTTCAGTCTTGTCGAATGGACCTATCACTTTGACATGATGATCGTTGTGACAATTTCTATCTCACTCCACTCAAGGAGATCTCTGGCCGATGGTTTGGTTCCATGTGTTGGTCAGGGAGACTGGTGGCGACTATGTCATCGGAGTAACTCATATGCTCTGGTATGAAGTCTTGTCGATATGGAAAGTCTTGCCAATAGTTATACACTTGGAGTCTTTGTGGTAACACAAAGGCTTCGGTGTGAACTCTTGGTGACGGGTGTTGGTCTCACCAATGCTATGGGGTAGTCTATTGTCAGTATGACTCCTGGCGACTGTTTGATCTTGGGGTGACTTGAAGACTTTGGTAAGAACTCTCAGCGATAGCGGTAAGTCTTGCCAACTCTTGAACATTTCAGAATGACTTGGATATCGGTATGATGTCTCATCGAATAACAATGGTCCTATCGAATAGCGATACATGTGATGGATATCAGTATGATGTCTTGGCGACAAGGGGAATTCTAAGCGATAGCTTGTGAACTCAGTGTAACCTCTTGCCGATAGTGATGAGTCTAGCCGATATCGACAGTTAGATCTTGTAGCATCGGGGAGACACAGTTAGTGTCTCACTAACATGCGAATAAGGTTTGAACACCTTTGACCGAGTGATGACTATCTTACATAGTGAGTCTACGACCAATCAGAGAAGTCGAATGGGAACCGTTGGAAGTTAGTCTGTTGTGGCCGTTACTGAGAGGAAGATCGACAGACCATGGGCGTCATGGATATACTCAGAGATTGAAGATTTTGATCGGTTCGATGAACAGTTGGACGAATGGTTGAATGAATAGCTCGATGAGTGATCAGTGAATTCGATTTTGAGTATTGTAACTTGAATGTTCTATACAAGGTTGGTCTATGATTATGTTGTTGTAAATTGACATCAGAGAGAGTGAAGCCCGTACTCTGTATGTAATTTTTGTTACTGTAATACAAAGGGGCTTTTCTTGATGTGGTGGGTTTTTCTCCCGTAAGGGTTTTCCCACGTAAATCTAGTGTTCATCTGTGTATGATTATTTCTCTGTTTCTGTTATTTCTTTCAAGTGTATCTTAATTGGTCTATAATTGAAAATTTAAAAGTATCTCTGCATTCTTCCCTGAGGTTTTGATGTTAGGATAGTTGTTTCCGCACCTTAGCTTTCCTTACAAGTGGTATCAAAGCCTGTCCAGTTGTGTTATCCTTGTGGGTACGTTTGGTTTTTTGTGTCAATTCTGTTTTAGTGGGAGTCTTGTAGAATTTTTGGTAATTTGAATTACAGGTTAAGATTGCAAGCACGTCAAGAAATATTGAAATTGAGAAATTCAATGGCAGCAATTTTGAGTTGTGGAAACTTAAAATGGAAGATCTATTGGTTGATCATGATCTTTGGATTGTTGTGTTTGGAACAAAGCCTACAGGCATGAAGCAAGAGGATTGGTACCTTGCAGATAGAAAATCAAAGGGGTTGATAAGGCTTTGTTTATCATACTATGTTCTTCTGAATGTTCATGAAGAAAAGATTGCATCTTCCTTGTGGAAAAGACTGGCAACTATTTATCAGGGCAAGTCCTTGGTAAATAAATTGTTCTTGAGGAAGAAGTTTTACTCTTTGAGAATGCAGGAAGAAGGGTCTGTTGCTGATCATTTGAACACATTCAACATCCTGATTGCACGGTTAACATATATGGGTGTGAAGATTGATGAAAAAGATCTTTGTATGTTGTTATTATGTTCTTTGCCAGATTCATGGGATCACCTAGTGATGGCTATTGGCAGTACGACATCCACTTTTAAGATGGAAGATGTTGTTGCTTCTTTGTTAGAAGAGATGAGAAGGAAATCTTCTGAGATGGCGAAGGAGGCTCTTGCTATTAGAGGAAGATCGAAAGAAAAAGGCAAGAAGAAGGACAAGAAGTCCAAATCCAAATCAAAAGGGAGATCAAAGTCTCCTGGCAAGAAGTCCAAGGTGAAGTGCTAGAATTGTGGACAACCTAGTCATGTCCGAAAGGATTGCAAAGAGGAGAAAAAGAAGAAGAAGAAGAATTCTTCTGACAATGATTCTTCTCAGAGTGATGTAGACGCCTTCATTGCATCCTTGGCTACACAAGCATCAGATGATGTTTAGCTAATTCATTCTAGAGTATCTTTCCACATGACATCTCATAGAGACTGGTTAACGAAGTATGAAAAATACGATGGTGGAAAGGTGTATTTGGAAAGTGATTCATCTTTGGAAATTGTTGGCCGTGGAAGAGTCAGAATTCAATTCCCTGGTGGAAGAGTGAAGGGAATCAATGATGTAATGCATATACCAGGTCTGGCTCAAAATTTACTTTTTGTTAGTAAGTTGAATGATATTGGAGTACAAGTCACATTTTCTAGAAATGGCTGCAAGATGACTAGAGGCCAATGGTGTTAGCAAGGGGTACTCGTATTGGTACCTTGTATAAGTTGGATGCACATGTTGTTCAATGCAATAGTGTCTCTATAAAGTCACAGAAAGCTACTCATGGAGAAAAGAATGTAAAAATTCATGATAGTGTAAACTCTATGGAAGTAAAACTTCTAGCAGAAAAGATTATTCTCTGGCATCATAGGCTAGGAAACATTGGTGAGAAAGGTTAAAAACCTTGAAGAATAAAAACCTGGTTGAGGGGCTTGAAGATTGTAACCTCGAATTCGAGTTTTGTGAACATTGTATATATGGTAAACAACACCGTGTTTCATTTTATTCCAGTCCTCACAAATCTTTTGGTTTGCTTGATTATATACATTCTGATGTTTTTGGTCTAGTGAATGTTCCTTGTTTGTCTAATTCAAGGTACTATGTATCGTTTATTGATGATTATTCGAGAAGAGCATTTGTTTATTTTTTGAAAAGTAAATCAAAAGTGTTTAGTCAGTTTAAGGAATTTAAAAACCTTGTAGAAAATCAGACTGAAAGAAAAATAAAATGTTTAAGGACTGATAATGGCGAATTTTGTTCTGATGAATTCGAGAGGTACTGTAAAGATCATGGAATTAAAAGACATAAAACTACACCTTACACTTCGCAACAAAATGGAGTTGCAGAAAGGTTCAATAGGACAGTGATGGAAAGAGCACGAAGTATGTTGAGCAATGTTGGCTTGGAGGAGAAGTTTTCGGTTGAGGCAGTTGCTATAGCATGTTACTTGATAGACCATTCTCTGAATTCCTCTCTTGTTGAGAAAACACCTTTGGAAGCATGGTAAGGTAAGAAGCCCTCTTTAAGACATATTTGTGTTTTTGGTTGTGAGGAATATGCACATGTGTCATATGAGAAAAGATCTAAATTGGAGAACAAGGTTGTCAAAATGTATTTTTATTGGTTATAGCCGCATAAAAGGATACAGCTTTGGAATCCTCACGGAGAAGGTTCTATACAGCAGAAGTGTTATCTTCGTGAGTCAAGCCTTCTACCTTGGATCCGCAACAGAAAAAATTAAAAAAAGGATGTAGTTGAAATTCTCCACACCTTATAAAGAGGAATTCAAAATTCAAAATGTACCTAAAACTGAGGAGAGTCAAGTAGTTCTAAGAGTTCGATGAAGAAGAACCTCAACCCTCAAGTGAGGAGGTCAACTCGTGAAAGAAAACAACCCGATAGGTATGGGTTTTTTTGATAGATTCTACTTGTGCCTATGCTTTAATTTCTAGCACTGATGAGCCTAGGACTGTGAAAGAGGCATTTAAATGTCTGATGCAAACTCTTGGTTGGAAGCCATGAATGAAGAAATGGAATCAATAGAAAAGAATGATACTTGGAGTTTGGTGCCCTTGCCTCAAGGTAGAAAATCTGTGGGTAAAATGGGTATTTAAAAAGAAAATTGGTCTAGATGGCGTGGAAAAGTATAAGGCGAGGTTGGTTGCAAAGGGTTATTCCCAGTAGAGGGAATTAATTATGGGGAGATTTTTTCTCCTGTAGCTAAGCCGACGCCCATTAGATTTATTTTGTCACTTCAAAAACGTATGACTTAGAGGTTGCAGGATGGATGTGAAGACAACATTTCTTCATGGTGATCTTGAAGAAGAGATTTATATGTCCCATCCCGAAAGCACTTTGTGGAGAAAGGTAAAGAAATTTTCAAGTTGAAAAGTCTTTGGGTTTAAAGCATTCTAGAATGTGGTACCAAAATTTGACACATTTTTTTGTCTTTGGGATTTGTAAGATCAAAATCGATCATTGTGTGTATTACAAAGCTGAAAATGATCGTGTCCTTATTATTTCTCTCTATGTTGATGATATGTTGTTCATAGGCAATAGTAAGTTAATGATTTCTGATCTTAAGTCTCAGTTGTTTGCAAAGTTTGAAATGAAAGATCTTGGTGCAGCTAGGTATATTCTGGGAATGGAAATAACTAGGGACATGAAGAATAGAAAACTTTGGCTCAGTCGAAGTAAGCATATCAAGACTATTCTAGAGAGATTTTGCATGACTGATTGCAAGCAGCTAGTTGTTCCAGTTTTGCAGGGAACGAAACTATCTATTGAAGACTGTCCAAAATCTCCTACTGAGATGGAGGACATGACCAATGTACCTTATGCTAGTGTGGTTGGCAGTCTTATGTATGCAATGGTCTGTACAAGGCCAGACATTGCCCAAGCAGTGGGAGTACTTAGTCGATTTATGGCTAATCCTGGAAGGACACATTGGAATGCTGTGAAAAGGGTATTTAGATATTTGAAGGGAACTTCAGAATATGTTTTGTGTTACCATGGGAACTTGGTTGAATCACAGAGGACTCTCAGTATTCAAGGCTATGTGGATTCTGATTGGGCAGGGGACATTGACAGTAGAAGATCCACCAGTGGATATATCTTTATGATGAATGGTGGTGCAGTGAGTTGGATGAGTAAGCGGTAGGCTGTAGTCGCTTTGTCCACTAACTACAGAGGCAGAATACATGGAAGCTACACACGCTTGTAAAGAAGCAATCTGGTTAAAACGTTTTTATTCTAACATTGGTTTTGATGTAGGGCAAATAACAATTTATTGTGACAGTCAAAGTGCTATCTGTTTGGCAAAGAATCCTACTTTCCATGCTAGGACAAAACATATAGATGTACAATATCATTTTGTACGAGATATGGTGGAGGATGGAAAGGTATCATTAGAAAAAGTGGATACTCTAGAGAATGTTGCAGATGCATTAACGAAGCCAATGAGCACAAACAAATTCAAGTGGTGTGCCAGTTTAATGGGCCTCAATTCCCATGAATTTCAGTAGTTTTGTTGTGCTCTGGAGGTGCCTGTGTGATCTTCGTCAAGTGGGAGATTTTTGGAAATATGTGTCTCAATCTCACAAGCCGAAACCTCTGAAAGAGCCAAGTCAGTGTGACATCCATATTGTCTGGCCGACTAGCAACTTTGGAACCTTGTGAAAAGTTCTAGTCGCTGAGACCTTGTTTTAGTCTTGCTGAATGGACCTATCGTTGTGATATGATGATCGCTATGACAATTTCTATCTCACTCCGCTCGGGGAGATCTCTGGCCAACGGTTTGGTTCCATGTGTTGGTCGGGGAGACCTGTGGCGACTGTGTCATCGGAGTAACTCATATGCTTCGGTATGAAGTCTTGTCGATATGGAAATTCTCGCTGATAGTTATACACTTGGAGTCTTTGCGGTAACACAAAGGCTTCGGTGTGAACTCTTGGTGACGAGTGTTGGTCTCACCGATGTTGTGGGGTATTCTATTGTCGGTATGACTCCTGGCGACTGTTTGATCTCGGGGTGACTTGAAGACTTCGGTAAGAACTCTCAGCGATAGTGGTAAGTCTTGCCGACTGTTGGACATTTCAGAATGACTTGGATATCGGTATGATGTCTCATCGAATAACGATGGTCCTGCCGAATAGCAATACATGTGATGGATATTGGTATGATGTATTGGCGACAAGGGGAATTCTAGGCGATAGCTTGTGAACTTGGTGTAACCTCTTGCCGATAGTGATGAGTTTGGCCGATATCGACAGTCAGATCTTGTAGCATCGGGGAGACACGGTTAGTGTTTCACCGACATGCGAATAAGGTTTGAACACCTTTGACCGAGTGATGACTATCTTACATAGTGAGTCTACGACCAATCAGAGAAGTTGAATGGGAACCGTTGGAAGTTAGTCTGTTGTGGCCATTACTGAGAGGAAGATCGACAGACCATGGGCATCATGGATATACTCAGAGATTGAAGATTGTGATCGGTTCGATGACTAGTTGGACGAATGGTTGAATGAATAGCTCGATGAGTGATCAGTGAATTCAATTTTGAGTATTGTAACTTGAATGTTTTGTACAAGGTTGGTCTATGATTATGCTGTTGTAAATTGACATCAGAGAGAGTGAAGCCCATACTCTGTATGTATTTTTTGTTACTGTAATACAAAGGGGTTTTTCTTGGTGTGGTGGGTTTTTCTCCCGTAAGGTTTTCCCACGTAAATCTGGTGTTCATCTGTGTATGATTATTTCTCTATTTTTGTTATTGCTTTCAAGTGTATCTTAATTGGTCTGTAATTGAAAATTTAAAAGTATCTATGCATTCTTCCCTGAGGTTTTGACGTTAGGAGAGTTGTTTCCATACCTTAGCTTTCCTTACAGGAACTAACTCTCCAAAAAGAGTAAAATGAGAATATATCCCAACTCCCAACCAGATCCACCAAAATAGGAACCAAAAACTCCATGAACTCTATGCCTCCATAAATCCCAAAATCTAGCAACTGATTCTTCTTCAAAGAGGCTCCAAATGGGTGAAAAAGTCACATTTGACCAAGTCTATCAAGATGACACATAAAACCACCCTCAAAAATCTCACAAGGGAAATAAAACCTCCCTAAATACCCTCCTAATGTTTGCAAACAACAAATAACTTCCCTATATACCCTCTCCATGATAATGACTTGGTCATATAAACATATGTTCCTATTTCTTTTGCATTTAAAAAGTAATGCTTTAAATTAAATGATTTATAGTTTATCATTTAAATTAAAACATTTTACAATATATAAAATAAATGAAAAAGAAACTAGTCTAACTCTCCATATATCTAATATCAATAAGTTACAAAGTCACAAGATAGTGACATGGAAAATATAAGAGTAGAAGACTTAAAAGATATAAAACCCCCCAAGGTATTTTAAAAGAAATAAGATCACGAGTCAAATAACTCGGCATTTGATTTTTTTTTTAAAAGAATGGAAAAAAATGACATTATACTAATCATCAAAATATTAGAGTTAGCAACCCTAAAATCAAAAGGCAAAGAAGAAACATCATTTTGTTCATTCTTGGAACTTCTGGAAGAAGTTAGTTGCGGCCAAGCTAGGGTAAGAAACCCTAAAAGAAACCCAAGGAAAACTCATTCATATCTTTCATTTTTTAATCATCATTCTGGAGATTTCATAATTCATGGAGGCGTCGCCATAGATGAGCACAGGTCAGGGATTTTTCTGAAGCTTCTGTATGCAGATTCCACGTGTATTTTGGTAAGCATCATCCTTTTTCATCAATATACTCTGATATGAAAATACTGTGCAAAATTATAATATGATTAAGGTTTAAAGAGATGTTTGATCAATCATAGGAGAAACCTGCAAGCCGTAGCTCTCTAAAATGCTTCATTCCTGCTTATTATTTTGGTGGTAATGTCCTTTTTGTGTAGCTCGGCCTCTGTGTTTTTCTGTTGATTTTTGAACATGGCATATTAATGAGGCTTATGCTTATTGTATCTTCATTCTACAAGATTCATGATTCGTCAAATAATTGCAAACTTTTGAATTTAGTTGCAGCTCCATTAGCTCCATAGCACGGTTTTACCATTTCCTACAGGTATTAAAAAAAAATTGTGATCAAGGGTTTCAATACCTATTTTTCATGCTCTTTTGAGGGTTTAAAGCTTTCAAATTTGTGGCTTGACCTTAGGATATGCTTACTTCTTGCTGGCCAAGTCTAATGGATGACTCAAATTACAATCAGATGGATGGCCCAGATTGTGCCACCTTAGCCCTAACCTTAAAAACTACCATAAAGAGGAGTGGGGAAATAAATGAGCCAAAAGATTCCCACTCACACCCAAAACATCATGGGCAATTAATTCCCACCATCATCTTTCAGAAGGGTGTTTCCATTCTCTTTCTCCTTGGCTACAAAGTCAATGAATCTGGTCAGCACAGCTTCAACCTCCTAAAGTGAAATACACGAGATGTGATCAAGTTGAAACTCCAACACCGTAACTGTTTTCCTATGTCGAGTACAAGATTTCCTCCAAGCAACTACAACATCATGAGTATTCTGGATAATGCTAGAGAAGGTTGAGGTGTTTTCAAAATCATCTTGAATGTTATGTCTTCACCTCTAAAAAGCAACGCACCAGTCTACTCCTCAAACTGTCTGTAGTCACCTCCTCAGAAGTTAGCCTCCTAGCAAAGATAGCTTCAAGCGTGTTCAGGACTCTGTCAAGAATATTCACCATAGCCTTTCTAACTCTGACCAAATTTTCCTGTGCAACGTCAAAGAATCCCTGGTCTGTAACCATTGAAGAATACTAGCTAGTGAAGTCATATCTATCACCCTCCTGAATTACGCCTCCTTCAACCAAAGTCCGCAAGGGCGTATGCATCAAAGCCTCTAGATGAAGAACAACCTTGGTCTGATAGATATGAGCATCACCCCAAGCCTAATCAACTATGTCCATTTGTGCCATAATGCAAAAGGCCTGCTAATAGGAATGAGCAAGATCCTCCATAAACTTCTATGTCTCAGCACGAACATTAGTAACCCATTTATCTGCCTCTTGTGCCATCCTCCTCAAGTCTTCCAAGTCACTAACTAATTCTTTGTGAAACTTAGATGAGAGCTTGATTGCCAGATTCTCTTTCCCAAAAGGATGAGACAAGTGTTGTACATACCCAATCAATGTTTGGTGCTCTTTCTTTAATCTTTTATACTTGCCTTCAGTTCAGAGTAGCCTGCCCTTGAGTGCCTCATAGGAATTATCGCACTCTTCAATTATTTGTGCTCTAGTAGGGCAACCCAACTCCATGGTAGTGATCACATAGTTCTCTGAAATAACCTCATTTTGATCGCACTCAACCCTAGGTACAACCACGTGAAGCATGCGAAAGCCATCTTCATCTGTTGAAATCTTTCAGAACTTCCTAGCCTTCTTCATTGGAGGTGCACTGATCCTGCTCATAAGTTCTTCCATCTCAACTGCTGGATTGGTCTCTTCAATAGGGTCCATTCTCATCCTATCCCTTAGCCAATCTGGCACCACCTGCTGCAAGTCAAAAATAATAAATGGTTGTTCATTCCTTGCTTCCTCTTCATGAACTTCTCCTCTACCATCACCCTGACGAGGCTCATCAACCTCTATAGGTTGAGTATCTCCCGAACCTTGGGCCTCCTACCCTGTAGTAGTGTCATCCTCTAATGTCGCCTCAATCTCTCGCTAGAAGCGAGTATTCGTGGCTATCTCTTCCTATATCTCCTATTGGTTTTCTTTTCTAGGAACATTGATGCTCTGGACAACTAACTCCCTACGAGGTGGCTGATTTGCCTCTTGTAATTCTCCTTATTTATTCAACATATTCCTTTGATTAGAAAACAACGAGACCTATTGTATACTTGGAGAATGAGTCCTCAATGGCGTATGTGATGCCTCTTCAATTCTTTGAGGTTTCGGTTGGATTGGTTCTTTTCTTTGTGGCTTCACAACTCGAGCAACTTGCTTTTTCCATTTAATATTGGGTGTCCTATGATCTCCCATTAAGTTATAAGTAGGAGGAATTGATCTGCTCTTAAGCCTATTCATGTGCCTCTCTACCCATGCTCTTGTGAATGTCAAGACTGGTATGCAAATCGTATCCAAATCCGTAATCTCTGGCTCTGACCAATCCGAAAGTGGGAGTGGTGTATTCCTCACTATCTCATAATCTAGGTGAATAATGTTGATATCATCAACCTAGTTTGACACAGGAACAATCTCACATTCTCTAATCATGTTCAATGGTATCCTCGAAAACATCCTTCTTCTTACTTCAGCTTCATCTAACGCACTTGCCCAAAAGTCTTCAATGTGTGCCTTATGTCTAAATTCTTCTAACAATAGCCATCTGATATTCTTATGAGGATCATAATGTTGCCTGCTAGTATGATAAGACAGGTGGAAAAAGTGAAGCTCATTTTCCGTTTCCTTGGCTGTCTGTAGTGTTGGACAAACTTCATCTTAATTCCCCATGATGATATGGAAGTCAAGCCCTCCTTTCTTCTTCTTCTTCTGAATTTTATCATAGGCAATGAGCTACCTAGATATTTCTAGCATCAAAATTTTGTTTGTGGGGTATCGAGGCAATCTATATGGGTAAGATGAAAACCCTTTTAGCCTGATGTAAGTGAATTTAATAAATTGGATAAACCAACATCGGTACCTCTCAATCAGCTCCTGAGCCTCCTTTGATATTCTGTGTTGAGTTCTTTGTTGAAGTGACCTCGTTATGTGCATCGTGAAGGCATCATTGACTCTTTTGTAGTGAGAAGTGCTCGTCAAGTGCAATCGTGGACAAGCCTCATGAATCTTGAATTGCTGAGAGCCACACCCAATCAGACCCTTGTATGATATCCCTATGTACTTTGTTATCCGGGCCAGCATGTAGATGATATATGAGCTCATATAAAATGTCTTCGTTCTTCTCAAACTTCTGAGTTGTTCATGCAAATTGTCGTTGATCATCACTGCCCAGTCAACATGCTCTTTGCCTTCCAACACAAGGTTGATGTAGTAAAACATCCAAGGCTCAAAGATGAACGATTGGGGGCACCCTCCAACTCTTCTAAGCATCATAATTAAGTCAAAAAACTCCTGCTTCAAGTCATCTGAGATTATCTACTTTGGCAGCTTTGTGCGAGTTGGCTTAGGCTTGTTCATCCAATGAGAGTTTATCATATCAGCACACCTTTCAAATGTAGAAGCATACATTCATTTAGCTCATTCTCTTATTTTGTAAATCATCTTCTCATAGGTGGGAATTCCAAATGATTCTCCAATAGCCTCAGGCATGAGGTTGGCAAACAACTTGCCGTCTGGTGAAATGATAGTTCTTCACTCTGAGTTGTAGCAATTAGCACATTCCATAATCAACTCCGAACACTGAATTGCTGGTGGAAAACCAGTGGCTGCATAAATTCCACTTTTGACAATATTGTGTGAAGTGGCTGATGGATGATGGCCACCTATCCCCAACATTCGTCTTCAAAAAGCCTCCAAATTGAAGGAGCCAAGGTTTGTATCACTCAACTTGCCTAGCTTCAAAGAAAACTTGGACTCCGATAGGAAAGACTTGCTCAGCTTCTTGATTACAATGTGTCTTGATGCATTTTCTTTGTTGGATTCAACATTAATCTCCTTGCCGGCTGCTCTTCTATTTGCTTACGCCATCCTGTAGAAATGAAAAACAGTCATTATAAACAAAAATTAGAAAAACAATATCACTTTGAGATTGCCAGCTGAATTCCGAGAATGAAAAATCCTCAGCATTGAATTTCAAACTCCAAACCTCAACACCCTTTCAACAACTTTGAATTTTCAACACTTAGAAAGTTTCTCTTGCAACAATACAACCTCTGGAAATTAGAAGAATTTCATCCAAACCAACATCAACAACTTCGAATTTCTCCTCCCCTTAAAGCTTAAATTCAGACTCAACAACTGGTGAAGAAAATAAACAAAATTCACAACTCATATAGCCAAGTCGAGTTCTAGAAGAGGCTAATTTTGGCCAAGTCATTAAATTTCCACTCCTCCACTACAGGAATTCGAATTTTCCCTCCTCTGGCAGTTGCAACACTTGGCATTTGAAACATGGAATATTCGACCTTCTAGAATTTTGAAAATTTCACCCCCAATGGTATAGGTTTACTTCATCATATTTTCATTTCGAAATCATTATCTCAAAATCCCCCCTTAAGAAAAATTCATCTCAACTGGTTAAGGCATCCATTTTATTCTTTTCACCTATCTTGGAAATTTATTTCATCTTTACTCTGGCTTAGAAAAATTATCCCTTACAAATTTAATTGAAGATCGCATAGGCATCCATCTTCAGTTTGTAATCCAAGGCATTTTCATTTTCAAAAATATTTCTTTCTTTTGCCTTAGAATTTTTTTAATTTTATTTAGGAAATTTCATTAATAGGCGCCCATTTAAAAATCTTCACTTTAAAATATCCAATAAGGTGTGGAGAATTTCAAAATCATGTCTCTATAGAAAATGTCTGAGACCCAAAAAAAATTCCCCTCAGAAAACGTAATATTCGTGTGTATACATGTGAAGGGGTACATTTAATTTTTTTTATTTTCAACCTTAGACAAAATATTTCCCACTAAAGTCCATTTTCACTTCTTCTCCCTTGGGCGTACTTCTCCTTGCCTTAGGAAAATTTTCAAATCACCTCTTCAAGCTGGGCGCATTTGGACTTCTCTCCTTTCATTTGCAAACACTTAGAAGAATTTCCCACCTCCTACATAGGATGGGTGCATTCTTAAGGTGGTGGAGGAATTTTCATCACTTAGAAAAATTTTATGTTTCTATCACAAACTTGGGCGCATTTAAGGGGTCCTCAAGGAATTTCAACGCCTTAGAATATTTTTCAAACAACCTCCATAGCTTGGTGACTTCGGTGCATTTGGAGGCTGGTGAAGGAACTTTTCTCCATACTTCTCCAAGTTGGGCACATTTGGCTAGGTGAGGTTCCATTTCCACACTTAGAAAATATTTCACATCACTTCCTTGATGAGGGCGCATTTGATGGGTTGAGGAGGAAGTTTTCAACACTTAGCAAGTTTTCACTTCACCTCCCTTTACATTGGGCACATTTAGGGGGGTGGGAAGGAATTTTTCATGCCTTAGACTCTTTTCCAACTGTATCTCCAACTTGGGCGCATTTGGCTAGGTGACGAGGAATTTCTCCTAACTTAGAAACTTTTCCTCTCATTCCTTCTTGGTGGGCGCATATGGAGGGGTATATAGGAATTTCAACACCTTAGAATATTTGTATGTCTATCACCTCCAACAAACTTGGGCGCATTTGGGTGTGTGTCCTGCCAATCTCAGACTTAGGCAAAAAATTTCATGATTCCCGCCTAGCTTTCTATTTTTAGTAAGTTCTGGTGCTCCTGTGATCTCTATGGATTTTCAGCATTTTCAAGACCTAATTTTGGTTGACCCTGACCCTCGTGATGTAATTTTCGTGTTCACTCCTATCATATGTGTTGACCTGCTATTTATAGTAACTGCTTGATTTTAGAACTTTTGCAACTCTGTTTGAAGTGAAATTTGCTCCATGGGGTCCTCATGGGTTAACTGACATGTTCACACTGGTGCCTCATGCTGACCTGCTATATGTAGCATGTTTCAAAAGTGACTTACTATAAATAGTAAGTAGTCATATTGTGATCAAATTTTACCAATAGATAGCTTGAAAGACACTGATCGCAATGGGATACATCAATTTTTGAATATTCTTGCATTTTACCCCTCATTTCAAGACCCAAAGCTGGAAACCCTAAAATTTCTTGCACGTGGCTCAAATGACCTTCATTTGACCTTCTTTCTATTGCATGTCACTCTATTCGCAATACTGAAGTGTTGTGGAGCTGTTGGAGTGATCCTGCTAAAAATAGTTAGTGTCTGAAAAAGTGACAAACCACTTATCTGATGAGTTTGCATGTCACAATGCCTAAGAGATCTCAAAAAACCCAAAAAAAACCCAACAAACTGGTCTGCATGCGAGTATTGGCTAAAAATAGTAAGTTCCTAAAAAATGATTAACTCTACTTGCATGTCACATCATTACGAAGCTCTCGAAAAACCCATAAAGGATATCCTGACGTGCATTGGGAAATCTTTCATGCAATCCCTAAAAACGGCTCCCGAAGTTAGAATCGCTAAAATTCATCATCTCAACTTGCATGTTATATCATCGCGAAGGTCTTGAAAAACCTAGAAAGAGTATCCAAACATGCATTGGAAAATCATACATGCAAATCCTAAAAATGGCTTCGAAACTCGGACTGCTAAAAATAGCAAGTTGTCAAATTCAGCTCAAAATTTGTAGGCGGGTAACTTAAAGTGTTCTAAGCACAATGTAGTAGTCAGAATTCAATTAGCCAACTCAAATTAACCTCAGATTTTCCCAAAGAGCAAAACCCCTAATTTGCAGACCTAGTCAAAATTTCAATTTAAGCTCAAAGACGGGCACATCCCAAGAAAGACAAGCAAGAAAGAGAGAGACAACGGGAAAACCGAAGCCAAAAGACGGGAATGGAGCTAAAATTAGGGGGTCCCCATTTTGAATGGGGTGATGTGTGAAAAGGTTACAATAGGTATTAAAAGTAATATTATTGTTGATAATTATTAATTTGAAATACATAATAATTCTGGGCCGACCTAAGTAAATTATTGGAGCCCATTTTTTAAAATAATCATAAATGTTTCCAGCCGACCTTTCTCTAGTTTGGGTGCCACTTCTAAATGACAAGTATATATACACCTATACTAGCTAGGAAAAGGCAGCTGGGAAATATTGTGTCCAATGTTTATGCTCTAATAGGGACATAAATTGCAGTTAGAGAATTCATAGATTTCAATTTTGGGATTAGGCATTATATAGTTGGTAGAAGGGTGCATCAATGATGTTCTCCTTGTTTTAGAGATTTCTGCTAACCTTATTTCTATTTATCAGATTTGTCATTTTGGTAATGAGAAGAGAGTTGAGTTTTCTCCACATGATGTGGTCATTACAGAGCTATGGAATCTAGAGATTGTTTTTGTTCTAGGAAATGTGGATTATGATCATTACTCATTGCACATGTTGATTCTTTGAACATATTTTGGGATGAATGGTCTATGCACATAGAACTTGATGCATGGTTTTCCTAAGGTTTCTTGTATTGAGGGTTTTTATTGAGGTTTTGTGCTTGACAAACATCGTCAAAATCCATTTCTTAAAGGTAAGGCAGCCTTGAGTTGGTACATAGTAACTTAATGTCATTTTCGACTCCTTTTTTATGGTCCAAGTGTGTGTCACCTTCATTGATGACATCACATGACACACATGGATGCTTTTTCTTAAGTATAGTGAGGTCTTCACCACTTTTAGGACCTTCAAGGCATTCATTGAGAAGTAGTTTAACCTTTCAATTAAGAGATATGCATTGATAATGGGGAAGTATATGAATCAGGCTTTCAAGGATTTTTGTAAAGAGTAGGGTATTGAACATCAATACACAGTTCCCTACACCCCTTGGCAGAAGGGTGTTGCTAAGAGAAAGAATAGAAATTTAAGGGAGATGACAAATTGCATGATTCAATCGAAGGACATGGCACATACTTTTTGGGTTGAAGCAACCAATTGTGCCAACTTCATTTAGAATCACATGCCTCACAAGGCAATGTGGAACATGAATCCTAAGGAGGCTTTGACCCATGTCAAGCTTGACGTTTCTTTGTTTAGAGTGTTTGGTAGTGAGGCTTGGGCCTCAATTCCAAATGGCAAGCACAAGGCTATGGAGAAGAAGAGTCAACCATTGATTTTGTTGGCTATTGTGAGGATGTGAAGGTCTACATGTTGTTTGGTCTTGTTTCTTGTGATGTCTTGTTTCAAGGACAAGCAAGTTTAATGTGAACTTCACTCAAATGGACACTCCATTAGTAGCTTCTCCCTCACTCTCCCTCCTCCTTTGTCACTTGAGAATGATTATGATGATCATGCTACACCACCTCCTAGTAAAAACGCTTTGCCTCGTTAGGCCTGCACCACACTTGAGGAGGTTGGATCTTTGGTTGGTGATTGTGTTGACTCTCACCATACTCGTTCACACATAGTTGGTGTTAGTCTTTTGAGTCACATATTGTTTGATAATCCTTAGAAGTTTTTAGATGTGGCAAGTTTTCTACGGTAGGACGTTGCTATGGTAGAGGAATATTCTTCTTTGATGAAGAATCACACATGATATCTTGTACCTCTTTTGAAGGGAAGAAAATTGGTTCATTGTAAGTGGGTTTATTGAACCAAATATGTAGCAGATGATTCCATTAAAAAGTACAAGGTATGTCTTGTGGCTAAGGGTTTTTTTTTATAGGTTAAGGGCTCTCACTACTTAGAGATCTTTGCTCTTGTTGCCAAGATGGATTCTTTATGTCTTGTACTTTCTCTAGTTGCATCATAGGGATGGTTAGTATAATAGATGGATGTGAAGAGTGATGTATTGCACAATTATCTCAATGAGTAGATTTACATGGAGCAACCTCTAGGTATTGTGCTGAACCCTTCGCTTGTTTGAAGGCTTTGGCGTTCACTTTATGGAGATGAGCATTTGATATCGGTTCTTTATGTAGATGATTTGATTTTGATAGGTAGTTCATCTATGATTTAGAGTGTACAAAGAGCATTGATGGAGCAATTTGAATTGATTGATCTTGGGCTTCTACACTATTTCCCTTGTCTTTAGGTATTCCAATCTTCTGAGGGGATCTCCATTTTTTAGCAAAAGTACGCTCTTGTTTCATTTCACTATTTAGGCATAGTTGATTAATTATTGCAAGCTAGCCGCCACACCATTTCAGCTAGGTGTCACATTGTCTGCTAGTTACACTTCATCGAGAGTTGATGCTACATTATATTGATAGTTGGTTAGCAATTTTCTCTACTTGACACATGGTTGTCTTGATATTTCCTTAAGAGCATTCCTTATAATGTGCTTTAGTTTTTTAAAAACATTATCATGTTCCTTACACCCAGTGAAAGTTGCTTCCCTTAGCTGAAATTTGATGTGAAGGTGAGGCTATGGAGGAAGAGGAAGAAATAAGTTTCCTCATGAATAGTGCAGTTGTCATGTCCCCGAATTAAGGCATTGTTTAAATTAAAGATCATGCTAAAAGACGATGAAGTTGCTTTTGTAAATATCAATCCATAGGATATAAGTCATTATGTACATTATTAATATATATATTATTGAATAATATTATATGAATATTTTAGGAAAATATATATTTGCTAATATTAATAATTTAAATATTAGTATAAAATATATATATATATATATTTGTAATTATATTATGTAATGATGAATCTGGTTACAGATAACAAAATAGAATCGTAAATAAAATATATTGAATATATTCTTATATTATTCTAATATATACATTTAAATTTAAAGATCAGTTAGTGCGTAATGAATGTAAATAAATTTATTATTATTATCATTACATAAGGAATTCGATAAAAGGAAAAGACAATATTAACAAGGATAACTAAGTCGGAGTGCCATGCGTCAGGGCAATGGATGGTTTCCTCCAGGTAAGAGACGCAGCCCAAATGAAAGGAGATGCCCGCCTGAACCGTTGCCATAGGGAAATAAATCGATCTTGAGGGATTTTCGGGCAAAAAAAATGAGCATTATAGATGAAGCATAACAGATGACAGTCTCCATGACCTTGAATCTTGAAACGGGATTTAGAAGACACTGGTGCTATTGGAACAAGCCATCGATGGATAGTCTCCATGAATAAGAGATGACAATGTTAGCAAAGTGACAGAGGGTTGAATAGATAAATCTGGTATCGAGTGATGCTGAAAGGGATAAAATAGTTATTTGGAGGTGATTAATATTATAGATGAGGCAAGTGAATAGAGTTGCTAGGAAGAAAAATGTTTTGGCACAACAGCTAAACCAAGTAAAGATGCATTCAAAGTCAGTGACACGAGTTTAAGAAGACAAAGTACAACACTCTCTTAAGCAATTTATTTGAGCTTTTCTAAGGCATGGGAATTCATGGTCGATTAAAAAACTCTTTGTACAGCACTGAGGTAGCATCTGAGGTAGTTCTTGAATGCAGTCTTTATAATTAATTAAAGCTAGTGCCAGTGTCACTGTGATTCACGACTCCCACAATCCTTTAGAATAAGAAAATCATGCAGGAAAGCTGAAATCGTAGAATAGACTTTTTACATTTTCTAGAAAAGATATTAGTGCCTGCCTCCTGAGAAAATCCTGCCTGCCTTCTTAGAAAATCTTGCCTGCCTTCTTAGAACATCTGTCACGAGCCCATTTCTGGTTTCGTTCTGTGAATCATCGAACAAGAAAGTAAAAGGCTGCATCAACTTATATGCAAGGGGGGAAGAAGGAAAATAAAATAATGAATAGTTGGAAATAAAGAAGAGGAGAGATACGCATGTGTTATTAAGCATGGACAAGAAAACCAGAGGCTACATTTTCTATTTGAATGCTTTTGTGATTTGGACCAAATGAAGGGGCATAAAGGTGCAGCGGAATAAATTATTTTGTGGTGGGTCGTGGTTAAATGAGCATATGGTTATTTTGGTTTGTTAGAAGAATATTTAATATAGTTTTAGTTAATTATAAAATATACTTAAAATTGTAAAAGCTTTTGATGTTTAGGATGCATGTTGTAATTCAACTTAGTTTAAGGGAACAAATGAGCTATTATAGAGATGTTTGAGTATTTTTTATTTATACATTGGATGCATTGGTTATTTTTGCTCGGGGCATTAAATAATGGGAGTAAAGGTGGTTAGAAAGTTTCTAATGAGTTTCCTCTTACTTGCTGTTTTCTTTCCAATAGCAAAGATGAATGAGATGGAGTCTTTTGGCACTTGTTGATCAATCACTTGATCAACTTGTACTTCCTAATTGTATGTGGAGATTGGAGTTTGGCTTAGGCTACTTGATGAGAAGACCTTGAGGTGTACATAGTGAGAGTTTTGGCTCTCATTTATTTTTGGATAGGTCCCATGAGAATAATAGCAATGATTTCTCATTGTTGTAATAATATATGACATCTTACATTCTTTCTTCCATAGTTGAGAGTGTTGATTTTCATGTTAAGGATCAAAGATTGATATTGTATTGTGAGTATTTTTGTTGCTAGATATACGTTCATTTTGGT
This sequence comes from Sequoia sempervirens, assembly GCA_007258455.2. Taxonomy (NCBI): domain Eukaryota; kingdom Viridiplantae; phylum Streptophyta; class Pinopsida; order Cupressales; family Cupressaceae; genus Sequoia; species Sequoia sempervirens. The sequence continues at coordinate 249,164,847 of VDFB02000015.1, forward strand.
GATTTGGAAGCTGAGTTTTTTGAAAACCAGTTTAACCAAGGTATATTGGTATCTCTTTCTTTTGTGTGGAACCTTTTTATCTTTAATTCTTGTTATGTATGGTTTATGCTAGAATGTTACTATAGTCTATATATTGATGATGCTATCATGATATCTTTTATCATACGATGGACAAAGTACAACACTCTCTTAAGAAACCCGACAGGAGTTGTGCGGCTAAGTCAGTGACACGAGCTTAAGAAGACAAAGTACAACACTCTCTTAAGAAACCCGACAGGAGTTGTGCGACTCCTAGGAGAATAGTGGCAAACATAAGCTTAGGATTTATTGAATCTCATAAAGGCAGAGGACCGAGAATAGGAACCGAATAAAGAAGGAACATATGCTCTAAAATCTAATCACTAGTAAAGAGTAGCCGACTAAGGTAAGGCAAGGTTGGTAACCATTTATATGGGAGATAAGATTGATTAAATATGATTATGAGTTTAGCTATTAATGGTCAAACACACGAGTAATCTAAGTAATCGCCGATACTTAAGAAAGTATATTTAAATCTATCATGATTGACTACTAGATAACAAATTATGTTCTATAGATATATGAAGATAGCTTATGATTGATAAACATATTTGAATATATTAGGATTAATGAATACATTGAATGGGTAAGTATATTAAGAGTTGAAAGGGCAAGCACAATTGATAGGTAGATACATCATAAAGGGTATAATAGAATCCATCTATGGGACGGATATCAATATTTACCATGATGTGCCCATGTAGCATAATATAAAAGAATCCTTCATATGTGAAGTAATAAGAATGGAACGAATAATCCTCTGATAAGAATGAAATATTCATATCATTTTGATCTTATTGGAAATTGTGACTGAAATTTATCAATCTCTAATGTTTCTAATGTCCCTTTGAGAAACTCTTGGAATACAAGATTCGGGTTTAAGTGCTTTCTCTAGAAAGGGGTCATTACAGCAGTCCATATAAAACTCCTAATTTCTGTAGCACACTTTTGTGGAGGCCATTTGACATTTTCTTCTATTTTGGAAGGATTTGTTCTTAATTTCCCTCCTCCTACCACATATCCTAAATACACAAATTATTCTTTAGCAAATTCACACTTTTTCATGCTACATAACAATTTTTCTTTTAGCCATTGCAATACTTCTTTAATGTGGAGGAGATGTTCTTCCCAAGTAGAATTCAAAATTAGGATGTCATCTAGATAGACAGTCACACAACTATCTATGAAATCTCTTAACACATCATTCATCAATCTCATGAAAGTAGTTGGTACATTACTTAAGCCAAATGGAAGTACAAACCATTCAAAAAGTCCTTGCATAGTTTTGAATGCACTCTTCCATTTATTTTCTGTAAGAGCTGAAGATTAGCTCTATACCAAAGAACCCCTGCAAAAACAATGGATTATTTCCACAAGAGAGTATGCAAGAAAATGAGCTTGCTTGATATTAAGACCTATCAAAATGATATGAGGTAGAAAGTATATTACAAAGGGTACAATGACCTTGCTTATATAGGCAAGGTGAGGAATAAAATTAAACAAGATTGTGACATGTATCTTAATCCTATGACATGAGACAACTAACTCATAACAACCTAGGAATCAAGCATTAAATTCTAGAAAGATAAGATCATCTATCATCATAAGATTGTATCTATTGAATAGTGCATGTGATTTCTGGTATCTGTTCTTAATGATGATCTTATTAAGATCCTTATAGTCAATACACATTCTCCATGAACAGTCTTGTACAATCACTGAGCAAACCACAAGGTGTATAACCCCTTGTTCAAGCATCTCTTGAAGTTGTTTCTTGACCTCATTGCTCTCTAGTAGAGTATGTTGATACAATCTGATGTTTGGAGATTTTGGTAAGAGTCAAATCATGCTCCATCTCTCTTCTTAGTTGCAATCCTCTAGGTTCTTCTATCACTTTTTTGAAAAAATGAAAAGACTTCATCCAAGCCTTTCAACATTGAGTTAGTCACAGTAGAAAATCCTAATCCATTATTTTTCTTATATTTTAACATGAGTAAAAAAAAATTCTTGATTTCTTAAATTGATTTTATTGCTTGGTTAGAGCTTACCATGGCTACTTTTTCCATTTTTATGTGTTTGTGCTCTCTCATCATGTGTTTGATTCTAGCCTTGACCAACACATTCTTCTTCTAATAAAAATTGCATCACTAACATATAAGAACTCCCAAGAACTATGTCAATTTGTCAAATGATCAAAAAGAATATCATTTACAACTAACTCATCTACATACTATGAATTTAGCAAATTTGAAATTGTTCTATTCTATTTCCTGTATTTCTCACCCCTTTTGTCCCATCTAATGGGTGGATGAGAATATTCATCAGTTTTCAGATCAAGCATCTTAAACATATTTTTTGAAATTAGATTACATTGTGAATGGGAATCTACCAATGCATTTGCTCTTTCCTTCTTTACTTGTAGTTTCAAAATGAAAAGTTTGTTCATCTCTTCAAATTTTTCCCTTTCTTTAGTGTTGTTGGACATCCAATTTTATCGTTTCAATATGAACTATCCTCTATTTCAATTCCATCTTTTTGTATAGTTAACATGGATTTCCTTGTTCTTATTTTTACTTCATGATGAAATTTCCAACACCTAGAATTAACATGCCCATCAATTTTACAATTTACAATGAGTCTCTTTCGTTTCTTCTTTAACAACATTTGATTTCTTTACTTAACAATTTTAATTTCTACTCTTATTTTTGGAAGACTCATCCTTGTACCTCTTTTTCTCCTCCACTTAGTATGCTTGAACACATGATTCCTCCAAGTCCTGGTTTGGTGTTAACCAGCCTCGTTCAGATGTGAGAATGTAGTCCCCCAAAATATTTTGGATCATGTTCTTCTCAACCATAAGCCCTTGCCAATCAATGTTGGCTTCCCTTAAAAATTTTGTGGTGTAATCCTGTACACTTTTCTCACTTTGTTCTTTTTAATACATTCATTTAATATATTGATCTTTTTTTATTTGATTTCTACTTCACTTTGTACTTTAAATGAAACACTTTTGTTTTTCTTCTCACACGATCCTTTCAAGAAATCCTCTGCAGTTAGAAATCTCTCTTCTTCTTCCCAATACCAATTTCTTGGCAAAGGATTTAACCAAGTCACAAATGGCAGATTTTTCTTGCACCATTTTTGCTTTTTTCTTTGTCATATGCTTTTGTTGTTCAGCCAACCATTGTTGGTTTTCATTGATCTCCTTCATGTGGTTCTCTAGTGCAGTCACCTGTACATTCAACTACTACTTTTGAGTTTTTTGTTCTCTTATAGTTTTACTGTCATACACAAAAACTCTTCACAAGCTCACAAGAGTCAAACCACTTTGATATCAAAATGATCTATGAACTCTTTCAACATAGAATTCAAGAATCACAAAAAATATTGATTACTTGCTACTTTCTTTAACAAATGATGTTTGCTTTAAGAGAAGATAATATTGTGAAGGAAATAGAAAATACACTTGAATAAGACACACAAAGCACATATTTTTATCCTAGAAATCCTCAATGCAAAGGAAAAACCCAAATTATGGTAGCAGCAATGGCCCTGTTACCTTGTGTATTGAGTTAATAAGATAATTACAGGCAGTGGGACATAAATCTTATGCCCTTTACTTCTGCATATCTCCTCTAATGGACAACTGGATTCTCTTATAATGTTCTTCCAATCTTTTCAACAATTCATTCATTCTCTTAAACTCACACTTCAAATCCCTTTTATAGTTTTTTGTGAACAGGAGGGTTCTTGGGCCCTAGAAGAATTTTGTAATGTCCCCTTGTTAACTCAAGCGCTGAATGAAATTTCTATCAGCAAGTAGTTAGGAAATAAAGGCCCTGTTGGAAGTTAGGTCAGATAAGGACTAAGTCTTCAGTCTTAAGTTAGAATAATAAAGGTCCTGTTGGCAGTTCAGTCAGATTAAGAATAAGTCTTCATTCTTAAGTCTTACGCTGGAATAAGCCTATAAGGTGAGTTGGTTCTTGCTAGCTGTCAGTTATCTTGGCTAATTATGGAGGAGTTCATAGTCAGTTATCTTGGCTAATTAAGGAGGAGTTAATTGTCAGTATCTTGGCTAATTAAGGAGTTAATTGTCAGTTATCTTAGCAAATTAGTTTCAGTTAAACCACCAGTTATGGAATTGATTCCATGCAGTTTGGGGTTTAACGCTATGTTATTGGCTTCACCTCCTGCAGGGCTGGATCGGGTTCGGTTTGCACCGGATCTGGTTTCTGGTTCAGTTCCTCTGTGGGTCCACACTTTCCCACATGTGTGCAGGAGTTGAAGTCTTTTCATTTGAAACTCCAATATTTCAAGCCATTTTTTGATGATTGCTTGGCAGCACTCAGATTTTGTGATGTAGTCTTTTATCATTGTGTCCTCTAACAAATAGTTAGGGCTCTCTTTGCTTCTGGGGATGATATTTGGATCCTTCAGTTCTAATCATTGGTTACTCTCTCTTGACCTCTAAGATTAAAACTAAATGCATTTTCCATGATGTTATCTTTCACTAATGCTTTGCATCTTGCAGAATAGTTGACCAGGAAAAAATTAAAAATCCTCATTTGTTAAGGGCTAATGCTGTAGCTGTTTGAGAAAATTGTTATGTTGAATGTTCACTCCATCAAATCTCCTGCTAGTATAGTCCTAACACTCTTGGAACCCTGTTCTTACTATGTGTGCAGGCTTCAAAGTACATTTATAGTGGGTTTAGTGGTCAGGTTGTTTGTCCAGGAACATAGAGGTTGAAGGAATGTAATAAGGAATGGAGTAGATAAAAGAAACATTAGTAAGATTTTAGTACTCTAGATTTTGTCCATATATATATGATGCTATGTGATATTCTAATCCTAATTCATGCTTCTGGGTTGCATATATATATATATATATGATTTTACATGTTTTTTGTACGAACGAAACCCAAACCCCCCAAAAAAATTTAGCCGAACCCAGAACCCGAACCTGAACTAGTACAGAACCGGCAACTTAGGTTTAAATGAGTGCTTAGGGTAGAAAGATGATATCTTTAGAAATTGAAAAAAAACAAATTTAATCTTCAGCTACAAGAAAAAGGAATACTGTTGCAACAATCTGAGAACCGAGGCACACCCTCTCAAGTTTAGTCCTTTAGCCTTGGGGACAAAACCCTCAAGAGCAGGACCCATGAATACTCTGCAGGACGTCCAGAATCAGCAAGATGATTTATTATCATCTATAGGGTGCCAAAGACACTCCAGAACTCAGATCTGTGTGTTGGGCACTCTAGTGAGTCATTATATTTTTCATTTATGTTTGTGTAATGTCAAGAATTAAATAAAATATTCTCACTATTAGCATTTTCTGGGTTAATTTTTGTATACTTTTAGTTGGAATATCTCAAATTCCTGTACACACAAGAATGTGAAATAATGTCTACATTGCACATTTTGTATTTGGAGTGCGCTTGTGTTCTTTTGTTAGTTTCTTATTTTCTACCTGTTTCTTTGTCTGAGTCCAAATTTGTTCAAGTTTATGTTTTACATACATTTTACAGATCCAATGTGGATCAATAAAAGGTCAACTGTCAGTCCCGAAAAACTTATTTAACTTTGATGGACTTCCTTTTCTACCACCGTTTACTACCTGATTTTAAACCTGCAAATTTTGCTTATGATAGCTTGTCTCATCTTATTCACAGATCCACCTGTAGTGAGGCCGAAAGTGCAGAGATATTGGTAATCAAAGTTCTGATGTTGTTAATGACCTATCTTAGTAATGAGAGATTTGCTTGTTCAAAAATGTGCTTTCTTTTATTGTTCCCTAGGTGGTGAGGAACCCAAAGAAAGGAGGGTAGGACATTGTTGTCATTACATCATTTTACAAAAGCTAAATCTGCTATCCTCTTGGCTAGTTTTATCCTTAGTTTCTCTGTGATTTTGGTTATAAAGAACAGTTCCCTCCCATTAAGGGTGTCAATGATAAACATTGTTTTCAATTTTTCATACTCCATAAGATTACACAGAAGAGTTTCTAGAAAAATCTTATGTTAAATTTTGCATCAAAGTTTTGGATCATACTCCATGATAAATCATTAGGTTGAGAAACAATGACAAATAAGTAAGCCCTTAGATGCCAGTTGTGAGGAGAGTTTTTTAGCTATGTTAACGTGCACCAAAAAATTGACAATTAAGACAAATTAGAATATAATAAAACCTTAAAAAAAGTCAAACATCAAATACCAAGAGAATGAAATAAAAATTAAAAAGAGAAAAATTAAATTAGAAATTCATGTGAAACTAACAATGAAACAATGAATTAAATTAAATTTAAAATTCTTAAATGAAAGAAACATAACGCACAACAAAAGATAATATTTGAAGGCTTAAGGTTGCCTAAAAGAAATACAAAATTTGAAATTTCAAAGTAGACAAATTAAATTAGAAGCTTTCCTTGAAATTTAGTCTCCAAAAAGAAGACATCTTTTGCATCTTGATTCTCATTTCCAGGAAACCATGCTGCTACCAAGGAAGACATCATTGAAGCAGTTTTCAACACAGCTTTGATGTATGTCCATATTAAAGCTTCTCTTACCATGCATGTTGGAAAGTGTAACTTTTCCGTCTTAAATACTAGAAATTGATTATAATACAGAAAACAGTATTGTCTTCAACTCTCAAGATTGTAGGAAGCTTTGTTCGCATATTATGTGTCAAGAAGCATGGTTTTGGAAAAAATTAGAATGTTGTGCAAATGGAAGCTGTAAGAAGTTTGTTCTTCAATCTTTCAAAGAAGATGTTTGTCACATACTTATGTTTCATGCTTTTTGCTATCCTATGATTTTTGTCTTAATAAGCAAAAGAAAAATAACTGATGTGTAAAGGCATATTAACAAAAAGAAATCTAACAAAAAATTCACTGTACTAAATCCTCTAAGAGCTTTCGTTACCATATTTGCAGGAGCAGTGATGAAAACTAGATTTTATGCAACAGGCCTTACATTTCAAGCCTAATTGAATGATATTTTTTATTAACTTATTGAATTCTTAAATTAAGCACTATTTGTATGTTCTATTTAAACCATTATAGCATTGCAGTACAAAACACTTATATTCATCTCCCAGCCTTGTTACATCTCCATCCTTTTCACAAATTGATTTATATTCATGTATTGCTTCTACATATGCTCTGCGACTCTGCCATACCTTTCATAAATTTGTGCATCTTATCTGGTTTCATAAGTATGCCCTCCTCATTCTGATCCCATCCTAGTATTCCGATAATAGCCCCGCTAGTCTAACCCACACAGGAAACTTGATGCTACCATCACCCATAGGATGAAAACTCAGACAATTTTAGCGCAAGACCATTTTTCCCCCAAAACCAAGGACCATCCAAAACGGTCCTTAAGCAATCATCTAGATTGCAAAATGAAAATAAGAAAAAAATAAGCTACAACCTTAACTTGATCTCTTATATTCCATTTCTGTATCATCCATCTTCTAACAACATCAATGTTTGGACGATTACCAAAAAAACCCCAATGAACGATTTCTTGAGCCAAGCAATCACCTTAACAGAAAGGGGATCTGGAATAGAAATTAGTGTCTTTCCCACCATCTCAACTTGGACTAAAACGACGTCATAATCGTCATCAAACTCCTCACTCGTAGATTGTACAACTATAATGGCATGCTCACTCCCTTCTATAGAAAGGTAAACCGTAGGACATTCACCACCTCCATCAATACCAATAGCCTCATCATAGGTGTTAGCAACTTGCCAATTGAATAACTCACATCTTTCCAAGCATGTTCCTTTCAAAATCCTAGGAGCGCTAGTAGGAGCAACATCATGGGTCAAGGGAAATGCGTTCACACCTAGCTACGCAAGATTTTTGGTGGAGGGAAGCAAGAAAAACCCCTCCTTAGGGTATACCCAAAGTTGCTTGACCTAGAAGCAACAAGATCAGGCCTGTTCGAAGACACATGTGCTTATGAAACCTTCTTCTACACATCTTGCCTTGACTCCATGAGAAACTCCTCTTCATCATTAAAGGACATTCTACCATGCCTATAGCGACAACGCCGTAAGGGAAACATCCTCATCTTTGTTGTTCGCTTCCTATGATTCGTCCCTGCTCTAGCTTTAAGTAGGGCTAACAAACACTTTCATCATGCACTTGCACTCACACCCACTCCCTCTTCCATTCTTGCTCAACATTTTTTTGTCAAGATCCTTAGATTGTTAATGATTAATGAAGTAGACTAAATTAGTTAGATAAAAGTTTGATTGATACATTAAGAATTTATAAAAGGGTTTTTATGCAATGGGGAAGATTATTGAGTAGGTTGCATCAAGAACACAATATGTCTAGTGATGGAATTCAAGAACAAGTCTTTGAGGTGTGTTCTCTTTAATTTTTTCAAATCAAGTCTAGCTTAATTTGGGGGGTAAGCAATCCCAATTGTTAATGTGATAGAGAGTGACCTCATGAGGTTTGAACCTTGGTTGATGGCACTACAGGCAAGAAGCCCCGCCATCACACCATAGGGTTTCCCCTAAAAATCTTTTCCAAATTAAAGCTAGATGTGACCCAATGAAATAAATATTTGCCAAATCTCAACTTTTAGGTTGTGTTGCTCAATTGACTATGAGTTTATTGAAATCCACTTAAATTCATCTCCTAAATGTCGATCAAGGGTCACACCATATTTGATTAGTTGAAAAATACTCCTAGTTCTCCACTTTAAACTTCTTTCCTTGGCGAACATGTTCCTATTGTTGATTCTTCCAACACTTGAAAGATGTTCGTTGATTGTTCCTAGTGTATAATAGGCTTAGGGGTGGGGGTTATTCTCATCCCTCCTTCAAGAGAATAGGTGTGTGATGTCGTTGATCCCAATCGATGAACTGTGGATGAAGTAAGGGTAGTTTATCATCACTATCAGAAAAGCTTATGGAGGATGTGGTAAGGTAAGTATAGCAGAGTTATCAAGGTCCCAGAGGGTATCTAGGTCATAGTCATTAGAGACATAAGAATCCCATTGCCATTCGTTGGAGTCTATTTTAGTATGGTAGCCATCTGATGTCTCAATGACAATAGAAGGTGCTATTTTCTTAGAAGAGGTAGTTTCAATGCTTGGGGTAACCACATTTATCTAACCATAACCTAGTCCCAGATTCTTCTTATGATTTTCCATTATGATGGGTTCTCTCATACCTTGTTCGTGGAAACTAAGGTCACCTTTTCCAGTGAATCCTATATTTCTTGCCCAATGATAAACTTTATTGTTAGGATCAATAGGAATGGGATGTAGTTGTTTCTCTTCCTCTTCTTTCTCTTTGTAAAGCTAGGAAGATAGATTTTCTTCAAACACTACTTTGTCCTTCATGTCTCCCCACTTGGTGAAAATAGTAGGTTTGACTTCATAGGTGATAGCTTGAATATGCTTGATTTCCTTTGGTCTCCCATAGAATTTTGGTGACAGGGGAAGCTCCCCAATGCAGAAGGATTGTTTATAATTGTATTCTCCACAATCCTTGTCAAGTACTTGGATCTTAAGGTCAGATTTTGGTGGGTTGGTTGATGTAGATGGAGTTGAGGACAAAGCAAGTGATGCTGGATTGACATAGGAAAATGAGTCGAAGGATATGTCATTATTAGGTATTTGAAGAAGCGTCTTATATTTCTCCTCCAATTCATGTGGTAATGGAAGGGTTCAGGATCAACGTATATTGTGACTTCCTTATCATTGTAACAAAATTTTAAGCATTGATGGAAGGTTGAAAGGATTGCTTACATTGCATGGATCCAGGGATGTCCTAATAAAAGGTTATAAGGTAATTCAAGATCCAGTACTTGACAAGTTGTTTACACTATCGCTACCCCCACTTGAATTAGAAGTATGATTATGCCCTTAGAGTTTCTTTCCATATCATCATAGGCCCTTATGGTGATACTTTTGTTTTTGTTGATCATGTCATCAAAATATCCCAACTGCTTTACCATTTTTAAGGTACATATGTTTAAGCCTACACCTCCATCTATCAAGACTCTCTTGATCTTGTGTTTATGGACGCAAACCTCAAGATATAGAGCTTGATTATGAAAGGATCTTTGGGGAAGGTCATTTTCAGAAAAAGACCAAGTGATGGCACCAACCATAGCTTGAAATTGATTAGTGTTAATATTGTTAGGCACTGAGATTCAATGAGAGCCTTCTCTAGGATCTCTTTATGTGTGGGTGATAACTTTAGAAGCTCAAGGATAGAGATTAGTGTTGGAGTTTTCTTTAATTGGTCAACAATACTATAGTTAGTTGAAGGCTTAATTGTGGCTTTTGCTTGAGGTGGGGCTCCTTGGATTGTGACTTTCTCTCTTTGTGTAGTAACATTACACTCGAGTTTTTTTCCCATTATGGTTACGACATTGATATTGTGATCTGCTTGAGAGATGGTTCCTATGAATTTGTTGTAGATGTAGTTGGATTTTCGGTAATCTTTTCCCCTACCTTTGTCATTTCCTCTAGAATGATCGATGATTGGATCCTTGTAGATTCCCATGTCTCTATTTTTGGAGGGCCCAAGATGATGTTCAATGTTGACCTCTCCTTTTTCTATCAAGTCTTGTACAATGTTTCTATGCCTCATGCAGTTATTTGTTGTGTGACCCTTGATTTTGTGGAATTCGCATTGATCATTCTTATTGTACCAAGGGGGTTTAAAGTTTTTTTCTTCATAGTTTGTTCTATCAGGAAGCTTGATAAGGTTCTTTTGAACGAATTTACACATAATCACCTCAAGAGGTTCTCCCAATGGAGTGAACTTTCTTCTAGTTTGATTACTTTTCCTCAGTGACCCTCTTTGATTATCTTGACCATGATTTGTTTGTTGGTTATTTTGAGGATACATAAGCTAGTTGTTTTGTGTGTTTTTTTGAGGATAGTTTGTTTGAGCTTCTTGGACATTATTTTGTGGGTTGTTAGGATGTTGTATGTTCCACAAAAAATTGGCATCAACCACTCCATTGTTTGTAACGTTCTTGTTCTTTTCCCATAGTTTGGGTTTGTCATTAGAACTAGAAGTTTTCTCCTTGTTGTTATAGAGTTTAATGATTCCCCTTGTTATGAGGGCTCTTTCGATGACTAAACCTTTTTTCAATGATTTCTTCAAAATTGTTAGGACATAACATGGTGAATTGCTAGCTAATGTCCCTTGAAGGTTAGAGAAAAAGATTTATGCTAGTTGTTTTTCAGGAATGAGCCACTTACACTTACTAGCTTTGTGTCTCCATCTCTATAGGTATGAAGCAAAGGATTCGCCTTGGTTTTTTTTAATCTTGTATAGGTCAGGGACCGTTATGTCTTGCTCTATGTTATAGGAGAATTGGTTAACAAATTTGTTCAACAACTCATTAAATGTTTTCATACCGGGCGGTAGATGAGAGAACCACTCAATAGCTGCACCATTGAGACTTCGTGGGAAAAGCCTCATTAAGTAGGAGTCATTGTTTTGTACATCCATGCAAGCTACTGAGAATTCTTGTGTGTGTTCTATTGGATCTCCTCTTCCCTTGTATTTTTCAAATTTGGATATTTCAAAGTTCTTAGGGAAGGGTATCATGGATATGGAAGGAATGATCAAAGTGAAGAGCACACAAAGATATACTGAGAGGGGGGTGGGTCGGGGACGGGGGGGTGGGGGTGAATTAGTATATCGACAAACTTTTACCCTCTTGACTTTTATCAACTTTAAACTTCACACAATATCAACCATGCAAGAATATAACAATATGAACAAGTTGACACCAAGATTTTATGTGGAAACCCTTACGGGAGAAAACCACAGTACAAATAATGTACTTTATGAATTATATAAGTATTACAATGGATGTAGGCACCAACCTACTTGAATCACCAATTCTCACACTTTAGTAGGCACCAACCCACAAGGAGCATCAACTTCTATCTCTGATTTAGCAGGCACCAACCTACAAGAAGCACCAAACTCCTACTTGCCAAGCACCAACTTAGCAAAGATAGTAATTTCAAGAATAGTGTTCCACCTTTAATGTTGCTTCTTCAACGGATGATGGAGAATTCTGCTCAAATATCTTCTTTATTTACTTACTCCATGATTCCCTTTTCATGATTGATATATCTTTCACTAAATGGCGTTCATATAAGTCAACACATTATAATCATCTTTCTTTCACATTCAAATCTGCCTCTTATATTCTCTTCATAGATCTGATCTAACGTTGCCTTATGAGTGCTCAATGTTTGATTCAAAACCTGCTACAAATTAGGCTCCAGATCTGTTCCAAATTCTAATCCAACTTTTTCTTCAAATCAGATGCAAGGTCTGCTTCACTTTTATTTTCCTTTTCTTGATGGTCTTCATATATATTTTTTTTACTTCAATCTTCTTACAAATCCTTCACAGGTCTGCTCAAATATGCTTCATTATAGATCTGCCATCAATACTTCACAAATCTGCTCATAACCTTTTAATGGGTTTACACATAGGCTCTCATGAGTCTTCTTATCATTCTGCCATAATTCTTCATGTAAATCTGCCTTTTTAACTCTTCACAAATTCATCTTATATTCTGAGTATATTCTTCTTAAAAATCTACTTTCTTAAATATTCTGGGTATGATATCACAAATCCTAAAACCACACACTTATCTCTTTGAGTGTTCTTTCTATTCACTTCATTGTTCCACTCAAATCATGTATATTCTTCCTCTTTCAAATCTGCATATTCAAATGATATTCATTTTCACCCTTACTCTTCACAATCTGCTTCTCAAATGATATTCATTAAATTCTTATCCTTCTAATTCCCAAAACTCATCTTATATATCTTCTCAATTGAAGGAAATGGACATACCTTTTCTTAGTGGATATCACCCATCAAACATACACAACTCTTCATAAATAACAAATTTGTCTTATCAACCCTTCACATATTTTAATCGTTGCCTTCTTTCATATATACTAATCACTAACTTTTTAATACAAGATTTTTATCTTATATGAAAACATTCCAAATCGCACCATTTGATGAAGTGCTTATCTTCAGAAAAAAAAAATTGTATCTCTTCTTGAAAGGTTGCTTCACTTTTCTTTTGTCTTATTCTTAATTTTACTTTTCTTTATTTTGTCTTTTTCTAAATTTTTTTGTCTTATTCTTTAAAATCTGAATCGTAGCTTTCAGATTTGATTTTTTCTTGTAGCACATATACCATCTTTGTCTTATTCTTAATCATCATAGACTTTTTGTCTTATTCATTGCCACATGAGATATGAATTGCATATAATTTGTTATCAATCGTATACTCTATTTTAAATAAGAACTTATTTATGAAATCGTTTGGATGTAGTTTTGAATTATGCACACATCAACATCCCTTTGTCTTATTCAGATCACTTTCTCTTTCATAAGTTTGTTTTATGATGTATTTCTTTTTTCTTCTCCAATATAAATTTAAATATATTACTTGTCTTCTAAAACATAGAGTGCTTATGGTTGACCACCTCAAAGGGGTAGTAAGTTAAATTTGAATTTTATTCTTGGCTCCAAAGTATATGGGTCAGCCCATATTTATTTATTGTGTTTTTTTCTTTAACGTCTTTCCCATAATTATGTTCAAATCTTTAATTTAAACATATGGAAATCTTCAAATTCGTCTTTCCAATATCACAATCTCTTCAATGGGAATGTATAACGAACAACTCTTTATAACGGGCCATACTTTACCTTGACATCAATGACTTCATATTCCAACAATCTCATTTATGCTTCCTTGACAACAATCTCATTTATGCTTCTTTGACAACAATCTCATCCATGACAATATTTACACCTTGCATTCAATGATATTGCTATGTTGACAACCATTTCCTATACTCTCGTTTGTTCATCAACCATGACTACCTTCTTGACATCAATGATGTTCAATCTCACCAACAATCTTGGTTTTTGACATTAAATATAACACTTTGTTCATGTACCTTCTTGACATTAATGACAACACGTGTATGCACTTTTGACATCAATGATAATATTTCCAACACAAAGGGATATGGACATATGTCTTGTAGAGCGTAGCTCTTCTTCAATTTTCCAAGTTGAATGTTTGATATCCTTCGGTTTAGATTTTGGATTTGTATGTTTGATATTCATTTAAATATTTAAATGACCAAACGGTCATAGAATTTTCACATGCCTAGGCCCTCTGATGTCCTTTATCGGCTTTTTAAGCTCCAGCGTGGCATTCAAATTCACATCAACAATAAATTTTTTTTGAGGTTGTTTATCAAACTGTCCACGTGGCTTGTCTATGCTTCTAGATTTTGTATACATGTTTACGACGGCACTTGCAACTACATCTCACATAAATCAACCTTTTGTCATGCATTGATGGATGTCCAAACCTGGTTACAAATCTACCATTTTCGTACAGGTTGCATTGCATAGAAAGCTTAGGCGTACGAGGTAGAGCCAATATAGGTGCACACCGGCTGATCCAAACGGGTGGCTGATATTATTTCCTCCACATCAACGGTTCGAATCTTCCTCGTGTTAAGTTGTTAAGTTGTGTCTCACAGCATCGTATAATCTGCGGTGAGAAGGGAGTAAAGGAATCTTACATGGAGAGATGGGCAACACGTCAAGTATGCTTACTCAGTATGACATCGAGGAGGTCCAAGAGCACTATAATAACATGTGTATGGTGATATTTCCTTTGAATCTCATGGGTCACTCACAATTGTGTTTTCGGTGTTTTTGAATTGTCTCCTATTGTAGACCACTTTAATTTTTAATGGGTATCAACAATATTTCAAAAAATTGTCTCTTTCTCTAACATTTTTTAGGGTTTAATGGATTGTTTGTTGGGTTTTTTATATGAGAAACTTACAGAGAAATTCAGATATCTTTTAGCAAACAGAATCTTAAATTATGTCAAATTTACTGCCTAGAAATATCAATCAATTTTATATAGAATATTTTTCGGCTTGTTTGTGAAGCTTTTTTTTCATGTCTTTTGAAATCTAGCAGAATGAAAGATTAAATTGAATTGTGCCTTTCAAACTTGTCTGTGTTTGGGGTCAGTTCAATTGGGGGGGTAAAATATTTTTATCAGAGTATATGAAATTTCTGCTTAAGTGTTGAATTTATAGGGAAAAAAAATTGAATATCGGAGAATTTCGAACATTGTCCTGTCGAGCTTTTTTGGTTGCTATGGCTGCCATCGCCTTGTATCTCCTCTTTTATGTTAGATTTATCTTGTTTGTGCCAAATTTATTTTGGGTTGTATTTGTTTTTATTTTCTCTATGATTGGCGGTATTTTTTTATAGGGCATTCTAACTACTATTTAGTTTTGGGTAATCATGGGCTACTTTTGATGCTAAAATTAAATACTGTTAAAAAAATTATGAATATTTAATTTGTGGAGTCTTGAGTTTAAAATGTGGCCATGTAAAATAGTTTGCTATTTCAAGCCTAGTTAGTATGGTTTAAAATTAAATAACTTTAAATTCTATATTTCTAGGCCTAGTTAGGTTTGATTCCGAATTACTAATTACTGTAGAGTAATGGAGATACGAAGTTTATCTGAGTGGGGTTTAATGGATGATCTAAGCCATGGCGCAAGGCAAGAAGATCAATGATATTCTTACAAGAACAATATTTCGGTATCTTGCAAAGTCTTTTCAATAACGTAGGGATCTTTATTGATATAAGTTAGGACATTCAATGTTAATGAATAATTATGTATATTTACTTTTAGTGTTAGAAGGATTAAATTTAATTATTTAATTGGGTTAAAAAAATAAATTTAATATATACACACTCACACATTTCTTATGTGCAACCTCTCTCACCTCATTTATGGTCATGTTATTGTTGCCATTGTCCTTATTGGTAACTATGATGGACAATTAATTAAATATATCCACCCATTTCTTAAGCACAACCTCCTTAGCATCATTACTGGTAATGTTATCATTGCCAATGCCATTTCTTGTAACTATGACAAATAATAAATCAAAGTTGTTTTTGCTAACTTTTCCATTTTGTTAAACTTTTGTATGGAGGGAAATTTCATTCTTTCTGAAATTTGCTACTATACAAGGAAGCTAGCTTTTTAATTTGAGTACCCATTTTTTTAACTAATGCTCTACTATAACAGGTTATCATCAAACCACCCCATGCTTTCCTCTCCCATGCTTTCCTCTAGTTAGTTTTCTTTTGCATCTATTAATATTTTAGAAAGGTGACCTTTTCTTGTTTTGCTGACAGTTATTTGTATTATCAACTTTTATAATTTTGTAGCCTTCAATATACAGTGCAAAGATAATAATACAAGAAAACAAATATCGTAGAAGTTTAGAAAATATTTACTAACTTTTTTTCACTGTCAGATTACTGGTCATAATCTTTTTCTTCTTCTGAAATCTATAATATTTTTTGTATCTTATATGGGAATTTAGCAAACTTGTATGAATAGGAGATGTTGTTTCATAGAAATTCAGGCAGATTCTCATATTCCAATGGTAAATATTTATGGAAAAAATTTAGGAAAATAGGCAATTGGGAAATTTTAACCACTACACCTACATGCCTAAGAACAAGAGAAATACCATAGCAAGGATTAAACTGTATAGACAATGCATGCATAATCACTTGTAATCGAGTGTCTTGATTTTCAAACTTTTTCATTGTTCAGTTTCACAGCAAGAAATAGTTTCCCTCTATGAACATTTTTGTGCACTAGATTGAAATGGGATGGGTTTTATATCTGCAGACAAGTTTTTATCTGTGCCAGAGTTTGCAGTGAATCCACTTTCTAAGGTAAAAACTTTTGATGTTGAGGTTTATTGTAACTCTTTCTTTCGTATTACTAAATTGGAACTTAATATTTAGTTGAATTGCAAATCATGATTACCCTCTCAAACTAGATTCATGATCACCCAATTTAGCTAAAATGTTAATGAACACAAGTTAGTTAAATCTGTAACCAAAATAATAATGTGATTCAAAATGTAGCTATTCATTTGCGTATAGAATTGTATCAACATAATTCAGCTTGAGATTATTAATGTTTGTCTTTGTTGTGCAGAGGTTGTTGAGAATGCTCGACGGTTTAAACTTCAAAGATTTTATATCCTTTTTTTCACCTTTTAGCTCGAAAGCTAATCTGCTTCAAAAAATTGAATGTAAGAGTTCCAATGAAGACCTTAATTAAAATTAATGTCCTTGAAATTCAAATGAAAAAAAAAGCAATAGATATTTGTGTATAGCTTTCTACAAAGCATAAAGACATTACTAGGTTTGTTAAACATGTTATTCCTACAACTTCTGATTCAAGGACATGGATAGGCATTCATGCATGTGCTTGGTGATCACTTTTGTTCTATGGCTCTTTACCAGTCATCTACAAGGTTTATGATTCAGACGGCAATGGAAAAGTGACACTTCGTGATTTACTAGAAGTCTTGCAGGATTTGACTGGCTCTTCTATTTTTGAAGAGCAGCGTCAAGTTATTATATTCTCCTATCTTGTGTTCTTAAACTAAATCCTTATTGGAACATAATAGCTTCTTTGTACTCAGAATCCCATGCAAGTTTCAATTGCTCACTGTTTGTTGTAGGATGAGTCATGCTTTTCATGAAAGATAGGAACTTTATGAATGATTTTGAAAGGAATATTTTGGTTTGGTGTAATTTCTTTCCCTTCATAAATAACTATATCTTTATTTTTTAGACTTCCTACTGATGTTTAGATGCATTTCTTAACTACAGCAAGTTGTGGGTCAAGTTTTGGAGGAAGCAAGGTATTCAAAAGATTGCAGTTTGACGATAGATGATTTTGTAAAGGTATGCCCATTTCAAGCTTACTCTTCTTTTTGGCCAGTTCTAAACCTCTAAGTGTTTAATAGGGACTCTCTCTCTGACCTCTCTATTTATGGAATATTGGTATCTGGACAGTGTTTTGGGATATAATTGGAGATGGGATTTTCTTACCAATCCTATCTGGATCTTCCTTATTTTCCCATTTTTCCAAAGTAAAATAAAATAGGTACCTTTCTTTGAATTTCTCTAATTAAATTTGATGGTCTAGATTCGTGTATTATTTAAGGAGGGTTGGCACATAGGCACCCATGGGGCATATTAACCAAAGGAAACTGATTAATTAAAGGAGGAAAATAAAAATGGAAGAGTAGTGTGTCATGTCCCTGAAGCCGACCTGCAGCTTTTAAAGTGTTTTTAGACACTAAACCCTAATTGTAAATAGGTATTGTTGATGTGTGTTTTGTGACCTACACCAAACAACAGAATAAAGTTTCCAACGGCTACTCTATTCTCTCTTGATCAAAATATTCCGCATGCTAAGATTGCAAGAAAGTTCACAGGTTCAACTCCAAGGTTCCTTTATATAGGGGAGTAGTCTCAGTTGGTTCATTGTGTTTTTGCTGGTATCATGAGGGGACTTATGCAATTGTTCAGTAGCAGACAACAGACAGCAAATTAAGGGGTTTTACGTGGTTCGAAAGATTTTTCAAGTAAGTGCAAGTTTTCTAATACTAACCAGAAATATACTGAATTTAAATGGGTGCAAGGATAAGAGATGCTATAATCTACTCTAAGTTGGGGATGTGGTGATCGGCTTCAGCAAACTTCAACCAAACTTCGCTTTGCCTCGCTTCCGACAGCCTCCATGATGTCAGTGCAATCTTCAAGGGCATAACAAAAAGTATTCAAATCACAACTCAACATAAGGACACCATCACAATGATGCATGGCAACATGTGAATCGCAATTGAAGTTAGGTTCGAATGGTTCTAGTTGACCACGCAAGGAAAACCCACTGTCAGTAGGCTCACTAGTGGTATGGATTAGATGAAGTTTGCTTGAATCAAACACTGCATTCCTCAATTACTAGCTACTTGTATGAAATGAAACATATTCTACTTTAAGATCCTACTTGAATCAAAAGGATGAAGAAATATTGCTAGCTGCTCACAACAAAAGACAAAATCACCATCAATGAAAACTCTTTTTATTATGAGAGTGTTCACAACAGCTTCTTACAAAGCTTTCAAGGGAAAAACTTTCCTTCTTCTTAAAACTAAGCTAGCTGCTATGCTATCTCTCCCTTCTATGCTCCTAGCTCTCTAATCTCTCTAATCTTCTAATGAGGTACAAATGAGGGGGGATGACCCTTTTATAGCTGGTCAAGTCCAATGGACGGCTCAGA
This sequence comes from Sequoia sempervirens, assembly GCA_007258455.2. Lineage (NCBI taxonomy): Eukaryota > Viridiplantae > Streptophyta > Pinopsida > Cupressales > Cupressaceae > Sequoia > Sequoia sempervirens. Next base: position 249,184,172 of record VDFB02000015.1, read on the forward strand.
TTACAATCAGAGGGATGGCCCAAATTGTGCCACCTCATCCCTAACCCTAAAAATAGCTATAAAGAGGAGTGGGGAAATAAATGAGCCAAAAGATTCCCACTCACACACAAAACATCATGGGAAATTAATGCCCACCATCATCTTTCAGAAGGGTGTTTCCATTCTCTTTCTCCTTGGCTGCAAAGTCAATGAATCTGGTCAGCACAACTTCAACCTCCTAAACTGAAATAGGCGAGATGTGATCAAGTTGAAACTCCAACACCGTAACTGTTTCCATGTGCCGAGTACAAGATTTCCTCCAAGCAACTAGAGCATCCTGAGTATTCTGGATAATGCTAGAGAAGGTTGAGGTGTTTTGAAAATCATCTTGAACGAACATCTTCACCTCTGAAAAGCAAGGCACCAGTCTACTCCTGAAACTTTTTGCAGCCACCTCCTCAGAAGTTAGCCTCCTAGCAAAGATAGCTTCAAGCGTGTTCAGGACTCCATCCCGAATATTCACCATAGCCTTTCTGACTCTGACCAAATTTTCCTGTGTCGCGTCAAAGAATCCCTAGCCTGTAACCATTGAAGAATACCAGCTAGTGAATTCATATCTATCACCCTCCTGAATTACACCTTCTTCAACCAAAGTCTGCAAGGGTGTATGCATCAAAGCCTCTAGACGAAGAACAACCTTGGTCTGATAGATATGAGCATCACCCCAAGCTTGATCAACTATGTCCATTGATGCCATAATGCCAAAGGCCTGCTGATAGGAATGAGCAAGATCCTCCATAAACTTCTCTGTCTCAGCACGAACATTAGTAACCCATTTATCTACCTCTTGTGCTATCCTCCTCAAGTCTTCCAAGTCGCTAACTGATTCTCTGTGAAACTCAGATGAGAGCTTGATTGCCATATCCTCTTGCTCACAAGGATGAGACAAGTGTTGTGCGTACCCAATCAATGTTTGGTGATCTTTCTTCAATCCTTTATACTTGCTTTTAGTTTGGAGCAGCCTACCCTTGAGTGCCTCATAGGAATTATCGCACTCTTCAATTATTTGTGCTCTAGTAGGGTGACCCAACTCCATGGAAGTGATCACATAGTTCTCTGGAATAGCCTCATTTTGATCGCACTCAACCCTAGGTACAACCACGTGAAGTGTGCGAAAGCCATCTTCATTTGTTGAAATCTTTCAGAACTTCCTAGCCTTCTTCATTGGAGGTGCACTGATCCTGCTCATAAATTCTTCCATTTCAACTACTGGATCGATCTCTTCAATAGGGTCCATTCTCATCCTGTCCCTTAGCCAATCTGGCACCACCTACTGCAAGTCAGAAATAACAAATGGTTGTTCATTCCTTGCTTCCTCTTCACGAACTTCTCCTCTACTGTCACCCTGACGAGGCTCATCAACCTCTATAGGCTGAGTATCTCCCGAACCTTGGGCCTCCTACCCTGTAGTAGTGTCATCCTCTAATGTCGCCTCAATCTCTCACTCGAAGCGAGTATTTGTGGTCGTCTCTTCCTCTATCTCCTGTTGGTTTTCTTTTCTAGGAACATTGACGCTCTAGCCAACTGACTCCCTGCGAGGTGGCTGATTTGCCTCTTATAATTCTCCTTATTTATTCAACATATTCCTTTGATTAGAAATCAATGAGACCTACTGTATACTTGGAGAATGAGTCCTCAATGGCGTATGTGATGCCTCTTCAATTCTTTGAGGCTCCGGTTGGACTGGTTCTTTTCTTCGTGGCTTCGCAACTCGAGCAACCTGCTTTTTCTTTTGAATATTGGGCATCCTATGATCTCTGATTAAGTTATAAGAGGAATTGATCTGCTCTTAAGCCAGTTCATGTGCCTCTCTGCCCATGCTCTTGTGAATGTCAAGACTGGTATGCAACGCATATCCAAATCCATAATCTCTGGCTCCTACCAATCCGGAAGTGGGAGTGGTGTATTCCTCACTGTCTCATAATCTGGGTGAATAATGTTGATATCATCAACCTGGTCTAACACGGGAACAATCTCACATTCTCTAATCATGTTCAATGGTATCCTCGAAAACATCCTTCTTCTTACTTCAGCTTCATCTGATGCACTTGCCCAAAAGTCTTCAATGTGTGCCTTATGTCTGAATTCTTCTTATAGTAGCCATCTGATATTCTTATGAGGTTCATAATGATGCCTGCTAGTATGATAAGACAGGTGGAAAAAGTGAATCTCATTTGCCATTTCCTTGGCTTCCTGTAGTGTTGGACAAACTTCATCTGAATTTCCCATGATGATAGGGAAGTCAAGCCCTCCTTTCTTCTTCTTCTTCTGAATTTTATCGTAGGCAATGAGCTGCCTAGATATTTCTAGTATCAAAATTTTGTTTGTGGGGTATCGGGGCAATCTGTATGGGTAAGATGAAAACCCCTATAGCCTGATGTAAGTGAATTTCAGAAATTTGATAAACCAACATATGTACCTCTCAATCAGCTCCTGAGCCTCCTTTGATATTATGTGATGAGTTCTTTGTTGAAGTGACCTCGTTATGTGCATCGTGAAGGCATCATTGACTCTTTTGTAGTGAGAAGTGCTCGTCAAATGCAATTGTGGACAAGCCTCATGAATCTTGAATTGCTGAGAGCCACACCCAATCGTCCCCTTGTATGATATCCCTCTGTACTTTGTGATTTTGGCCAGAATGTAGATGATAAATGAGCTCATATAAAATATCTTCGTTCTTCTCAAAATTTTGAGTTGTTCATACAAATTGTCGATGATCATCACTGCCCAGTCAACATGCTCTTTGCCTTCCATCACAAGGTTGATGTAGTAAAACATCCTAGGCTCAAAGATGAACGATTGGGGGCACCCTCCAACTCTGCTAAGCATCATAATTAAGTCACAAAACTCTTGCTTCAAGTCATCTGAGATTATCTGCTTTGGCAACTTTGTGCGAGTTGGCTTAGGCTTGTTCATCCAACGAGAGTTTATCATATGAGCACACCTTTCAAATGTAGAAGCATACATTCATTTAGCTCGTTCTCTTGTTTTGTAAATCATCTTCTCATAGGTGGGAATTCCAAATGCTTCTCCAATAGCCTCAGGCATGAGGTTGGCAAACAACTTGTCGTCTAGTGAAATGAAAGTTCTTCGCTCTGAGTTGTAGCAATTAGCACATTCCATAATCAGCTCCAGACACTGAATTGCTGGTGGAAAATTAGTGGCTGCATAATGTCCACTTCTAATAATATTGTGCAAAGTGACTGATGGATGATGGCCATCTATCCCCAACATTCGTCTTCTAAAATCCTCCAAATTGAAGGAGTCAAGGTTTGTATCACTCAACTTTCCTAGCTTCAAAGAAAACTTGGACTCCGATAGGAAAGACTTGCTCAGCTTCTCTATTACAACGTGTCTTGATGCATTCTCTTTGTTGGATTCAACATTAATCTCCTTGTTGGCTGCTCTTCTATTTTCTTACGCCATCCTCCAGAAATGAAAAATAGTAATTATAAAAAAAACTTAGAAAAACAATATCACTTTGAGATTGCCAGCTAAATTCCAAGAATGAAAAAGCCTCAGCACTGAATTTCAAACTCCAAACCTCAACACCCTTTCAACAACTTTGAATTTTCAACACTTAGAAAGTTTCTCTTGCAACAATACAACCTTTGGCACTTAGAAGAATTTCGTCCAAACCAACATCAACAACTTCAAATTTCTCCTCCCCTCAGAGCTTAATTTCACACTCAACAACTGGTGAAGAAAATAAACAAAATTCACAACTCATATAGCCAAGTCGAGTTCTAGAAGAGGCTAATTTTGGCCAAGTCATTAAATTTCCACTCCTCCACTACAGGAATTTGAATTTTCCCTCCTCCGGTAGCCGCAACACTTGGCATTTGAAACATGGAATATTTGACCTTCTAGAATTTTGAAAATTTCACCCCCACTGGTATAGGTGTACTTCATCATATTTTCATTTCAAAATCATTAACTCAATATCCCTGCTTAAGAAAAATTCATCTCAACTGGTTAAGGCGTCCATTTTATTCTTTTCACCTGTCTTGGAAATTTATTTCATCTTTACTATGGCTTGGAAAAATTATCCCTTACAAATTTAATTGAAGATCGCATAGGCATCCATCTTCAGTTTGTAATCCAAGGCATTTTCATTTTCAAAAATATTTCTTTCTTTTGCCTTAGAATTTTTTTAATTTTATTTAGGAAATTTCATCAACAGGCGCCCATTTAAAAATATTCACTTTAAAATCTCCAATAAGGTGTGGAGAATTTCAAAATCATCTCTCTATACAAAATGTCTGAGACCCAAAAAAAATTCCCCTCAGAAAACGTAATATTTGTGTGTATACATGTGAAGGGGTACATTTAATTTTTTTATTTTCCACCTTAGACAAAATATTTCCCACTAAAGTCCATTTTCACTTCTTCTCCCTTGGGCGTACTTCTCTTTGCCTTAGGAAAATTTTCAAATCACCTCTTCAAGCTAGGCGCATTTGGACTTCTCTCCTTTCATTTGCAAACACTTAGAAGAATTTCCCACCTCCTACATAGGATGGGCGCATTCTTAAGGTGGTGGAGGAATTTTCATCACTTAGAAAAATTTTATGTTTCTATCACAAACATGGGCGCATTTAGGGGGTCCTCAAGGAATTTCAACGCCTTAGAATATTTTTCAAACATCCTCCATAGCTTGGTGACTTGGGTGCATTTGGAGGGTGGTGAAGGAACTTTTCTCCATACTTCTCCAAGTTGGGCACATTTGGGTAGGTGAGGTTCCATTTCCACACTTAGAAAATATTTCACATCACTTCCTTGATGAGGGCGCATTTGAGGGGTTGAGGAGGAATTTTTCAACACTTAGCAAGTTTTCACTTCACCTCACTTTACCTTGGGTGCATTTAGGGGGGTGGGAAGGAATTTTTCATGCCTTAGAATCTTTTCCAGCTGTATCTCCAACTTGGGCGCATTTGGCTAGGTGAGGAGGAATTTCTCCTAACTTAGAAACTTTTCTTCTCATTTCTTCTTGGTGGGCGCATATGGAGGGGTCTATAGGAATTTCAACGCCTTAGAATATTTGTATGTCTATCACCTCCAACAAACTTGGGCGCATTTGGGGGTGTGTCCTGCCAATATCAGACTTAGGCAAAAAATTTCATGCTTCCCGCCTAGCTTTCTATTTTTAGTAAGTTCTGGTGCTCCTGTGTTCTCTATGGATTTTCAGCATTTTCAAGACCCATTTTTGGTTGAACCTGACCCTCGTGATGTAATTTTCGTGTTCACACTTGTCATATGTGTTGACCTGCTATTTATAGTAACTACTTGATTTTAGAACTTCTACAACTCTGTTTGACGTGAAATTTGCTCCATGGGGTCCTCATGGGTTAACTGACATGTTCACACTGGTGCCTCGTGCTGACCTACTATATGTAGCCTGTTTCAAAAGTGACTTACTATAAATAGTAAGTAGTTAGATTGTGATTAAATTTTACCAATAGATAGCTTGAAAGACACTGATTGCAATGGGATACATCAATTTTTGAAGATTCTTGCGTTTTACCCCTCATTGCAAGTCCTGAAGCTAGAAACCCTAATATGTCTTGCACGTGGCTCAAATGACCTTCGTTTGACCTTATTTCTATTGCATGTCGCTCTATTCGCAATACTGAAGTGGTGTGGAGCTGTTGGAGTGATCCTGCTAAAAATAGTAAGTGTCCGAAAAAGTGACAAACCACTTGTCTGATGAGTTTGCATCTCACACTGTCCAACAGATCTCAAAAAACCCAAAAAAACCCAACAAACTGGTCTGCATGCAAGTATTGGCTAAAAATAGTAAGTTCCTAAAAAATGATTAACTCTGCTTGCATGTCACATTATTGCAAAGCTCTCGAAAAACCCATAAAGGATATCCTGACATGCATTGGGAAATCCTGCATGCAATCCCTAAAAACGGCTCCCGAAGTTAGAATCGCTAAAATTAATCATCTCAACTTGCATGTTATATCATCGCGAAGGTCTTCAAAAACCCAGAAAGAGTATCCAAACATGCATTGGAAAATCATACATGCAAATACTAAAAATGGCTTCGAAACTCGGACTGCTAAAAATAGCAAGTTGTCAAATTCAGCTCAAAATTTGCAGGCGGGTAACTTAAAGTGTTCTAAGCATGGTGTAGCAGTCAGAATTCAATTAGCCAACTCAAATTAACCTTAGATTTTCCCAAAGAGCAAAACCCCTAATTTGCAGACCTAGTCAAATTTTCAATTTAAGCTCAAAGACAAGCACATCCCAAGAAAGACAAGCAAGAAAGAGAGAGACAACGGGAAAACTGGAGCTAAAAGATGGGAATGGAGCTAAAATTAGGGGTTCCCATTTTGAATGGGGTGATGTGTGAAAAGGTTACAATAGGTATTAATAGTAATATTATTGTTGATAATTATTAATTTGAAATACATAATAATTCTGGGCTGACCTAAGTAAATTATTGGAGCCCATTTTTTAAAATAATCATAAATTTTTCTAGCTGACCTTTCTCTAGTTTGGGTGCCACTTGTAAATGATAGGTATATATACACCTACACTAGCTAGGTAAAAGCAGCTGGGAAATATTGTGTCTGATGTTTATGCTCTAATAGGGACATAAATTGCAGTTAGAGAATTCATAGATTTTGGTTTTGGGATTAGGCACTATATAGTTGGTAGAAGGGCGCATCAATGATGTTCTCCTTGTTTTAGAGATTTCTGCTAACCTTATTTCTATTTATCATATTTGTCATTTTGGTAATGAGAAGAGAGTTGAGTTTTCTCCACATGATGTGGTCATTACAGAGCTATGGAATCTAGAGATTGTTTTTGTTCTCGGAAGTGTGGATCATGATCATCACTCATTGCACATGTTGATTCTTTGAAGAAATTTTGGGATGAATGGTCTATGCACATAGGACTTTATGCATGGTTTTCCTAAGGTTTCTTGTATTGAGGGTTTTTGTTGAGTTTATGTGCTTCACAAACATCACCAAGATCCATTTCCTAAAGGTAAGGCAGCCTTGAGTTGGTACATAGTAACTTAATGTCATTTTTGACTCCTTTTTTTTGGTCCAAGTGTGTGTCACCTTCATTGATGACATCACATGATACACATGGATGCTTTTTCTTAAGTATGGTGAGGTCTTCACCACTTTTAGGACCTTCAAGGCATTCTTTGAGAAGTAGTTTAACCTTTCAATTAGGAAGATATTCGTTGATAATGGGGGAGTATATGAATCAAGCTTTCAAGGATTTTTGTAAAGAGTAGGGTATTGAACATCAATACACAGTTCCCTACACCCCTTGGAAGAAGGGTGTTGCTAAGAGAAAGAATAGAACTTTACGGGAGATGAAAAATTTCATGATTCAATTGAAGGACATGGCACATACTTTTTGGGTTGAAGCAACCAATTGTGACAACTTCATTTAGAATCGCATGCCTCACAAGGCAATGTGAAACATGACTCCTAAGGAGGCTTTGACCCATGTCAAGCTTGATGTTTCTTTGTTTAGAGTATTTGGTAGTGAGGCTTGGGCCTCAATCCAAATGGAAAGCACAAGGCTATGGAGAAGAAGAGTCAACCATTGATTTTGTTGGCTATTGTGAGGATGTGAAGGTCTACATGTTGTTTGGTCTTGTTTCTTGTGATGTCTTGTTTCAAGGACAAGCAAGTTTAATGTGAACTTCACTCAAATGGACACTCTATTAGTAGCTTCTCCCTCACTCCCCCTCCTCCTTTGTCACTTGAGAATGATTATGATGATCATGCTACACCACCTCCTAATAAAAACGCTTTGCCTCGTTAGGCCTACACCACACTTAAGGAGGTTGGATCTTTGGTTGGTGATTGTGTTGACTCTCACCATACTCATTCACACATAGTTGGTGTTAGTCTTTTGAGTCACGTATTGTTCGATGATCCTTAGAAGTTTTTAGATGTGGCAAGTTTTCTAGGGTAGGACGTTGATATGGTAGAGGAATATTCGTCTTTGATGAATAATCACACATGATATCTTGTACCTCTTTTGAAGGGAAGAAAATTGGTTCATTGTAAGTGGGTTTATCAAACCAAATATGTAGCAGATGATTCCATTAACAAGTACAAGGTATGTCTTGTGGCTAAGTGTTTTTTTTATAGGTTGAGGGCTCTCACTACTTTGAGATCTTTGCTCTTGTTGCCAAGATGGATTCTTTATGTCTTGTACTTTCTCTAGTTGCATCATAGAGATGGCTAGAATAATAGATGGATGTGAAGAGTGATGTATTGCACAATTATCTCAATGAGTAGATCTACATGGAGCAACCTCTAGGTATTGTGTAGAACCCTTCGCTTGTTTGAAGGCTTTGGCGTTCACTTTATGGAGATGAGAATTTGATATCGGTTCTTTATGTAGATGATTTGATCTTGATAGGTAGTTCATCTATGATTTAGAGTGTATAGAGAGCATTGATGCAGCAATTTGAATTGATCGATCTTGGGCTTCTACACTATTTCCTTTGTCTTTAGGTCTTCCAATCTTCTGAGGGGGTCTCCATTTTTCAACAAAAGTATGCTCTTGATTCGTTTCACTATTTAGGCATAGTTGATTAATGATTGCAAGCTAGCCGCCACACCATTTCAGCTAGGTATCACATTGTCTACTAGTTGTACTTCATCGAGAGTTGATGCTACATTGTATTGATAGTTGGTTGGCAATTTTCTCTACTTGACACATGGTTGTCTTGATATTTCCTTAAGAGAATTCCTTATAATGTGCTTTAGTTTTTTAAAAACATTATCATATTCCTTACACCCAATGAAAGTTGCTTCCCTTAGCTGAAATTTGATGTGAAGGTGAGGCTATGGAGGAAGAGGAAGAAATAAGTTTCCTCATGAATAGTGCAGTTGTCATGTCCCCGAATTAAGGCATTGTTTAAATTAAAGATCATGTTAAAAGACAATGAAGTTGCTTTTGTAAATATCAATCCATAAGATATAAGTCATTATGTACATTATTAATATATATATTATTGAATAATATTATATGAATATTTTAGGAAAATATATATTTGCTAATATTATTAATTTAAATATTAGTATAATATATATATAAATACATTTATATTTGTAATTATATTATGTAATGGTGAATCTGGTAACAGATAACAAAATAGAATCGTAAATAAAATATTTTGAATATATTCTTATATTATTCTAATATATACATTTAAATTTAAAGATTAGTTAGTGCGTAATGAATGTAAATAACTTTATTATTATTATCATTACATAAGGAATTCAATAAAAGGAAAAGACAATATTAACAAGGATAATTAAGTCGGAGTGCCATGCGTCAGGGCAATGGATGGTTTCCTCCAGGTAAGACACGCAGCCCAAAATGAAAGGAGATGCCCGCCTAAACCGTTGTCATAGGGAAATAAATCGATCTTGAGGGATTTTCGGGCAAAAAAAATGAACATTATAGATGAAGCATAACAGATGACAATCTCCATGATCTTGAATCTTGAAACGGGATTTAGAAGACGTTGGTGCTATTGGAACAAGCCGTCAATGGATAGTCTCCATGAATAAGAGATGACAATGTTAGCAAAGTGACCGAGGGTTGAATAGATAAATCTTGTATCAAGTGATGCTGAAAGGGATAATATAGTTATTTGGAGGTGATTAATATTATAGGCGAGGCAAGCGAATAGAGTTGCAAGGAAGAAAAATGTTTTGGCACAACAGCCAAACAAATTGAAGATGCATTCAAAGTGACTTATTTGGGGGCTGAAGCAGCTAAGTCAGTGACACGAGTTTAAGAAGACAAAGTACAACACTCTCTTAAGAAACCCGACAGGAGTTGTGCGACACCTAGGAGAATAGCGACAAACATAAGCTTAGGATTTATCGAATCTCATAAAGGTAGAGGACTGAGAATAGGAACCAAATAAAGAAGGAACATATGCTCTGAAATCTAATCACTAGTAAAGAGCAGCCGACTAAGGTAAGTGATGTAGGAGCATCCAGTGGTGTAAGGGTAATCTTGCATCACCCAAAAATAGTTAAATTTCAAGTTTCTCATTTTTTAGATGTTTTTACATTTTTGGATACCCTTTTCATCATAATGAAATTCCCAATTTACGGTTTTTATTTTCTATTCCTGGGTTGAAAAATATTGCAGTTTTAGTTTCTCATATTTGCACTTGAAAATCTTCTGAGTTAGATTTGAGGCACTTAGATTTCCCAAAACGGCCCCAAAACTTGCCAAAATTGGCATATCAGATTTTAATCGCGTTATTGATTTCGAGACCTTTCCAACGATTCAAACGGTTCGCGAATCAGAGTCCCGGATCAAAAGTTATGGCCCCGGGAAGTTGGCGCACTTTCTAGAAGATACAATTGTAAATGTTCTTTTGAAATTTGAACTTCAAGTTGTAATTTTCGGCGCCAAACCTCCTAAACTCACATTTGAATGTTGTTTTGGCTCCAAACTAAAGAGGATCTCTATTTATGGGCGGGTTTCTAATTTTTTGGTAGCTTTTTGGGTACAAGCTCGCATATTGCAAAAGGGTTATTCTGTAGCTTTCTGTAACTTGCATGTGTTGTAGAACTTGGGGATTTGATATCCTCTGCATGTAAGAAGCTCCATTTTCTGAATAATAAAATTATTCTCTTGTTTGTGGGTTATTTTCTATGTCTTAGGTTGCACCCTCATCAAGTGGTATCAGAGCGGGGTTTTCTTGAGCGTGTGGACCAATCGCCAATCGTGAGGCAGTTCGCACCAGGACCGTGGTTGTGGGTCAAGGTCAAAAAAGATGCCTCCAAGAGTGATGCCTAGTAGGCATGGTGGTGCCAGAGGTGGTCGAGGCGGCAGAAATGTTGTTGGAAGAGATGCACTAGCAATCCTCCAGAGACAGATTGATGCGTTACAAGAGCAGTTGAGAAGAGGGTTAAACCCGAGGGAGGAAAGTGAGGATGAAGGAGAGGAAGAAGGTTCAAATGTAGAAGAGGAAGAAGCAATTGATCAAGACCAAATGTGGCTAATAAGGGCCATTTCAAAGATCGGGAAAAGACCTGTGAGCGTAAGTCCCTATTCTCGAAGTCTCGACCGAAGAGTTGATCGACTGGATCAACGAGCTAGAAGAATATTTTGAGTATGAGGAAATAGAGGACCCAGATCGGGTTAAGTTTGCTAAAATGAAGCCAAAGGGCCATGCCAAGATTTGGTGGAAAGAGGTCCAGCTTGGAAAGAAATCAAAGAGGAAAAGGAAATATCACCAGATGGGATCGCATGGTAGAGAAACTAAAGAAGCAGTTCATACCAGTGGACTACGAGTTAGATCTGTTGAAGAAATTGCAAGGGTTGAAGCAAGGAAGCAGATCTGTGAAAGAATATACTGAATATTTTCACAAGATAATCATTAGAACGGGTCACATAGAGGCAATAAGGAGAAGGTAGTCTATATCTTAATGGGTTACGACCAAGCATTTAAGGAGTTAAGCCTAGTCAGAATGACCACCATTGAGGATGTGTATCAGTTTGCTCTGAAGGTGGAAGAGAAGCTGAACAAAAGATTTGATGGCAAGCAAAAAGGATGAGGAGGTCAAAGCGGAAGGGGCAATGGAAGACCTTCAGGAAGCCGAAATGATGATGAAAAGAAAAGTGAAGATGTGGGTACCAATCGAAGCCAATGGAATGACAACTTCTACCGCCCTCGTGATCAAAATAGTGGTGATCAAAGAGGTAGAGGACGAGGGAGATATGGACAAGGATCTAGAAGAGATAGTTTCAAAGGAACATGTTTCTAGTGTGGTGAAGAAGGGCATCGAGCTTATGAATGTCCACAACACAAAGGAAGGGCAGACAAAAGGCCAGAAGGTCGTGGAAGGGTTGCGCATGCAGATGAGGAGGCCCAATCTAAACATTCAGATGGTGTTGAAAGGGGAGAAGCCCTAGTGATTAGGAGAGCCCTGGTGACTGAGGAAAAGGAACTAGAATAGAGGAAGAATCTGTTTCGCACAAGGTGCAAGTGTGAAGGAAAATGTTGTGATGTCATTATTGATGGTGGGAGCACCGATAATCTAGTGTCAGAGGAGATGGTCACAAATTTGAAGCTGAAGAGGGAAAGGCACCTGCATCCGTATTGGATTGCCTGGTTGCAGAAAGACCACAAAGTTTTGGTCAATGAGCAGTGCCTAGTAAAGGTCAAGATCGGGAGCTACCATGATAAGGTACTCTGTGATATCATCCCCATGGATGCATGTCACATGTTGTTAGGGAGGTCGTGGTAGTTCGATAGGCGAGCTATACATGATGGTCAGAAAACACTTATTCCTTGACAAAGGATGGGGTTCGTCACAAGTTGAAACCCCTGAAGGAGACCGAAGAAAAGGTATGCAATAGTGCTAGAATTTGCTATGTAGATGGAAGAAAAAATTTAGAAGGTATGAAGCATGAGCGTGTGTGTTATGCATTGATTCCTAGAGTAAGGAGGATAGTGAGAAGGTTCCAGAAGAAGTTTCTGGGATGTTGGATGAGCTCAGGATATTGTTTCATAATGTACCTAGGTTTACCACCAATAAGGAAGATCACCATCGATTGACTTAATTCCTAGAGCTAGTTTGCCAAATAAGGTAGCTCATAGAATGACTCCAGCAGAAAATGAGGAGTTGAACAGACAAGTTCAAGAGTTGTTGAGAAAGGGTTTGATACGGAGAGTTTGATTCCATGTGCAGTACCTACAGTACTAGCACCAAAGAAGGATGGGAGTGGAGGATGTGTACAGATTCCAAGCCATAAACAAGATAACAATCAAGTACAGATTTCCGCCAAGGATGGATGACCTGATGGACTGTTTGAGTGGAGCTCAGTACTTCACAAAGATTGATCTGAAGAGTGGATATCACCAGATCCAGATTCGAGAGGGAGATGAATAGAAGACCTCAAGACCAAAGAGGGCTTGTACGAAAGTGGTTAGTCATGCCTTTGGGCCAACTAATGCACCAATCATCTCGCGCTCATGAAATCCAGGTACTAAAAGAATTTCTAATGGGTTTTGTTATGTGTATTTAGATGATATTTTATTTTCAAGAAGACGTTGGATGAGCATCCGATGCATATTTGGAGAGCCTTTGAGAAGTTAAGAGAAGAGAAACTGTTGATTAATCCGAAGAAGTGTAGTTTTGTGAAGAGGGAGTTAGTGTACTTGGGGTTTGTTGTCTCAGAAGGTCTCAAGATGGACCCAGAGAAGGTGAAGGCTATTCTGGAATGGCCTACCCCAAGAACTACTACCGAGGTGAGATCTTTCCATGGTTTGGCTAGTTTTTATAGAAAGTTCATTAGAAACTTCAGTAGTATTTGTGGAGCCCCTGACTGAAACAATGAGAGGGGATAGAAAAGAATTCAAGTGGAGCACTAGAGTGGCAAAAAGTTTTGAACTGTTGAAGCAGAAGGTGACAGAGCAACCTGTTCTAGCCCTCCAGATTTCAACAAGGTGTTTCAGGTGGATTGTGATGCCAGTGATTGTGCCATTGGAGCAGTGTTGAGCCAAGAAGGTAAGCCCATTGCCTATTTCAGTGAAAAGTTAAATGATGCCAAGAGAAAGTATTTTGTATATGATCATGAATTTTATGCAATAGTTCAAGCATTAAAGAAATCGAGACATTATTTGTTGCCGAAGGAATTTGTTCTATATACTGATCATCAGGCCTTGCAGTACCTAAATAGTCAGGGAAAATTAAATAAGAGGCATATGAAATGGGTAGAGTTTTTGCAGAGTTATACCTTTGTTTTGAAACATAGGAGTGGGAAGTCAAATAGGGTTGCAGATGCCTTAAGTAGGAGGCATACATTAATGACAAAGATGCAGATTGAAGTGGTTGGGTTCAATGAACTCAAGACACTGTATGCAGAAGATCCTGATTTTGCAGAGGCTTGGAAAGCTTGCAAGGAACTTGTTACAGTGGACAGGACAAGGTGGCTGGATTTCATAATCCAGGATGGCATGTTATTTAAGGGAAGTCAATTGTGTATCCGAGGAGTTCCATGAGGGAGAACCTGATAAAGGAGAAGCATAGTGGAGGAATGGCGGACATTTTGGTCGGATAAGACCATTGCCATTATCAAAGGAGCATTATTATTGGCCTCGTTGTCACAAGATGTGAAGAAGTTTGTATAAAGCTGCAGGGTATGTCAGATGGCTAAAGGAGTGAGCCACAATACAGGCTTATATCAGCCCTTACCTGCACTAAAGAGGCCATGGGAGGATATAAGTATGGACTTTGTTCTTGGTTTTCCAAGGACACAACGAGGGAATGATTCAGTCTTTGTGGTGGTTGATAGGTTTTCGAAGATGGCACATTTCATTCCATGTCAGAAGACCCATGATGCAGTCCACATTGCTGACTTGTTCTTCAAAGAAGTGGTGAGGCTACATGGTCTGCCAAAGAGTATTGTTTCAGATCGTGACACCAAATTTGTGGGGTACTTTTGGAGGACCTTGTGGAAGAAGCTGAAGATAGAGTTGAAGTTCAGTTCTGCACACCATCCACAAACAGATGGGAAGATAGAGGTTGTTAACAGGAGTCTGGGTAACCTACTGAGATGTTTGGTAGGAGATAAACCCAAGGGATGGGACTTGATCTTACCCCAGGCAGAATTTTCTTACAACAATTATGTCAACAGAAGCACTGGTAGATCACTGTTCTAGATTGTGTATGGAGGTAGCCCCAGAACAGCTCCAAAATTGAGGAAGATGGACCAAGAGAAGAAAATAAGTTTGAAGCCAAAGATTTTGTAGAGCACATCAAGAATATACATGACAAGGTACGATAACACATTAATAAGATGAATATGCAATATAAGGCTAAGGCAGATCAGAAAAGGAGGAATAAGGAGTTTAGATTGGTGATGAAGTAATGGTCCACTTGAGGAAAGAAAGGTTTCCCATGGGAACCTATAACAAATTGAAGATGAAGAAATTCGGTCCCTATAAGATTTTGAAGAAGCATGATTCAGGGAATGCATATGAGGTAGAGTTGCCTGATGGAATCAACATTTCCCTTGTGTTCAACATTTCAGATTTAACAGAGTATCATGAAGGTGGAACGGAGGAAACACCAGCAATAGAGCAGTATGGAATTCCAGCACCTACTTCAAAAAGTGAGGAGATTGAAGCAATCTTGGATAGTCGTGTGGGAAGGAGTACCAGAAACAAGCAGTATGAAGAATATCTGGTGAAATGGAGAGGAAGGCCTGTGGAAGATTCATCCTGGCTATCTAAGGCAACGGTTGACCGGTTGGTTTTTCCTCAACCATCTAAGACATGATGGGGTCACTTCTCAAATTACCCTGGGTGTCTGATGTAGGAGCATCCAGTGGTGTAAGGGCAATCTTGCATCACCCAAAAATAGTTAAATTTCAAGTTTCTCAGTTTTTATATTTTTTTACATTTTTGGATACCCTTTTCGCCATAATGAAATTCCCAATTTACGGTTTTTATTTTCTATTCTTGGGTTGAAAGATATTGCAGTTTTAGTTTCCCATATTTGCACCTAAAAATCTTCTGAGTTATATTTGAGGCACTTAGAGTTCCCGGAACGGCCCCGAAACTTTCTGAAAGCAAAGTAGCAAATTTCGAGCACGTTATTGACTTCGAGACCTTTCCAATGGTTCAAATGGTTTGCGAATCGGAGTCCCGGATCAAAAGTTATGGCCCCGGGAAGTTGGCGCACTTTCTAGAAGATACAATTGCAAATGTTCTTTTGAAATTTGAACTTCAAGTTGTAATTTTCGACGCCAAACCACCTAAACTCACATTTGAATGTTCTTTTGGCTCCAAACTAAAGAGGAGCTCTATTTATGGGTGGGTTTCTAATTTTTGGGTAACTTTTTGGGGACAAGCTCGAATATTGCGAAAGGGTTATTCTGTAGCTTTCTGTAACTTGCATGTGTTGTAAAACTTGGGGATTTGAGATCCTCTGCATGTAAGAAGCTCCATTTTTTGAATAATAAAATTATTCTCTTGTTTGTGGGTTATTTTCTATGTCTCGGGCTGGGCCTTCATCAGTAAGGAAAGGTTGGTAACCATTTATATGGGAGATAAGATTGATAAATACGATTATGAGTTTAGCTATTAATGGTCAAACACACGATTAATCTAAGTAATCACCGATACTTAAGAAAGTATATTTAAATCTATCATGATTGACTACTAGATAAAAAATTATGTTCTATAGATATATGAAGATAGCTTATGATTGATAAACATATTTGAATATATTAGGATTAATGAATACATTGAATGGGTAAGTATATTAAGAGTTGAAAGGGAAAGCACAATTGATAGGTAGACACATCATAAAGGGTATAATAGAATCCATCTATGGGACGGATATCAATATTTACCATGATGTGCCCATGTAACATAATATAAAAGAATCCTTCATATGTGAAGTAATAAGAATGGAACGAATAATCCTCTGATAAGAATGAAATATTCATATCATTTTGATCTTATTGGAAATTGTGACTGAAATTTATCAATCTCTAATGTTTCTAATGTCCCTTTGAGAAATGCTTGGAATACAAGATTCAGGTTTAAGTCCTTTCTCTAGAAATGGTTCATTACAGCAGTCCATATAAAACTCCTAATTTCTGTAGCACTCTTTTGTGGAGGCCATTTTACATTTGCTTCTATTTTGGAAGGATTTGTTCTTAATTTCCCTCCTCCTACCACATATACTAAATACACAAATTATTCTTTAGCAAATTCACACTTTTTCATGCTACATAACAATTGTTCTTTTAGCCATTGCAATACTTCTTTAATGTGGAGGAGATGTTCTTCCCAAGTAGAATTCAAAATTAGGATGTCATCTAGATAGACAGTCACACAACTATCTATGAAATCTCTTAACACATCATTCATCAATCACATGAAAGTAGTTGGTACATTACTTAAGCCAAATGGAAGTACAAACCATTCAAAAAGTCCTTGCATAGTTTTGAATGCACTCTTCCATTTATTTTCTCAAAGAGCCAAAGATTAGATCTATACCCAAGAACCCCTACAAAAACAATGGATTCTTTCCAAAAGAGAGTATGCAAGAAAATGAGCTTGCTTGATATTAAGACCTATCAAAATGATATGAGGTAGAAAGTATATTACAAAGTGTACAATGACCTTGCTTATATAGGCAAGGTGAGGAATAAAATTAAACAAGATTGTGACATGTATCTTAATCCTATGACATGAGACAACTAACTCATAACAACCTAGGAATCAAGCATTAAATTCTAGAAAGATAAGATCATCTATCATCATAAGATTGTATCTATTGAATAGTGCATGTGATTTCTGGTATCTGTTCTTAATGATGATCTTATTAAGATCCTTGTAGTCAATACACATTCTTCATGCACAATCCTGTACAATCACTGAGCGAACCACAAGGTGTATAACCCCTTGTTCAAGCATCTCTTGAAGTTTTTTCTTGACCTCATTGCTCTCTAGTAGAGTATGTTGATACAATCTGATGTTTGGAGATTTTGGTAAGAGTCAAATCATGCTCCATCTCTCTTCTTAGTTGCAATCCTCTAGGTTCTTCTATCACTTTTTTGAAAAAATGAAAAGACTTCATCCAAGCCTTTCAACATTGAGTTAGTCACAGTAGAAAATCCTAATCCATTATTTTTCTTATATTTTAACATGAGTAAACAAAATTTCTTGATTTCTTAAATTGATTTTATTGCTTGGTTAGAGCTTACCATGGCTACTTTTGCCATTTTTATGTGTTTGTGCTCTCTCATCATGTGTTTGATTCCAGCCTTGACCAACACATTCTTCTTCTAATAAAAATTGCATCACTAACATATAAGAACTCCCAAGAACTATGTCAATTTGTCAAATGCAACAAGAAGAATAAAATTTACAACTAACTCATCTACATACTGTGAATTTAGCAAATTTGAAATTGTTATGTTCTATTACCTGTATTTCTCACCCTTTTTGTCCCATCTAATGGGTGGATGAGAATGTTCATCAGTTTTCATATCAAGTATCTTAAACATATTTTTTCAAATTAGATTACATTGTGAATTGGAATCTACCAATACATTTGCTCTTGCCTTCTTTACTTGTAGTTTCAAAATGAAAAGTTTGTTCATCTCTTCAAATTTTTCCCTTTCTTTAGTGTTGCTGGACATCCAATTTTATCGTTTAAATCTGAATTGTCCCCTATTTCAATTCCATCTTTTTGTATAGTGAAATGGATTTCCTTGTTCTTATTTTTACTTCATGATGAAATTTCCAACACTTAGAATTAACATGCCCATCAATTTTACAATTTACAAGGAGTCTCTTTCGTTTCTTCTTTAACAACATTTGATTTCTTTACTTAACAATTTTAGTTTCTACTCTTATTTTTGGAAGACTCATCTTTGTACCTCTTTTTCTCCTCCAATTAGTATGCTTGAACACATGATTCCTCCAAGTCCTAGTTTGGTGTTAACCAGCCTCGTTCAGATGTGAGAATGTAGTCCCCCAAAATATTTTGGATCATGTTCTTCTCAACCATAAGCCCTTGCCAATCAATGTTGGCTTCCCTTCAAAATTTTGTGGTGTAATCCTGTAGACTTTTCTCACTTTGTTGTTTTTAATACATTCATTTAATCTATTGATCTTTTTTTATTTGATTTCTACTTCACTTTGTACTTTAAATGAAACACTTTTGTTTTTCTTCTCACACGATCCTTTCAAGAAATCCTCTACAGTTAGAAATCTCTCTTCTTCTTCCCAATACCAATTTCTTGGCAAAGGATTTAACCAGGTCACAAATGGAAGATTGTTCTTGCACCATTTTTGCTTTTTGCTTTGTCATATGCTTTTGTTGTTCAACCAACCATTGTTGGTTTTCATTGATCTCCTTCATGTGGTTCTCTAGTGCAGTCACCTGTACATTACTACTTTTGAGTTTTTTGTTCTCTTATATTTTTACCGTCATACACAAAAACTCTTCACAAGCTCACAAGAGTCAAACCACTTTGATATCAAAATGATCTAGGAACTCTTTCAACATAGAATTCAAGAATCACAAAAAATATTGATTACTTGCTACTTGCTTTAACAAATGACGTTTGCTTTAAGAGAAGATAATATTGTGAAGGAAATAGAAAAGAAAATACTTTTGAATAAGACACACAAAGCACATATTTTTATCCTAGAAATCCTCAATGCAGAGGAAAAACCCAAATTATGGTAGCAGCAATTGCCCCGTTACCTTGTGTATTGAGTTGATAAGATAATTACAGGTAGTGGGACTTCAATCTTATGCCCTTTACTGCTGCATATCTCCTCTAATGAACAATTGGATTCTCTTATAATGTTCTTCCAATCTTTTCAACAATTCATTCATTCTCTTAAACTCATGCTTCAAATCCCTTTTATAGTTTTTTGTGAACAGGAGGGTTCTTGGGCCCTAGAAGAATTATGTAATGTCCCCTTGTTAACTCAAGCACTGAATGAAATTTCTATCAGCAAGTAGTTAGGAAATAAAGGCCCTGTTGGAAGTTAGGTCAGATAAGGACTAAGTCTTCAGTCTTAAGTTAGAATAATAAAGGTCATGTTGGTAGTTCAGTAAAATTAAGAATAAGTCTTCATTCTTAAGTCTTACACTGGAATAAGGTGAGTTGGTTCTTGCTAGTTGTCAGTTATCTTGGCTGATTAATGAGGAGTTCATAGTCAGTTATCTTGGCTAATTTAGGAGGAGTTAATTGTCAATATCTTGGCTAATTAAGGAGTTAATTGTCAGTTATCTTAGCAATTAGTTTCAGTTAAACCACCAGTTATGGAATTGATTCCATGCAGTTTGGGGTTTAACGCTATGTTATCAGGTTCACCTCTTGCAGGGCTGCATGTGGGTTCGGTTTGCACCAGATCTGGTTTCTAGTTCAGTTCCTCTATGGGTTCGCACTTTCCCACATGTGTGCAGGAGTTGAAGTCTTTTCATTTGAAACTCCAATATTTCAAGCCATTTTTTGATGATTGCTTGGCAGCACTAAGATTTTGTGAGGTAGTCTTTTATCATTGTGTCCTCTAACAAAGAGTTAGGGCTCTCTTTGCTTCTGGGGATGATATTTGGATCCTTCAGTTCTAATCATTGGTTACTCTCTCTTGACCTCTAAGATTAAAACTAAATGCATTTTCCATGATGTTATCATTCACTAATGCTTTGCATCTTGCAGAATAGTTGACTAGGAAAAAATTAAAAATCCTCATTTGTTAAGGGCTAATGCTGTAGCTGTTTGAGAATTGTTATGTTGAATGTTCACTCCATCAAATCTCCTGCTAGTATAGTCCTAACACTCTTGGAACCCTACTCTTACTATGTGTGCAGGCTTCAAAGTACATTTATAGTGGGTTTAGTGGTCAGGTTGTTTGTCCAAGAACATAGAGGTTGAAGGAATGTAATAAGGAATGGAGTAGATAAAAGAAACATTAGTAAGATTTTAGTACTCTAGATTTTGTCCATATAAATATGATGTTATGTGATATTCTAATCCTAATTCATGCTTCTGGGCTGCATATATATATATATGATTTTACATGTTTTTTGTACGAATGAAACCCAAACCCCCCAAAAACATTTAGCCGAACCCACGAACCCGAACCTAAACTAGTACCAGAACGGGCAACTTAGGTTTAAATGAGTGCTTAGGGTGGAAAGATGGTATCTTTTGAAATTGAAAAAAAAAACAAATTTAATCTTCAGCTACAAGAAAAAGGAATACTGTTGCAACAATCTGAGAACCGAGGCACACCCTCTCAAGTTTAGTCCTTTAGCCTTTGGGACAAAAACCCTCAAGAGCAGGACCCATGAATACTCTACAGGACGTCTAGAATCAGCAGGATGATTTATTATCATCTTTAGGGTGCCAAAGACACTCCAGAACTCAGATCTATGTGTTGGGTGCTCTAGTGAGTCATTATATTTTTCATTTCTGTTTGTGTAATGTCAAGAATTAAATAAAATATTCTCACTGTTAGCATTTTCTGGGTTGATTTATGTATACTTTTAGTTGGAATATCTCAAATTCCTATGCACACAAGAATGTGAAATAACGTCTACATTGCACATTTTGTATTTGGAGTGCGCTTCTGTTCTTTTGTGAGTTTCTTATTTTGTACCTGTTTCTTTGTCTGAATCCAAATTTGTTCAAGTTTCCATTTTACATACATTTTCCAAATCCAATGTGGATCAATAAAAGGTCAACTGCCAGTCCCAAAAAACTTATTTAACTGTGATGCACTTCCTTTTCTACCACAGTTTACTGCCTGATTTTAAACCTGCAGATTTTGCTTATGATAGCTTGTCTCATCTTATTCACAGATCCACCTATAGTGAGGCCGAAAGTGCAGAGATATTAGTAATCAAACATCTGATGTTGTTAATGACCTATCTTAGTAATGAGAGACTTGCTTGTTCAAAAATGTGCTTTATTTTATTGTTCCCTAGGTGGTGAGGAACCCAAAGAAAGGAGGGTAGGACATTGTTGTCATTACATCATTTTACAAAAGCTAAATCTGTTATCCTCTTGGCTAGTTTTATCCTTAGTTTCTCCGTGATTTTGGTTATAAAGAACAGTTCCCTCCCATTAAGGGTGTCAATGATAAACATTGTTTTCAATTTTTCTTACTCCATAAGATTACACAGAAGAGTTTCTAGAAAAATCTTATGTTAAATTTTGCATCAAAGTTTTGGATCATACTCCATGATAAATCATTAGGTTGAGAAACAATGACAAATAAGTAAGCCCTTAGATGCCAGTTGTGAGGAGAGTTTTTTAGCTATGTTAACGTGCACCAAAAAATTGACAATTAAGAAAAATTAGAATATAATAAAACCTTAAAAAAATTCAAACATCAAATACCAAGAGAATGAAATAAAAATTAAATAGAGACAAAAATTAAATTATAAATTCATGTGAAATGAGTTTGATGCCAACAAAACTGAGCTTTGCGCTGAACCTCTGCCGAATAAACATGTTAATGATGACTCCCCTATTATTCCCAATCCTTAGAAAATGTGTCCTAATACTGGAAAAGAGCCCTCTCTAGATGTTTTGAACCTTGCCAAAACCAATTCTGAGTCCCACTTCAAACTCTTGGAATGGACTTTCATCGAAATTAATGAGCTGAAAATAAAAAATTGGGCCCTTCAAAGCAAGATTGAAGAGCTCGGTGCTAAGATTGCAGAGATTGAAAAGAAAGATGTGGATAGTGGGGTTCAAGATCACAGTAATAGAAATATAGACTCCAAGGTTGAGAATATAAGGAATACCATCAAAACCATTGCTGAGCAAAACAACCAAATGGCAAGACACAATGCCATTATCATTAATGCGATGACTGAAAAGCTAGATAAAGCCCGGCAGGGGTCTCTAGTAGTGGATCTGGAGAAAACAGGGGACAAAAGCTAGGATACGGATGTGGGCATTTCCAAAAGAACCAGAGCCAATCTAAAGCGTAAGGTCCCCCCTACTTCGAAGATGATTCAAATTTTTAAAAAGGGAGTCAATAATATGTAGAATCTAGAGGCGGAGACGGAGTCTGTCCTCAAGACTCTGAATTAACGACTGGGGTTTTTGGTGTTTACTTTGCTGTTCCTTTTGGTTTGACCTTTCTGGTCTGTTTCGTTTGGTTGCTGCTAATGTTTTCTCAGGCAGCCGGTCTTTCTGGTTGGACTTTTGTGTCCTCTTTTCTGTTTTGTAAACGTTGTGGTTTTAGGTCCCTGTAAAACCCATTTTACCCCTTTTATCAAAAACAATGAAACAATGAATTAAATTAAATTTAAAATTCTTAAATGAAAGAAACATAACGCACAACAGAAGATAATATTTGAAAGCTTAAGGTGTCCTGAAAGAAATACAAAATTTGAAATTTCAAGGTAGACAAATTAAATTCGAAGCTTTCCTTGAAATTTAGTCTCCAAAAAGAAGACATCTTTTGCATCTTGATTCTCATTTCCAGGAAACCATGTTGCTACCAAGGCAGACATCATTGAAATGTATGGTTCATTGAAAAATGGCCTTCTGAATATCAATATTACTAACCATTTCAAAGAACCACAGACATTGTTAATCTTGTTAGTTCCATTGAAGGGAATTGTCAAATTATCATCCTCGCACATTTCAGCACGAGGAAACTCATCCACAACAACAATAACCTATGAAACTCCATGTATTCCTTCCTGCAACTGTTTAATAAGCTTTCAATAGTCATTAAGAAGGATATTCAAGGCCATTCAGGCCTGTCTATTTTCCATCTTTTTTGGTGCAGAAGTTCACTGCAATCTTGGTTTACATTATTAAAAAATGCATCTTTCTCCAATAGGAATTAATTTGTAGATCTTCAAAGCTTTTTCTTCACCCAACGTGATCAGATATACCTGACACAAATTGTGTCTATAAAGCCATTGTAGTGCAAATTTTTTCACTTTCCATCACATTTTATAAAAGGACAATTTGGATTCCTTCCTGTCTTGGGAGTGAATCTTGGTAAATATTGCATTTTTTTTCTTATTACTCTCTTCTGTATTTTGGTACCTTTTAGCTTTTCATCTTCACATATTAAAGACAAAATTTCTACAGTCCATGATATTAGCTTGAATATTTCTAAATTTGAGTATGTAAACTTTTATCTTTATCACTGTTTCAATTCACGCTCCATGATCCATAATTAGGATTAAGGATGAGATAGCAAGATATGAGAAAAAATGGATCATGGAGTGATAGAAATGTTCATGAAGAAAAAAATTTACGTGCCTAATCCAGAAATATTCAAGCTAGTCTTCACATATTGTTTGACCTATTGAACTGGAGGTTGCAAGCTGCCTCCAAATCATCTATAAAGGAGAGATTTTTCTTTGGGCATTTCACTATTTTGTGACCAACATTAAATTAGAATACACAAATTTGAATTTTTTAGAAAAATGGATTGTTTCATTATCAGTGATTGTTTTAAGTAAATTGCAACTTACTACAGATTCTTGGATAGTCTGGACTGAAGATGGAAGTTGAAGTCCCGGTAGATTGAATGTCTATACTATAATTCTGCAAAACTCTGGAATGAAGATGGAGATTAAAGTCCCAGTAGATTGAAGATTTTTACTACATTTCTGCACACATGATTCATTCTAAGCATATATAACAATTCGTGTTTGTTTGGAAGCTAAACTTTGGTGTTTCTGGTTTTTTTTTTAAGTAGTTTTCAACACAGCTTTGATGTATGTCCATATTAAAGCTTCTTTTACAATGCATGTTGGAAAGTGTAACTTTTTCTTCTTAAATACTAGAAATTGATTATAATGCAGAAAAGAGTATTGTCTTCAACTCTCAAGATTATAGGAAGCTTTGTTCGCATATTATGTGTCAAGAAGCATGGTTTTGGAAAAAAGTAGAATGTTGTGCAAATGGAAGTTGTAAGAAGTTTGTTCTTCAATCTTTCAAAGAAGATATTTGTCACATACTTATGTTTCATGCCTTTTGCTTTCCTATGATTTTTGTCTTAATAAGCAAAAGAAAAATAACTGATGTGTAAAGGCGTATTAACAAAAAGAAATCTGATAAAAAAATTGTTGTACTAAATCCTCTAAGAGCTTCTGTTACTATATTTGCAGGGGAAGTGATGAAAACTAGATTTTATGCAATAGGCCTTACATTTCATGCCTAATTGAATGATATTTTTTATTAACTTATTGAATTCTTAAATTAAGCACTATTTGTATGTTCTATTTAAACCATTCTAGCATTGCAGTACAAAACACTTATATTCATCTCCCAGCCTTGTTACATCTCCATCCTTTTCATAGATTGATTTATATTCATGTATTGCTTCTACATATGCTCTGCGGCTCTACCATACCTTTCATAAATTTGTGCATCTTGTCTGGTTTCATAAGTATGCCCTCCTCATTCTGATCCCATCCTAGTATTTTGATAATAGCTCCGCCAGTCTAACCCACACAGGAAACTTGATGCTACCATCACCCATAGGATGAAAACTCAAAGACAATTTTAGGGCAAGACCATTTTTCCCCCAAAACCAAGGACCATCCAAAATAGTCCTTAAGCAATCATCTACATTGCAAAATGAAAATAAGAAAAAAATATTCAGCATAGCTACAACCTTAACTTGATCTCTTAGATTCCATTTCCGTATCACCCATCTTCTAACAACATCAATGGTTGGACGATTAATAAAAAAAACCCAATGAACGATTTCTTGAGCCAAGCAATCACCTTAACAGAAAGGGGATCTGGAATAGAAATTAGTGTCTTTCCCACCATCTCAACTTGGACTAAAACAACGTCATAATCGTCATCAAACTCCTCACTCGTAGCTTGCACAACTATAATGGCATTCTCACTCCCTTCTATAGAAAGGTAAATCGTAGGACATTCACCACCTCCATCAATTCCAATAGGCTCATCATAAGTGTTAGCAACTTGCCAATATGAACAACTCACATCTTTCCAAGCATGTTCCTTTGAAATCCTAGGAGCGCTAGTAGGAGCAACAACATGGGTCAAGGGAAATGCGTTCACACCTAGCTCTGCAAGATTTTTGGTGGAGGGAAGCAAAAAAAACCCCTCCTTAGGGTATGCCAAAAGTTGCTTGACCTAGAAGCAACAAGATCAGGCCTGTTCGAAGACGCGTGTGCTTATGAAACCTTCTTCTACACATCTCACCTTGACTCCATGAGAAACTCCTCTCCATCATTGGAGGACATTCTACTATGCCTCTAGTGACAACGCCATAAGGGAAACGTACTCATCTTCGTTTTCCCCTTCCTATGATTCATCCCTGCTCTAGCTTTGAGTAGGACTAACAAACCCTTTCATCATGCACTTGCACTCGCACCCACTCCCTCTTCCATTCTTGCTCAACATTTTTTTGTCAAGATCCGTAGATTGTTAATGATTAATGAAGTAGACTAAATTAGTTAGATAAAATTTTGATTGATACAATAAGAATTTATAAAAGGGTTTTTATGCAATGGGGAAAATTATT
This sequence comes from Sequoia sempervirens, assembly GCA_007258455.2. Taxonomy (NCBI): domain Eukaryota; kingdom Viridiplantae; phylum Streptophyta; class Pinopsida; order Cupressales; family Cupressaceae; genus Sequoia; species Sequoia sempervirens. Next base: position 249,210,252 of record VDFB02000015.1, read on the forward strand.
GAGTAGGTTGCATCAAGAACACAATATGTCTAGTGATGGAATTCAAGAACAAGTCTTTGAGGTGTGTGCTCTTTAATTTTTTCCAATCAAGTCTAGCTTAATTTGGGGGGTAAGCAATCCCAATTTTTGATGTGATAGAGAGCGACCTCATGAGGTTTGCACCTTGGTTGATGGCACTATAGGAAAGAAGCCCCGCCATCACACCATAGGGTTTCCCCTAAAAATATTTTCCAAATTAAAGCTAAATGTGACCCAATGAAATAAATATTTGCTAAATCTCAACTTTTAGGTTGTGTTGCTCAATTGACTATGAGTTTATTGAAATCCACTTAAATTCATCTCCTAAATGTCGATCAAAGGTCACGCCATATTTGATTAGTTGAAAAATACTCCTAGTTCTCCACTTTAAACTTCTTTCCTTGGCGAACATGTTCCTATTGTTCATTCTTCCAAAACTTGAGAGATGTTTGTTGATTGTTACTAGTGTATAATAGGCTTAGAGGTGGGGGTTATTCTCATCCCTCCTTCAAGAGAATAGGTGTGTGATGTCGTTTATCCCAATCGATGAACTGTGGATGAAGTAAGGGTAGTTTATCATCACAATCGGAAAAGCTTATGGAGGATGTGGTAAGGTAAGTATAGCAGAGTTATCAAGGTACCAGAGGGTATCTAGGTCATAGTCACTAGAGACATAAGAATCCCATTGCCATTGGTTGGAGTCTATTTTAGTATGGTAGCCATCTAATGTCTCAATTACAATAGAAGGTGCTATTTTCATACAAGAGGTAGTTTCAATGCCTGGGGTAACCACATTTATCGAACCATAACCTAGTCCCAGATTCTTCTTATGATTTTCCATTATGATGGGTTCTCTCATACCTTGTTCGTGGAAACTAAGGTCACCTTTTCCAGTGAATCCTATATTTCTTTCCCAATGATAACCTTTATTGTTAGGATCAATACGAATGGGATGTAGTTGTTTCTCTTCCTCTTCTTTCTCTTTGTAAAGCTAGGAAGATAGATTTTCTTCAAACACTACTTTGTCCTTCATGTCTCCCCACTTGGTGAAAATAGTAGGTTTCACTTCATAGGTGATAGCTTGAATATGCTTGATTTCCTTTGGTCTCCCATAGAATTTTGGTGATAGGGGAAGCTCCCCAATGTAGAAGGATTGTTTAAAATTGTATTCTCCACAACCCTTGTCAAGTACTTGGTTCTTAAGGTCGGAATTTGGTGGGTTGGTTAATGTAGGTGGAGTTGAGGACAAAGCAAGTGATGCTGGATCGACATAGGAAAATGAGTGGAAGGATATGTCATTATTTGGAATTTGAAGAAGCGTCTTATATTTCTCCTCCAATTCGTGTGGTAATGGAAGGGTTTAGGATCGACGTATATTTTGACTTCCTTATCATTGTAACAAAATTTTAAGCATTGATGGAAGGTTGAAGGGATTGCTTACATTGCATGGATCCAGGGATGTCCTAATAAAAGTTTATAAGGTAATTCAAGATCCAGTACTTGACAAGTCATTTCCACTATCACTAGCCCCACTTGAATTGGAAGTATGATTGTGCCCTTAGAGTTTCTTTCCATATCATCATAGGCCCTTATGGTGATACTTTTGTTTTTGTCGATCATGTCATCAAAATATCCCAACTGCTTTACCATTTTTAAGGTACATATGTTTAAGCCTACACCTCCATCTATCAAGACTCTCTTGATCTTGTGTTTATGGATGAAAACCTCAAGATATAGAGCTTGATTATGAAAGGATCTTTGGGGAAGGTCATTTTCAGAAAAATACCAAGTGATGGCACCAACCATAGCTTGAAATTGATTAGTGTTAATACTGTTAGGCACTGAGATTCAATGAGAGCCTTCTCTAGGATCTCTTTATGTGTGGGTGATAACTTTAGAAGCTCAAGGATAGAGATTAGTGCTGGAGTTTTCTTTAATTGGTACACAATACTATAGTTAGTTGAAGGCTTAATTGTGGCTTTTGCTTGAGGTGGGGCTCCTTGGATTGTGACTTTCTCTCTTTTTGTAGTAACATTACACTCGAGTTTTTTGCCCATTATGGTTATGACATTGATATTGTGATCTTCTTTAGAGATGGTTCCTATGACTTTGTTGTAGATGTAGTTAGCTTTTCGGTAATCTTTTCCCCTACCTTTGTCATTTCCTCTAGAATGACCAATGATTTGATCCTTGTAGATTCCCATGTCTCTATTTCTGGAGGGCCCAAGATGATGTTCAATGTTGACCTCTCCTTTTTCTATCAAGTCTTGTACAATATTTCTAAGCCTCATGCAGTTATTTGTTGTGTGACCCTTGATTTTGTGGAATTCGCATTGATCATTCTCATTGTACCAAGGGGGTTTAAAGTTTGTTTCTTCATTGTTTGTTCTATCAGGAAGCTTGATAAGGTTCGTTTGAACGAATTTACACATAATCACCTCAAGAGGTTCTCCCAATGGAGTGAACTTTCTTCTAGTTTGATTACTTTACCTCGGTGACCCTCTTTGATTATCTTGACCTTGATTTGTTTGTTGGTTATTTTGAGGATACATAAGCTAGTTGTTTTGTGTGTTGTTTTGAGGATAGTTTGTTTGAGCTTCTTGGACATTATTTTGTGGGTTGTTAGGATGTTGTATGTTCCGCAAAAAATTGGCATCAACCACTCCATTGTTTGTAACATTCTTGTTATTTGCCCATAGTTTGGATTTGTCATTAGAACTAGAAGTTTTCTCCTTGTTATAGAGTTTAATGATTCCCCTTGTTATGAGGGCTCTTTCGATGACTAAACCTTTTTTCAATGATTTCTTCAAAATTGTTAGGACATAACATGGTGAATTGCTAGCTTATGTCCCTTGAACATTGGAGACAAATATTTCTGGTAGTTGTTTTTCAGGAACGAGCCACTTACGCTTACTAGCTTTGTGTCTCCATCTCTATAGGTATGAAGCAAAGGATTCCCCTTGGTTTTGTTTAATCTTGTATAGGTCAGGGACCGTTATGTCTTGCTCTATGTTATAGGAGAAGTGGTTAACAAATTTTTTCAACAACTCATCAAATGTTTTGATACCGGGTGGTAGATGAGAGAGCCACTCAATAGCTGCACCATTGAGACTTCGTGGGAAAAGCCTCATTAAGTAGGAGTCATTGTTTTGTACATCCATGCAAGCTACTGAGAATTCTCGTGTGTGTTCTATTTGATCTCCTCTTCCCTTGTATTTGTCGAATTTGGATATTTTAAAGTTCTTAGGGAAGGGTATCATGGATATGGAAGGAATGATCAAAGTGAAGAGCACACAAAGATATACTGAGAGGGGGGCAGGCTAGGGACGGGGGGGTGGGGATGAATTAGTTTATCGACAAACTTTTACCCTCTCGACTTTTATCAACTTTAAACTTCACACAATATCAACCATGCAAGAATATAACAATATGAACAAGTTGACACCAAGATTTTATGTGGAAACCCTTACGAGAGAAAACCATAGTACAAATAATGTACTTTATGAATTATATAAGTATTACAATGGATGTAGGCACCAACCTACTTGAATCACCAATTCTCACACTTTAGTAGGCACCAACCCACAAGGAGCATCAACTCTTATCTCTGATTTAGCAGGCACCAACCTACAATAATACAAACTATAATTAATATAATATATATTTAATATAATAGTAATATATATTAATATGAGAGAGAGAAACTAAATTTTGATTGGTTGTTTCATGTCAACAATCCAAGGATGGCATGTGTCCTTAGGGAGTTATGCTCAAGGTAGCATTCCATTTTATTAGAGATATGATAATTCTCCTTTAAGAACTCTTCAATGTACCCATTGCACACTTAAGGAGACAAAGACAAATATAGGGAAGAAAATGTAGAGAGAGAGGGAGATAATGACAAACATACAAATAGAAAGGGAGAAAAAGAGATAGGGAGGGGTAGAGAGATAAAGAGATAAGGATGAATAGATAGAGATATAGGGAGGGTGATTGATATATCTCTCCCTATCGCTCTCTATATCTCTATATCTCCCACTATCTATGTCACTTCTTCCCCCTATCTATCTATCTATTGAGCTATCTCTCCCTCTCCCCTTTCTCTCTCATTTCTTCATCTATCCTCCATCTCCTACTCTATATCTCTATCTCTATTTCTCTTCTTATCTTCCTCTCCTCCTCTCTCTATCTCTTTCTATCTATATCCCTTTCTCTCCCTCCCCTTCATCTCCCCCTGTCTATCTCTCACCATCTCTCCCTCCTATCCCCCCTATCCATCAACTCTCTATCTCCACCTCTCTTCCTTTCTCTTCCCATATATCTCCATCTCTCTTTCTCTTCCCATATATCTCTATCTCTCTCTCTTTCTCTCCCCATCTATCTCTATCTCCCCATATATTAACTAAGAATCCATGCAAGCATACAATAGTATATTTTGGTAAAACTATAATAGTGTTTTATTAAACTATAAGTAACACTTATCTTTCTAATTTCAAGACTTCTTATAAAAATAGTGTTTTATTAAACTATAAGTAGATTATTGTCATTACTCTTCATTCAACATGAAATGCCAAATGTAGCAATTGTTTTGTTTCTTTTTTCAAGTTTCATTAACCAAGCTATTTACTGGGTTGAATAAAGTTGTGTTATGACCCTTCATCTCTTTAAACTAATTAGACAATATTAGCAAGATCAGGAAGGGGATAAAACTAAACTCCTTCAAAATAGGGGTAGTTGTGGGTTTGTTGGTTTTCTTTGTATACTATATACTTAGTTCCTCTAGGATAAATAAGTCACTTTAGATCATTTTCTTAGTTGTGTAGAGTAGTCTTTTTCATTTTAATTGACTACTACATAATAGTTTATGTGTTGAAAGAATTGTTTCCATTCTTTGTAGTTTTTACAATGGAATACAAATCATATTTAATTTCATGCCAATATACTTCTTTCATAAAGATATTTGTTTGAAATAAGTGCTTCATAACCCATCTAATCAAATCATAATTAACCTATCAAAAAGGCAATAGGAATTTTCTAAAAAAAAGAACACTTGAAAAAATCGTAAGTGTATGGCCTTAGAAGAAAGGAGTGATCCACCTTAGAAATAACAACTACTTGATTTAGACCTGGGTATGTGCAGGATCATGATGGGCCAAAAATTGGCAACATGAAAAAAGTAGTGTTTTGAACTCGCCAAAAAATGCGAAAATCCTGAGTTGACTTTTTTTTGTGGGTTGGGTGTTAGTACATTGCTCCATAGCAATT
>VDFB02000015.1:249216456-249234077 GCA_007258455.2 Sequoia sempervirens
GAGGGTAGAGGGTAGATGGTTTAAGGGTTAAGGGTTTATGGTTTCGGGGTAAGGGTAGAGGGAAGAGAGATAGAGGGAGTGAGTGAGTGAGAGAGAGACCTAAGAGAGGGAGAGGGCGTAGGAGGGAGAGACTTGAGATAGAGTGACTGAGTGATTGAGAGAGAGAGAGAGACTTGACAGAGGGAGTGGTGCTAGGAGGGAGAGACTTGATAGAAAGAGAGGGAGGGAGTGGGAGAGAGATAGAGGGAGATAGGGTTAAGGGTAGAGGGTTTAAGGGTTTAGGGTTAAGCATTAATGGTTAAGGGTTTAGGGTTATGGATAGAATAGGAGGGTGAAACTTGAGAGAGAGGGGGAAATAGGGAGGGAGTGGGAGAGAGATAAGGGGTAGAGGGTTAAACATAGAGGGTAGAGGGTTTAAGGGTTTAGAGTTTAAGGGTTAATGGTTTAGGTTTAGGTTTAGGTAGAGTGGGGAGAGAGAGAGGAGTGAGAGAGAGAGAGAGACCCAAGAGAGGAGAGAGGGTGGAGGGAGAGAGACTTTAGATGGTGGAGAGGTAGAGGGCTTAAGGGTTAAGGGTTAATAGTTTAGGGTTTAGGGTTATGGGTAGTGATGGAACTTCAAAGTTTTGTTCTCTGTGTTCTATTTTATCTTGCCTTGTGTCTCTGGTCATCTATGGTGTTTGGGAAAAGCCTAAGGTTGGAGTTTTACCTTCGTCTTCATGTAAAAACCTAGTGTTCATCTTACACCTTGGATGGGATCTATTTGGCCGTTACTTTTTGGGAAGGCTTTAAAATGACTTAAGCCCCATCGCTTCATCTAGGCTGGACCCCCTTTTGTTTTATCATTTTATTTCCTTCGCCTAAATTTATTTTTCCTAAGTCTTTTGTTGGTCTCGTGTTCCCTCGTTAAAACAACTTATGTCAATGTTTGTCATCAACCTAGTGATGTCCCCTTATTCCTTTAGGGGAGAGGGCCTAGTAGTCGTGCAGGCTAACTTTCTCAACATGTAGCAATTGACTGGAATATCGTACAACCTTCTCTCTTTTTTTGAAATGTAGATTGGTCTCTTATTTATCTATAACTAAGGTTTGGAGGCACAACTCATCATGCAACTCACCACATCGGCAGATCTTTTGAAAAGTGTCTAAAATTTGACTTTCTAAAGATTTTACCAAAACTTAATCATGGAACCCCCAATAGTTGAACCAAAAAAATATCATTTGTTGCTTGTAGAATATGATATTTTTATTTAAATTAAAATTAATATACAACCTAAGTGGACCAAATACTTATTGATAACCATAAATCTTTGATATTTCTACCTTTATATTCAACACATATGGACTAATAGTTGAACACAAAAAATCTATTTGTTGTTATAAAAAACACATAATTATTTAAAATACAACTTATATTGAACAAAAATGGACCAATAGTTGAACACTAAAACTTTTTGAAAATCCTTCACATTTAATGGGAAAATACATGTTATTTATTGTGCTCACCTTTTATATTTGTGATAGGACAAACTATTAATGTAAAATTATCCAATGCTTGTACATTGCTACCCCAATTGTTGTACACATAAGAACAATATTTTTTCACTATGATAACAATACTTGTTTAAATGAGTGTCTTATTTTATTAAATGAGCATTTTATTTTTTAAATGATATACTTATAGTGGAGAGTTGTGATATTTTATTTGAAACAAAAAAATACTTATTTCACTTCTTCATGAATGTATTTATGTTTTTTCATATAACATTTAGAGGTTTTCATGTGTTCAAGTATGGGTCCATTTTTTATCAACATTTGGTTTTTTTTATTTACATTTGGACTATTTATTTACAATATATAGTATAAATATGTGGTAAGACTGGTATTATCATCATGATTGAGTGCCAATTATTGGACCCTCTACACGGCCATAATGGTCTCCCCTAATAAATGTTTTTATTTTGCAGAGGGAAAAGTTTGCATGGCTGTAGATCAATCGTCATGTGATCTCAGCCATTCCCCGCCATCCCGCGATGACCCCACCACACTGTCTTTGTTGATCGCGATATCACAGGCGAGCGCCACATGTCTCATCCTGTGAAGCCAAAGGAATGATAAATACTTTGATGCATCTTTAATACATTATGTCGCAGTTACTAAAGCAGTTATAAGATGCATGTGTTTTAAATCAACGAAGATGTTATAATCTCGGTAGAAAGGTGCTCGATGGTTAATAACAAGGTTGGCGACTATGTTGAATGAATAGGATTGCCGATGGTTGAGATCCACGGTTGCCTGCCATCATGTGATCAAAAGTTGTGAGGTCTTTATTGATTGTGATATCATAGACGGGCGCCACGTGTCTCATTCGATGAAGCCAAAGGAATGATAAATACTTTAATGTGTCTTTAATACATTATGCCACGGGTTATTAAAGCAGTTATAAGATGCATGTATTTTAAATCAACGGAGATGTTATAATCTCGATAGAAAGGTGCTCGATGGTTAATAACAAGGCTAGCGACTGTGTTGAACGAATAGGATTGCCGATGGTTGAGATCCACAGTTTCCCGCCATCGCGTGATCAAAAGTTGCGAGGTCTTTATTGATTATGATATCACGAGCAGGCACCACATGGATCTCGTTGGCAACGAGTAGTATGGTGCGGCAATGGCTACGCAACCTACAAAAAGGCATGCACATACACATGGCTTATGCCTGCCACACTTTTGTTAACAGTTGTCAGTGTTAGTTAATGTACATTTCATTAATTAGTTGTTGCGTACTTCCTTAGTATGTTCAATATAATTTTTTTTCTTTACAAAATTATTCTCTACTTTTTAAAACTTTTAAATGTTGTTGTATATTTAAATTCTTAAAAATATAGAATATTTTTTTGTTCTTTAAAAAATAATTTTGTTTTACTTTGAATTATTTTAAATATAATTAATAAAATAATTTTGAAGTAACTGTTTCATATTTTGTTAAATACATTTAATAAATAAAATAAAATAAAAATATCAATTTTTAAAATATGATTGATAAAATAATTCTTATACACTAAAAAAATTGATATATACATATAATAAAACAAATATAATAATATATCAAGTTTTAAAATATATGTAATAAAATAATTTTTAAAGGATAAAAAATGTTTAATACTTAATATATAAAATAAAATAAATATATCAATTTTTAAAATACAATTAATAAATTAATTGTGAAATAAAATGAAATAATTATTAATGAATAAAAAATTGATATATATATAATAATTTTAAAATAATATTCATTCATTTTTAATTATTTTATTAATTATATTGTAAAAAATTGATATATTTATTTATTTTATTTATTAAATACTTACTAGCATATATATTATTTATTAATAATATATATAAAATATTTAGAGATATCCTTTGATGTGTCTATTGTACTATTATAAAATAGGTGCCTCCACAAAGATATCTCTTGATGATTTTATATATATAAATAAATAATATATATATGCTAGTAGCATTTGTAAAGCACAACATGAAAGACAAGATTATAATTACTTTTAGTTATAGAATTAAGGTTAGGGTTAGATATATATTTAGTTAGGGTTGGGGTTAAAAATAGTGTCAGTGTTAGTTTTACGATTAATTTTAGGGTTAGAGTTAGAGTGAGAATTATTGTTGAGATTGAATCATAACCCTAATCTAACCTTAACCTTAAACCTAATTGAACCCTAACCCTATTTGTAATTGAACTTTAACTCTAACCCCAACCCTAACCCTATCATTGAACCCAAGCTTTATCCTAGAACCCCAACTCTAGTTAAATGGTAAACCTAACCTAAACTTAACTCTAATGCTAATCCCAAACCTAAGTCTATCTATAATTATAATCCTAACCCTTCTCATTCTAACCTTAATTATAATCTTAATTATAATTCTAACCCTAACCATAATTCTAATGTTATTCATAATCCTTAGTTTAACACTAACCATAGTTCTCATGACAACCTTAACTCTAATTATAACCCTAATCAAACCCCGACCTTAACCTTAACCCTAACCTTGAGCTTAATTAAACCCTAACCTTAACCTTAAGCTCGAGCTTTTCACTAAATCAAGATCCTACTCTAACCCCAAACCTCCATGTGATAATTATAATTTACCAAAACCCTAACCATAATTGAATCATAACCCTAATTGAAATATAATCCTACCTTTAATTGAACCCTAACCCTAATTGAATCGTAATTTTAACCCTAAGCCTAATTGAACCCTATTTTTAACTCTAAGACTAATTAAACACTATTTCTAACCCTAACCCTAAGCCCATCTAAATCCTAGCCCCTAATTGAACCCTAACCCAATTGAATCATATTTAAACCATAACCCTTAATGAGCTCTAAACCTAATTAAACCCTAACACAATTGAACCATAATTTAACCCTAATTTATCACTAACATCAACCCTAATCCTAATAACATATTATTAGGGTTATATTTATTAATGTCTTAATATTAGTTTATAAATCAACATTAATTATAACATTTTAAATGAATTAAGTATTCAATCTAAAATTTTAATATTTGACATTACAAATAAAATTAAATCCACCCCACTTTTTATAAAATATTTATTATCTATTTAGTTTTACTAATTATCTAATACAATTAAATTAAATTAAATTAAATATTCATTTAAACACTAAACAATTATTAATTAAAAATTTTAGAATAAATTAATAAATAAGGGTTTAGGTTATGGTAGAGGGAGAGAAAATGAGGATTTAGTGAGAGAGAGAGAGAGGGAGGAGGGAGAGAGATGAGTAGAGTAGAGGCAGAAGGCAGAGGGTTAAGGGTGAGGGGAGGGAGATAAGAGTAAGTGTGAGAGAGAGAGAGAGATACTTGAGAGAGGGGGAGGGGGTAGGAGGGTGAGACTTGAGAGAGAGAGGGAAAGAGGGAGGGAGTGGGAGAGAGATAAGGGGTATGGGTTAAACGTAGAGGGTAGAGGGTTTAAGGCTTAGAGTTTAAGGGTTTAGGGTTTCAGGTTTAAGGGTAGAGGGGAGACACATAGAGGGAGTGAGAGATAGAGAGAGACCTAAGAGAGAGGGCAGGGAGGGAGAGACTTGAGAGAGAGAGAGAGGGTAGAGGTAGAGGCTTAAGGGTTTGGAGTTTAAGGTTAATGGTTTAGGGTTTAGGTTATGGGTGAGGGAGAGAGATAGAGGATTCAAAGGAGAGAAAGAGGGAGGGAGCGAGAGAGATAGAGGGCAGAGGGCAGAAGGCAGAGGGTTACGGGTAGAGGGACAAAGATAGGAGGAGGAGTGAGAGAGAGAGACCTAAGAGAAGGAGATGCTATAGGAGGGTGAGACCTGACAGAGGAGGGAGCACCGGGGAGAGAGATAGAGGCAGAGGGTTTATAGTTGCATGGGTTAAGGGTTTAAGGTTTAGGTTAAGGGTAGAGGGAGAGAGATAGAGAGACCGAGAGAGGAGAGGGGTAGGAGGGAGACTTGAGAGAGAGAGAGAGGTAGATGGTAGAGGGTTTAGGGCAGTGCAGAGGGGAGGAGGAGGAGAGAAAGACCCAAGAGAGGGAGAAGGGGTAGAGGAGAGACTTGAGATAGAGTGAGTGAGAGAGAGACCCCAGAGGGAGGGTGCTAGTAGGAGAGAGAGAGATAAAGGAAGGAGGGTAGAGGGCAGAGGGCAGAGGGTAGAGGGTTTAAGGGCTTATGGTTTATATTTAGGTTAAGGGAGAGACAGAGGGAGGGAGGAGTGACCCATTTACATATTATTCTCTTTTATTCTTCCCTACAACATTTAGTTACCCAATTACCGTTAGCAGAAATAACCCAAGAATTTAATAGAATGGACTACTCATATAATACCTTGCATTATGGAGCTCAATTCTCTGATATATAACTACTTATCAAATCCTTCGTAAATAATTATAAACTTATGACTCCATTTAAGCATTTAATTGATTTTCTTGAATCAAAGCAAAAACATAGACACACAATTGAACAAATTCTCAAAAGAAGAATGAAAACATCATTAACATTTCATTCAAAATTCACTCAAATCCACATAAGAAGAGAAAATATATTAGAATTATACGTTTATTCATGCTTATAAGTCATATCTGCATACAATTTAAAAATAGGGTTCAATTAGGCTTAGGGTTAAAATTATGATTCAATTAGGGTTAGGGTTAAATTAAAGGTAGGATTATATTTCAATTAGGGTTATGATTCAATTATAACCCTAATTAATCTGAAGGACTTAAAGTCACACTCAAGTATATCATCCAAAATCCTATAGTATTGATTTTCTGAGACTTCTAGATGTATGTCGCTTCTAGATGAAACATTAGTCACTTGAAAGGCTACAGTTATACCAAAATCATAAGTTTTCTTCATGTCATCCAACATTTTGATTTAAAATTTATGACCATTGCACCACATAGCCTTGTGGTGTTTCACCTACAATATTTCAAACATGTAAAAATTATTGCAATATCGTTAGTTGATAAACATATTTATTCTTGGCCAAATGTATGCAAAGAAAACAATCTCACCATATATATACATCAATATAATTGAAAATAATTAAATAATATGGGTGATTAATATATTTATACATACTTGTTTATCTCTTAAACCATATGCTAAATCAATTTCCCTTTGTGTAACATTGGAATCTCGATTACGATGAGCTTTTTTAACCAATGAAACCACACATTTCCATGTTAATGCGCGACTAGATTGTTGAAATCCTTCAATCCATACCATCATCCAATCAAGATTGTTTGAGACGTACAAATGTAGTGCATCCCACTCTTGACCAACTATATCAAAAAAAATTGAAATTCACAAATGACGTATAATTAGTTTAATACCACAGTATACGACCTTAATTTATAATTTATGTATATTGACGATTAAAAATTAAATAAGTACAATATACATAAAAACCATATGTAAAATGTATTCCAATTAATCTCCATGACCATCTTATAATTACCTCTCACTTTCCTCAATCTACCTTTCCCCATTAGGTACCCTTCAATTTGTTAATGGAGCCGATCCCAAATGCGATATGCTACATGGATCTTGCTACAAACTTGTAGATATTCACTAATGTACACCATGGTTTGGTAGACCATATCCCTCTCCACCATAGAACCCCTCAGATGTGTTCTTTGTCTAACCAAAGCCTTCGTACTTCAAGTGTCTTTCAACCATCCATTGACTTTGTGTACAGTCCATTAATAATTCAATCTCTCAACTATGTGAGGTAGTGTTCTTGTGCATTGAAAATGTCAAGGTAGACACTTTTTCATTTCACACATTAGATCTAAGAATTTCTTCCAATAATTCTTATATCTTCTTTATGGATTTCTTTGGACACAACCATCTACGCGACTAAGGCTAAATATATTAACGAGATTTAACAAAAATATACAATATATCACATAACAAGCAAAACAAATGGCAATTATAAGATCTATATAATGAATTGAATAAATATCGCTACTTACCTCATGTAATTTCCAACATCATATATAACTTTCTTGACATTGTTGTTGAAGTTTTATGGGAGAGATAGAGGTAGAACGTACTACAATAATTATAAAATGATCTTTCATTATTTTTTCAAAAGTAGTAAACACAATACACTGAAAAGTACTTGCATTATACAAGTGTATATAATATACCGGAAAAATTACCTTAATGAAGGTATGCCAATCATGCGTTTTCATCCCTGACCCAAATTCACCTTTCTTTGTTATTATATTGTTTATGTCCGCATAAAATCCTGTGGGAAATTGAATTTTCGTGATGACTTCTTTATATATCTTTGTTGCTCATATCAACCATGAAGGGAACTTATATTGCTGATTCCATCGCCATTTAATTGAATGACATTTTCATCAAGATGATTGGCTTCCCCGACCACTACAAATTTTGACAATTTTTTCTTTGTCATGCCTTCCATCCAATATTTTCCATAATATTTCTGTTATATTCTTTTCGATATGCATTGTACCAAACAAATGCACAATTTGTAGTTGCTCATAGTAGGGCAACCTACTAAATTGTCTGGGATAACTTTTCAGTCCCTGTGGAAGCCGACCATTAATGCCTTGACGACCTTCATGAAGCATATAAGTTAAACAAATTAACAACGACAATCATTATCAATTACAACATGAGTAAAACAACACAATATAAAAATATAAATTCAAAACATATCAATATATGATAGATAAACAATTTGATATGATGTATAACCTTGACGATTAATTCTATAATATTCCAACTTCCATAGGCGAGGTGTTATTCTTCATGGTTTTGATGTAGTCTCCTCTTTCCCATTGAAAATATATTTTTCAGTAGTTCGATACTTATGATTTCTATGGAGGAAGTGCCTATACTCATCAAACACCTACTTTCCTAAACTTGTTGAACAACGAAATTTCATCTTTGGACCACAAATTGGACATGCAAATTTTCCCCTTTGTTTGAAGACCTGCAAGATCATATATAATTGGATTAAATATGTCAATTTTTATAATTATATATAATGAATGGACTATTTTAAAAACATGCATGATATCTACTTCATAAAATTAAATATTGTTAAAGTGCAGTCGAACGCTATAACATACTACAAAAATTTGTTAGCCCCGGGGCATCATGAATTGTTCATACAAGCATTGCATGGAATTGAAATTGTCTTTGTCCTATTGGTCTAGAGACGTCATACATAGTGACGCCATTCCATAACTTTAGTAACTCATCAATGCTCAATATATACATTCATAAATATAACTTGGTACTTACCTAGTTGAATGAACATAAACATTACATAATTATTATAACCATTTTACTGTAATATATATAAATTAATGTACATGACTATTGAATAAAAAAATATAAGTCATTATGCAACACATAAGACAAATGAGATGTTGCTACGTTAAATAAAATTGATGTAAATAAATACCTAGAACAATCATTGACAACATTATGTGCTCTCTTTATTGACATCCATGGAAGAATGTTATTGTTGATAACAAAAATAGGCCACACCGAGTAAATAGATCTCAGCTCTCTAAATGGATTGACACTGTCCGCTCCCAATGAAAGCCTGAGATTACGAGGTTCTTCTTTAAAGTGTGGCCAATTTTTCTCCATGTCCTTAAATGTAGAACCATCCACAGGAATTCAAAGAATGTTATCTCCACTTCTATTTCATGCATGGTAATCCATAAATTTTGCTAAGCTTTCACACCTAAATAATCGTTGCATACGTGGAATAATGGGAATATAACGAAGAACCTTACGAGGAACCTTTTTTGTTAGTTGATCTGTTCAATATCTACTGATATGACATTCTGGGCATTCTGTTGCAAATTCCTGTTGTTTATGATATATAATATGATCATTGGGACATGCATCTATTGTTTGATACTCCATTTTGATATATTTCATAATTCCAAATAAATCTCAATATGAGCGAGGTAAAATATTTAATGGTGGTAACAAAAATTCACCAATCAATCTACAACAAAAAATAATTTGTTAATATAAAGAATATTAATGGTACATATTTCATCATTTATTTACTAGTGATGAACTAACAACAATTAAAATAGATGAAAAAAGATGACATATATTGCATACCTTAACATCTATGAGATTGCTATGTTTGATAAACCATTCATAACCTTCAAGTTCAACACCAACAATACAGTAGAGAGAAGAGTTGTTTGGGAGCCTTCATAAAGGGGCTCGTATCCCTTCTCAAGTACAGGTAAATCATGAACATCATCAAAGTCATCTCGATCATCATGATCAGCTTTGCCACTAAATGTGTCATGGATGAACGTATTTGTACCATCATATTTAACTGTGTTTTCTGGCGCATGATCATCTTCTTCCATAGGATCATTAACTTCAACTTCGATATTCATAGCTCCATGTTCGTCCGCTTGCAAAACCACATTCTCTAGGCCATGATAATCCATATCATCTACCCTAGAGTTCCCCACCTTTATAATAATGATACACACAAATAAACCATGATCATAATCAAGTGATTATATATATATATAAAATGTTAAAACGATATAAACATTTACAAATTCAATCAATATAAACACATATAATGAACAACTTACCAATGCACGCCCCCTTCAATGTGACCATGTTGCCTACAATGTTTCTCAGCTGTTGTGATTAAAACTCGTCTCGTCTTTAATCCCTTGCAATTATTGCAAGGACAATAACATTTCCCATCACTCTTTCTTTTCAATCTAGCCCACAATCTATCAAGTGTCTCTTCATTTTGTTCTGGACTAATATTATCTGACATGATTTTTCTTTACCAAACTTGACTATTTAGATCTTCAAGAAATATCAAACTCACACTCCAATAATTTTTATTCATAGACAGGTAACAAAATCTAATATTCCCAATATTTTACACCAAAAAAATTTGGCATACAACCACCCCTGCAAAAGAGAAGATAGTCTGAAATTAATGACCCCAAAAAACACTTTAAAATGCTAATTCCAAAACTTATTAAATTCTGATTTTACTATGATTTCCAATTGTTAGACTCCTAAAATTATAATATTGAACTTGATCGCAATCTTCCTACAACGATGGAGGTAGCGAGCTAGTAAGAGCAAGTGACCCATTCCTAATTAAGGAGCAACAAGTCGGAATCATCATTGCTAATGTCAATACAGATTTATCCTTTTAGTTAAAGATGCAATGTGTCACTTCTTATGACAAGCTTATCCCTAGGGCCCTCAACATTGAGAGAGCCCTAATCGCAGAAGGAAGCACACACTAGTAGAATTTGTCAAATAAATGACTAGGTGACTAAAACTTTTAGTCACAACAACTAAAAATGACTAAATTCTACTCATTTTTTGCAACTCAGCTATAAATGAGTAAAAAAATTACTAGTTTGGTTGTTGATTAAAAATTATTTACTCACACAAATAAAAATGACTAAATAGTTAGTCATTTATTTAGTCACAATCCATTTGAATAAATCATTTAAGGAATCAAGAATATAGCCCGCCAAAATACTCTAAAACTTTAATAAACATACCCTAAAACTTTTGTCAAAATCTTATTTTCAAGTGTAGCCCACCAAAATGGAGTTTTCATTTTAATAAATATCCTCTAAAACCTTTGTCAAAACATTATTTTCAAGCATAGACCACCAAAATGGAGAAGTGTTTCCGTAAAGAATGACAGAGAACGGTGAAGAGATGTGCATGAAAGGAGGCATAGGATTCATTGTTGCTTATCTCATTCCTGCTCTACTCAACAAATCTTACATTGTTCCCCACTACTATTTGTAATCTAGGTATTTACTTGACATATATTTGCATAATCTCAAATTCCTTCAGAAGCTTTTGAACTATTAATGTATCCTATATAGGGTTTAGAATTATTTATTTAATTAAAAAAAATAAATAAATGATGTATTTCCCTGTAATTAGATAATGTGGAGATCTCCTAACCACCCCAAACACATCCTCTTTGGCAATCAGTATTCATTACTCTTAAATTTTACTAGGGTTTTGCATGTGACATCTTTAATATCTTCATGACCGTGGCTTTTAAATAGATCTCAGTCTTTGTTTTAATCATTTTCATGGTAACCCTTGAGTTCCATAATCCACCTTCAATTTCTTCTAAGAACGGTGTCTTAAGCTAGACTGCATAGTATGCATATAAAGCAAGTCCTTCATACCTGCCATTGTTCCAAACCACCACTCACTGCCTTGCTTAAAATGTTGCCTCCATAAGCACAATAGCATGTTTTAAAATCATGGTTGTCAGTGATTGACCATTAAGGTCACTACTTTCATCAAGATACAATGAGATTTTTGTCTTCAAACTTAAGGCATTATGCAACATAACATTGTGAATTGTTTGTTGTCTACAATTTGATTTTCTTGCACATTTACTGCTTTCCTAGCCTCCTTGGTACCAGGGGTATTGCACCCTTTAGTAATCTCAAACAACTCACTCACTATCACTTGAAGATTCCTTTCATGAGCATCCTTTCTTTAAAATCAAACTATGCCCTATAGATCTATTTACTTACTACAAGTAAGGGAATCATTGTTTCATGGTATTGTGGGTCTTAAGATCCTTCAAACTTATTGCCACTACTTCACAGTCCACAAGGTATTATTCACTATTCTCCCATCTTTGACGAGTCTCAAAACACCGCTTCAAACATGCACTGGCTACTCCATTATATATATTAATGGCTAAGAAGAAACATTGAACCTATGATTAACACTCATATTTCATTTGGACAGTCATTCCTTCATTGCATTTGCCTTGTCTAACACTACCAAAAGCATTTAAAAAACCCTTAAGTTCAGCAAGGGGGTAAGGAAACTTAGTGTTAAAATCTCCACTTTACTATGCAAGGCTTGAGCTTTATTATCTTGTCACTGCTCTCTTTGACTGCCACATCTCAACCGGGCATTCTTCTTATCAGATTGCATTTACAAATGTCACTAAGCTACATAGTGATTGTTATTGGCTACAATCTTTAGATTGCAAGATTTTTTTATTACCTACAATGTATCAATCTTTCTAGTATTGCAACCTCACTAATCCGCTATAGTTATTGTTTATGTTTCTACGAAGGCCTAGGGTTTGTACCTTAATCATGCTCTTACCAATGCTTCTATTGGTATTAAAAACAACCTTAAATCTTGGGCTCTAAAATTAGTTGTCTTGACAAAATTGTGGTATGATCTTGGATTTTATCCTAGAATGTGTGGGAAGCTTGTGTTTGATCATTAAGGTATGTAAACTTGATCAGGGAAATGTATCCTATATAGCATGGGTCTTGCTTTAATACTTTCTATAATGGTTATTAGCAAATCACATTATTATAGTTTGTGATAACCCAATATTGCATTCAAGTATGTAACAAACTTGGTTTGTAGTTTAAGCTATACACTTTTAAGTAACATTCATAAGGTTTAGAAAATTTTGATCACTCTCTCGAATAGCCCATTAAACATGGGTTGTGCTTGAATGCATTACATAATTGATATAACACAACCACTCTGCATATCAACCAGAGTTATAGGCTCTTTATTGCAGCAAGAGGTAATCACTCTTCGATCATGCTATAATTACATCCTATCCTGTTAAACTTGGGACAACCTGAATGCACCCAATGATGATTGACACCTACATTATACAACTTTGAATTAACTACATTATATGAGTGCCTCCATTTCTATCACAACATAGCCACATTAAACTTGGGTCACACATGAATGCAGAATCCTATATTTGTTATAGCACAATTGTGCTACATGACCAATAGAGTTATGGATCACATAATTACAGTCACAATTATCTGTTCCTTGGTTGTGATCTTATAGTGATTCCACACAACGAAATTTGGACATGAAATTCTCAAAACCCTAAACCTCTAAAAATGAAATCTGATGAGATGTTGCTTTAAAATATGATTTTCAAACGTGGAACTACAAATCTAACTTCACAACTGAATTCTGTAAAAAGACAATGACTACCCTCAACCTAGCGATATCTTCTTGAATTTTTTCTGATTTTTCCCAAGAAAATCATCCTTATTTCTCCACAAACTGTCTCAAGTAGAGCAAAACACTGTCACAATAAATCAGCGAACTCACTTTTCTTTATGTCGGCCACAATTCGATTTTTTTCTTATTTTTCATGTTTGTCAAAATTTCGACGAAACCCATGTTCATCAAAATTTCGACGAACGTCGAGGATAAACTTTTAAAAATTTGAAAATTACACATCAAATTTTACAAGCACCCGACGATACATCAAATTATACATATTTCGTCAGACATTTTCATCAGATTTTGCAATCAAATGAGTTAGTGATACACATACATGCCCCAAGCACAAAACTAAAACCCATCACTAACACATATACCTAACCAAAACTTATCCCACAACATTAGACTCCAAAATACCAACATGAGCTTGCAAAATACACAAGACCCATTATTGACACAAGTGGACATCTTACAAACTCAAATGTTGGCCTTGCAACAATAGTTGGAAAGTATGTAAATGTCAAACAAAAAGACACACTACTCAAGACTTATGTCCTTTTCCTTTTGACATTAGTTTATACATGTCGCCCTTCCCACACAGCTATGTCATACCAACCTTACCTAAGTACAAAGGGAGGGGTAATTCACTTGAACACTTAAGATAATTTTGCACCACATGTACATACATTGCATACCATCCTACATACCTAATAAGAATTTTCCTAGGAATTCTTATAGGAATAGTACTTGAGTGGTTTTCACGATTACCAACTGGCATAGAAACATGGGGAGAACTAGCAAACAAGTTTGTGGAATACTGTACATTTAACATTGACAACGAAATCACGATTTCCACCCTATGCCATACCACACAAGAAGAGGCTGAAAATTTCGTAACCTTTTTCCAACAATGGAGAAGTATGGCTAGTCAATGTCCTGTTGAGATACCTGAGAAATAAAAGGTTGTCATGTTCATTGAAAAATTGAACTCAAAATTAAGATATGATTTATAGGTGCAATGTTGCACTTCCTTTTCCAATTTATTGGAAAAAAGAATCATCCTTGAGAAGAATTTAATTGACAAAGGAGAAATCAAGATGCCCAAAAAAATGCCAAAACTCAAAACACCTCAAACGACAAAAACAAATATTGGGCCCGAAACAAGAATGTGACTAATGATGGATTTGTTGATGCTAATACTATTGATACATGTCCTATTATTACACTATGAGGGCCTAGCACATAAAACAATGCACCAAGAACATCTGACCATAGTGTTAATGTTGTCCAAAATACACATCAAACAAGAACCCAAAGGAGGAAGTTCCTGAAATGTCAATACACTCCTTTAGGTGAACTAAATGAGTCGGTTCTAAATCAACTCCTACAACATAATGTCAGAAAAATTTTAGACCCAAAACAATATGACCCTAGGCAGTTTAAACCATCTTGGTGGGATGATAATTCCTTTTGTGACTACCGCAAAAGTAAAGGGCATTCCACTTCACAATGTAGAAAACTAAAGAATATAATACAAGACCTTGTGGAAAATGGCATCATTGAACTCAACGGACAACAAAAAAAATCATTAAATAGTGACCATAAAGTGTTTTCCAATCCTCTACATGATCATGGACAAGGAAAGGCCTCCAGTTCAGGAAATAAGACCAATAATAATTCTGCCAATTATGTTAAGGTAAAATATGACTATAATCTTAGTACCATCATAAACCACATTTGAGTTGTCGATGAACATGTCAACACCATTACCATTAAGAAACCTCCCAAATGTGTTATCAACACTTGTGAAACTAAGGTAACCATTCAAGGTCCTCTGCCACAACAACAACAAAAATCCTCAAAGCCTCAAGACAATTTACTTGACCAATTGGGAAAGACCCCAACACAAATTTTTATCTTAGAATTGTTGTGTATATCGCCTAATCATTGAGCCATCCTTGAAAAATCTTTACAGAAAACAACCATCCCTACTGACCTTGATGTCAATCGTTTCCATGAGATGGTAGGCTATTTGAAAAACTCCCATCATGCCACTTTTTCTAAACAAGAATATTCAATTGAGAAGACAAACCATAATGACCCTTTACACCTTGAATTCCTTATCCATACAATCAACGTCAGACGAGTCTTGGTAGACAATGAAGCAGGGTTGAACATTTGTACCTTAAAATTGGTTAAGATGTTGGGCTTCTTGGAAGCATGTGTAGACACCATCAAGAGCATTTTCATCAAGGCATATGGCAATGAAGAACAAAAATCTAAAGGAGTCATAACATTACCTATCAGAGTTGGTCCTACAATCATGGATACCACTTTTCAAGTCTTGGACCTTAACCTCCTGTACAACCTTCTCCTAGGTCGATCATGGAATCATGCCATGAAGGCTGTCCCATCTACATATCGTCAATTCCTCAAATTCCCATATAATGGAACTAAAATCACGATAGCTAGCAATCCTAGTCCATTCCAATATTGCAGCAACCTACATGGGGTACCCCAACAACAAGTGCCTGTTAACGAAGAGGCTTCAACATCCAGCTCATCTTGTTACATTGACCCTTTCACTCCATCAAAGACATTCACCTTCAAGGCTCCACATCCCGACCCTAAGGTTGTGGTCCTAGATAAAGGTTGTGGAGAATACCACATGAAGACATCCTAGTGCATAAGTAAGCTCACTACTCCTAATTCATATGGAAAGCTTACAACATACCATAGGAAACCCAAGGTCACTATTCACTTGCCTCCTTCAACCACTTTCACAAAATGGGAGGAATTAATTAAAGAAGCAATCAACAAGATGATGTGACCTCCTAGATTTATAAAGAAGAAGAAATCAATGAAGAGGCTCTTCCACCCACTCAAATACCAACAAAATAGTATGACAAAGGATTTAAAATAATGCAGGACAAAGGCTATGATGGACATAGTGGACTTGGATTAAACAAAAATGGAATGATTGAACCTTTTTCCATATCCAAATGACCAAAAGGCCTAGGGCTAGGTTTCAAACCAATTAAGATTGGCACTTCTTGTACAACGACACCTTTACAAGAGGAAGTACATGCTTCTAAAGTTATCAAGACATCTGCCTTACCTAACACCTCTCAACCACCCGACATGCTTGACAATAACTACATAGAGACTGATTCTAATGAATATGAATGGGACTCCCTTACCTCTAGCGAATATAACATAGTCAAAATTCTTGTTGAGCTTGACCTATCCAATACTATGCTTCGTGACCCCGACAACACCTCCATCTTTACCTTCTCCGCCTTGAACCTTGACATTTCTAATGATGGAATTCCCTTAGTTTATCCTCAACTCATTGATTGAGATCCACAAAGACCTCCTGTCTTGAACACATTTGAGAACGACGAAGCTATTATTGAATTCATGGTACTGCATGAAGGAATCCCTAGTGGTGATCACAAAGATGGGTTTACCAATGACTTAGATTGCATGACATACTTTGGGGGGTTCGTCCACCCCTCTAGTCATAAAAGTAAAAATAATAAAGAAAAAAGTGAAAAAAATAAAAAAGACGAGTCTCTAGGTGGAAACTGAAAGGCACCTTTAGACCATGAAAAAGTAAAAATAGAGGATATATCCAAGGGAAAAAACCTCTCTGAGGCACCCAAGGATGGAGGGTTGGACGTTCTCCCTATTACCCAAGAGAATTCACTAATGCTAATTGAGAAATCCATGGAAATTAACATTGGCATAGAAGACAATCCTAGAATAATTCACTTTTCCACATCATTGACAAAATTAGAACCAGAATTCTAGGATTTCTTTGAAGAGAGACAGATCAACTTTGTCTGGTCATATGTCGAAATGTTTGGATTAGATCTCAACTTGATACTACATCATTTTCCTTTACATATAGATGCTAAACCAATCAAGCAAAAACTCTAAAAAATGCATCCTCAAATTACTTTATTGGTCAAAGTCGAATTGAAGAAATTACTAGACATTGGTTTCATCATATCCA
>VDFB02000015.1:249235220-249269881 GCA_007258455.2 Sequoia sempervirens
CTATTTGTCACTTAAGGTGATACTATTCCCAAGTCATTCAAAATTGTCTTTTCATGTACAAACAATATAGCAGAATATGAAGCTCTCTTATCAAGACTTCAGATGGCTATCAAATGGAAGATCAAGCATTTGCAAGTATATGGAGATTCTCAACTAGCAATCAGACAAGTCAATGATGATTATGACACTGAGGAAAAGCTTATGCCTTATAAGCGAATGGTAGACAACTTCAAATGATTAACATATATGTATGCATTTAAAATGGCATGCTTGAAGGATAAGAAAACCACTTCATTTAAAAACTATTATTCTAATAAAATAAAAGTTTATTCTTTATTTGAAAGTGAATAAACATTATATTGTTATAAAATAAAACAATGATATATATATATATATATATATGCACACATTTATAAAAACATATACATATTCCTTATAAAAGAATATGAGATCAAATTCATAAAATATTATTGTTAAATTCTAATAACATATGAAAAGAGAATAAAATTATTAATAATATCATAAGGAAGATTTGATGAAATAGTGGCTTGCAATTGAATTGAAGGCCAAGTTATTCAAATGCAATAGTGGGCGGCCAAATTATGGATGATTATGAGATGAAATAGTCCCCATAATGAAGTGAATAGGTAAAGGAGAACATGGTTTTCCATTTTGGAGTGCGAATTACCTATAAGGAATCAGGTAGGGGACTAGCAGTGGTGACGAGGATTCAAGGAAGAAGGAAGGAAAATGATTTGAATGAGCTAGAAAAGAAGGAAAAGCTAAGGAAAATCCCACGAAATAGAGGTAAATCAGTGTCTATTGGTGTACATGCTTGATTTTTCAATAAAATCCATTCGAAAACTTGCAATTTTCCTTTCATTTTGTCAATTCCATTTGAATTAGTGGCAAATCATTAGATGTCCATAAAATGCAAGTATATTTTGCTTAGATCCAAGACGTCATTATATGAGATCAATCATTTTCTTTGTAATGTTGCAAGGGCCTTATCGACCATCCTTTGCATGGACTAAATTTGTGCATATTCTTCCTATCGATATGATAGCGAAACATGGTTATGTTCTATATGTTATATTGTTATCACCTCTATTTGTTATTTCTTGCATGTAAGTTTTATTAACCATTTTCATGGCTATTTAGATGAATCTAATAGTCAAAATTATTGTTTTATTAAAAAATGATTATAAAATCATTTATCGTTTCCCTCTAAGGGAAATGACTATTTCTCCATTGTTATCCTTCATAGTTTTTTGTTCTCCTTGTCGGCTAGGCCGAACAGGTAAGTCACACATATGGATGTGTGGGTTTCCACAATGGTTGATAGAATGATGGACAGTCATCACTGTTATTAAAGCATGCCGCATTGTTCACTATGAATGATGGTTGAATGATTAAATTGTTCCTTTTTTTCATTATGTTGGCATGATCTTTAAGATCAATTAACAATATGCTATTTGAACACAAATTTAATCATTCATCAAAACAATTCCCATTATCATTACTTACATGTGATGCTCGAAATGTTTGTATTCACCAATTCTTATTACATGCACACCATCATTCCCTAGAACGATACTCAAATTGTTCCCTAGAACGATACTTGAATTATTCCATAGAATGATTGCCATGAACAATTTTGACCAGCATTTTCGTCAAACAATGTAGGCCAATGATCGACATTCATCAAGGTTCGATTATTGTTAATGCTAGTAATAAAACTGAACAATCGTTGGTTGTTAGACATTCTTTAGAATGATGGTGGCTTGAGCATATATCTTATAACAATCACCAATAGAAACACGGGTTTCTCCATAACCTGAACACTAGTAGAATTGTTTTAGATTCATATGTATATTTTGTCTTGAAACGACAAGCATGTCACTCGATTCTTTTATTTGCACAAAAAGATTCTAGTAATGTTTAAATATTTAGATATCCAAAATGAAACATTGATCATTTACATGATATACTGTTTAAATTGAAACCGTTAATGAGACACATTAGCACAGTAACCTGTATACGTTTGCAAACAACATGGATTTGATACAAATAACTTATTAGTATGTAGTAACTGTTTCAAAATATAATTGTTCTTCTTTCTTTGAGAAAGGAGATTTACACCTTGTATAACTATCAAATGATATGACAAGTTGTAGTAATATTTTGAATAAAAGAAATATGTTATAATGGTATTCATTTCATAATGTATGCACAAATATATTAACAAAAGTTGGCATATATATGTGTAGGCACATAGACCTTTGTCTACGTACATACACATACTTGTGACATACCTTATTTTGTTACTTATTTTATTCATTTTCTTCTTTGATGAATACTACTTTACTTTAATTTGAAGTGGTAGAATACATTGAATGTAATCATGTGACCAGATAGTGTATGAACTGAATGGTTAATGTAAAGAACTAATCCACTTGCATTATCTTTCTGAATTTTATTAAGTTGAGGATGGATTAAGTATACTAAATTACTTTTTTGTTATTAAGTTTTAAGAATATTTTCTTGATTAGTAGAATAGCAACATCTAAGTAGACTAGACCACCTCAGGGTAGATGTTGCTAGAGGGTAGATAGTTGCCGAAGAATATAATTGTGTTGTTGAAAGTTACCTTCTAGGATGGGTGCCAAAATGGAGTACAGAGGATATAGGTTTTTCTTTATCCAAAACCTATTTGTTGTTGCTACAACTAAATTTTATTGCTTGGCCAAGCAATTAGCCCATTGTGTATGTATGGACTTATATGTGATAACACTCTCTGCCATTCCTTGCATAGATCTTGCATTTTCCTAATCATAGATAGAGATGCATGTTGATGTTTAAACATGCACTAGATTCCACCTTGCAGATTGTTCTCTTGCTAAACTTTCCGTGCAGGGATGGGTATTCTTCAAGTAGGAAGAATTTCGGGGAAGTGTAAGCTTCATGGTTGGGCGGTAAAGCGCTTGAGCCATGTTCTCATCCACCAAAGGAGGTGAGAATCAAGAGGAAACCTTGGATGTTTTCAAGTTATCAAAGGATTATAATGTAAACATGAAGTAAATTATATATTGTGTTGACTTTGTGGCCCAATGGGAAATGTCAACTTGGATATTGTAATTAACATTTGGAAATGAATATGTATATTTTGATTCATATTTTAATTAGACATGTGTCACTATGATTGAAAATAGTTGCTTAAGTTATGTCTTTTTTAAAATTCAATATTCATAATGTCATTTGCAATTAATATTTAAATAGTAACTAGAATGGGTTATTACATTTGGTATGAGAGCTTAGGGCTCAACTCTAGGCCTTTTGAGTTCACAATAGCCATGACTAGGGGATAGTTGACCCTTGACCAATTTGAAGTTGTCCTGAAGATTGACCAAAGTTGGATTGAATGCAGCTATGTGAAGGTCTAAGTCAGGAAGAAAGGGAAGATAGTTAGGACCTTGAACAAGAAAGTCGTAGTTGAAGAAAAAACCAAGACTGAGGTTGAACCCAAGATTCCCGATGATGAGGCTCTAGCTCAAGCCATCACTCGACTTAAGCTAGAGAGGGGCAAGAATATTGAGGAGTCAAAGCAAACTCCTAAGATTAAGAAGCTTTCCACAATCAAAGATTGGCCTCTAGGGTGTGGAACAAACACACCCTTACTAACTAAGGAGGAAAAGGAGAGCCTACATGCTCAACCCTCCTCTTATGAGAAAATTGATGTAAAATTTGATATGGACCTAGAGGAGTTTCCTCTCTCTAAGAATGAGAAAAATGACTTATGTGAAGAAGAAGCTTTTGTAAATAAGGGTCCATGTGACCCACAATATAAATAAAGCAAGATGTTTTTTTTGGTGTGTTCAAGTGAAGAACTGAAAAACATGTTTTACTATAAATGAATGCGTATGTCTTTAATGAATGAGTGATATATACATGTGTATGTAGTGTTATGCGAATAAGAACATTTACTTGTAGAACCTATTGTTAAGTTACGATAGATGTGAAATGTGATGCAGGTTGGGTTTGAGTTAGTATGGTGACCACCAAACAAGAGACGAGTAGTAGTGGGTCAGATAACAGACAAACAAAAGACTGGATCAGATTCTAGAACTTATGAATAGGTAAGAGGCTTGTATGGACTACATAGAAAATGAGGTCTGAGTGGTACATGAGGATCAGATTCCCATGAATGTGGAAGTTAATCAAGGAGAAGGTAGTCTAGGAGAAGGCCCTCAAGGTGAAATTGAGGAAGAACTAGGAAAGGATCTCAAAAGAGTAGCATTGCCTAAGTTTGATGGTTAAGCAATCAGAGCAAGAGATGAGGCATGGATAATTGATATGGAGAAATATTTTGGACTCCATAACTTATTTGACTAGACTAAAGTTGTCTAGGCTACATATCAATTTTTAGGAGAAGTAGCTACTTGGTGGGACAATGAAAAGACAAAAATGAATCTTTAGCCTAGTGAGATTACTTGGGAAATCTTCCTCTAATCTTTTAGGAAGAGATGGTTGTCACAACTCTTTTTTGACAAGAAGGTGAAAAAATTCCAAAACCTAAATCAGGGGAGCATGACTATGACGCAATACTGGGAAAAGTTCACCAATCTACTAAAGTACGTGTCCTAGTATCAAGGAGATGAATGTTTTTGTATCCAAAATTTCATATTGGGACTTAGACCCCACATTGGAGCAAAAGTGGACATGCATGATCCTCTCACCATGAACGGAGTCTTCCTAAAGGCCACCAAACAGGAGCAAAAATTGCAACAATTATCTAATTACCACAATAATTCAAATCCTAAGTCGCGGTTTGGGAATAGGAGGGTTCAGAAAGGAGACAAGACCCACGAGATCCATAATCTCAAGAGGCGAAGTGAGTCACAAGAGAAAGGTGAAGATGGAAATGGTGGAAAGAGTAAGAAGGAAAATAACAACAAAAACAAAGATGAACAAAAGCAGAAGGGCTTCAGAGAGGACAAGCCAGGAGGTTGCAAAGGGCCTTGCGACAGGTGCTATACTTGTGGAGGTGATCATTATGCCTCTAATTTTCCACAGTAGTTGAAGTTGCAAAGGGAAGGAAAATATCAACAGTCTCAACATCACATCCACGTTGCAGTGGATAACAAGTAGGAAGAGTATCAGGCTTCACCAATACAATTGATGGGTAACCACTATGGATGAATCATCTCTATTTTAATTGATACTAGAGCTATGAAATGTTTCATAGACCTGAGAGTAATATCCAAGATACCTATTAGACTTGGATACATGCAAAACTCATGGGCAGTCCAGTATGGAAACCAAGCATAGTGAAGGGTAGAAACCTGTCTCTTTTGCAACGAGTTAGAGCTTCCAACCTTCTAGACCCAGGTCAACCTATATGTGGCACCCTTAGGCTCATACAATATAATTTTGGGGATAAATTGGTTAATCGAGGATAAGTCTATAGTGTAATATGAGGATAAGGTAGTTAGTTGTCTAGATGATTATGGGAACCCAGTCGAGATCTATGGTATGTAAAGACCCTTAGAGCTTAGACAAATCTCTGCTATGTAGCTCAAAAAGGCTTGTTGAAAGGGATGTGCTATTTATGTTGTGCATATCAGCAACCTTGACAACAAGGAAGCGTATCTTGATGACTACCCTATTCTTAAGGAGTTTCGAGATGTATTCCCTAACAAACTCACAAAGTTACCTTCAAAATGGGAATTTGACTTCTCTATTGACCTAGTACCAGGAGTAGAGCCATAATCCAAAGCACCATATAAGATGACCACCACCAAAATATATAAGTTGAAGGACCAATTAATGGAATTGTTGAACAAAGGCTCATAAGACCCAGTGTGTCTCCTTGGGGAGCACCAGTTATCTTTGTGAAAAAAGGATGGAACCTTGCATTTGTGTATAGACTATTGGATGTTAAACAAGGCGACCATCAAGAATCGATATCCACTCCCGAGGATCAATGTGTTGTTTGACCAAATGAAGGAAGTGATAATGTTCTACAAAATCAATCTTAGGTTGGGATACCATTAGTAGAGAATAAAGGAAGAAGACATTCTGAAAACTATTTTTTGAACTTGGTATGGACATTATGAGTTCACTGTGGTACCTTTTGGTTTGACCAACACACCCGCAACTTTCATGAACCTCATGGATAGTGTGTTCAGAGACTATTTGGATGAATTTTTTTTGATAAATTCATAGATGAAAGCCTAGTTTACTCAAATTCTATTGAAGAGCATGATAGGAACTTGAGGATAATTTTACAATGATTGAGAGAGAAGAAACTCTTTGGGAAGCTATCCAAGTGCTCATTTTATCAAGGTAGGGTGCACTATCTAGGCCATATTATTTCAACTGAGGGAGTCTTTGTAGATGAAATCCTAGTTTACTCAAATTCTATTGAAGAGAATGATAGGAACTTGAGGATAGTTTTACAATAGTTGAGAGAGAAAAAACTCTTTGGGAAGCTATCTAAGTGCTCATTTTATCAAGACAAGGTGCATTATCTAGGCCATGCTATTTCAACTGAGATAGTCTCTGTAGACCCTAAGAAGATTAAGGCAATAATGGAATGGCTAGTTCCTCATAATGTGTCAAAATTCCATAGCTTCATGGGCCTTGTAGGATACTATAAAAATTTTGTGCAAGGGTTCTCCTAGATTGTGTCTCCAATCACGTCACTCCAAAGAAAAGGAACACGGTTTGAATGGATCAAGAAGTGTGAGAAATAATTCTGACTCTTAAAGGAGAGACTCACGACAACACCAATATTGACCATCCTTGATCCTAATGGAAGATTCACTGTAATCATAGATTCTTCGGGAGAGGGAGTGGAAGTAGTGCTAATATAGGATGGACAGGTGGTAGCATATGAATCAAGGAAGCTGAAAAAGCATGAGGTGAACTACGTGCCCCATGAATTAGAGTTGGCCACAATAGTTCATGCCTTGTAGATGTGGAGACATTATCTCTTAGGAAAGTTGTTTGAGCTCAAGAAAGACCACTTGGGATTGAGATACATTTTTACTTAGCCAAACCTTAATGCGTGGCAGAGAAGGTGGTTAGAATTCCTTAGTGAGTATGACTTTAGAATTGAGTATATAAAGGGGAAAGAGAATAGAGTGGTTGATGCTCTTAGTAGATGAAGACATATGGCAGCCATGATGTCAACAAGGTCTAATATAAGACAATAGGTGACACAAAATTTGCAAGGGGTTGAGCACTACAAAAGAGTCAAGAGCACCCTAGTAGAAAATCCATTAGATCATTGATTCGATGGGTAGGAGTTAGAACCAGGTGGCATTTTGAGATACTAGAGAAGTATGTACATTCCAGACTCTAGAGAGTTGAGGAAGATGGTTCTACAAGTTCATAATGCACCTTATTCAAGACACCCTAGAGTCTCCAGAATGATCGTAGAATTGAAAACTCTGTACTTTTGGCCTAAACTCAAGAAGGATCTAGTGGAGTATGTAGCCAAATGCTTAGAATGTCAGTGAGTCAAGGCTAAACATGCGCGTCTGACAGGGCTATTGTATCCTCATGACATACCTAAGTATAAATGGTAGGTGATCAATATGGACTTTGTACAAAGGTTACCTTTGAGCAAGAATTGGCATGATGTTATCTTGGTTGTGATCAATAAGTTGACTAAGGTCGCACACTTCATCCCAAGAAACCTTAAGGATGGATCGTTGACCCTAGCCAAGAAATTTTTCCAAGAGATCTGCTTACATGGAGTGCCAGAGACTATCATTTCTAATAGGGACACTCAGATGACCTCAAGATTTTAGACGACCCTGAATGCCGCATTAGGAACCAAGTTGAATTTCAGCTCAACTTACCATCATTAAACTAATGGATAGATGAAGAGGGTAAATGAAGTAGCCAAAGAACTCCAAATGTACTGCATGGACCAATAATATAAGTGGGAAGAATTACTATCATTGGTAGAGTTTGCTTAAAATAACTCCTATCACACATCTCTAGTAATGGAACCATTCAAAGCTCTTTATGGGAAGAAGTTCCGTACACCCATCAGTTGGGATAGATTGGAAGACAAGATCATAGTAGGACCTAAAATGCTCAAGGAGATGGAAGAGCAAATGTGAGTTATTAAGAGCAGACTAAACGAGGTGGCATACCCAAAAAAGAGTTATCCTGACAAGAATAGAACTTTTAGATAGTTTGTGGTAGGGGATAAAGCCTTCTTAAGAGTCAAGCCTCATAAAAGTTTCATTTCCTTTGGTAAGTCTTCCAAGTTAGCCCCAAGATATGTGGTCCATTTGTTGTCTTGGAAGTGATCAACCCAATTGCTTATAGAATTTCCCTACCACCTACTCTGGCTCGACTTCATAATGTGTTTCATGTTTCTTTACTTAAGCCATATCATCTTGATGTATCTCATGTGCTTGATTAGAAAACTTTGTAGGTACAAGACCCAAGAGTGGTGCTAGTGGAGCCCATTAGAATCCCGGATAGACGCAACATTAAGTTGTGGAGCAGAGACATTGCTCAATTTAAGGTCCAATGGGACTAGTATTCAGAAGACAGTGCTACTTGGGAGGAGGCGGAAGAAATAGAGCGCTCCTTCCCACATTTTCTTTCTTCGAAAGAGACTCTTGTTAATTTTGTTTGAATATTTTGGATTGAATATTGTGATTTTTTGGCTTAGAAACAATATGAAATGATGTTGAAAGAGACATATTTGCTCTAATTTTATTAAATAGACATCAGGATGATGTCTCTTTCGAGAGGGGAAGGATGTCATATCCCAATTTTTATTGCATTTAAATTATAATATGTTAAATTGAATTATTGAGGAAATTCAATATGTTGAATGAAAATTTTGATATTTTTGAAATGTTTGAAAGAAGTTGACCATCTTTTGACTATGTTATCTTTTGAACTATCTTATACTTTATCATGATTGAACGTTACTAATGAACTGTGTAAGTGCAAGTGTGTGCAAATGCAGGAAAACAAGTTAAAGGACGAGAACATAGTACCTCTCGAATCTTCCCCTTTTTTTGTGGATCGACCTCTAACCACCATTGATTCTGATGTGGAGGCTTCTATGTTAGATTTCCTTTGTACCTCTCTAGACAACAAAGCTCCCACAACAAAATCAAATTCAAGGGTTTCAGTTGTGCTAAAGCTAATAGAAGTGACTAAGTGATTCCAGAATTTAGGCAATGAACACAATAATGTAACTACCTTGTCTTCATCTTCGAATTTTACACCCATACTAGCTAATTGACATACAAGAGTATTAAAAATATTTAAATGATCATCAATTTTTATACCTTCATTTGTAAACTATACAACTACCTCTTCAAGTAGATCTGATTTGTCAAGTACTTTTTCATACAAAGACTCCATTTTACTCCATAATCCTGCTGTAGTTTCCTCTCCAACAATATTGAAAAAAACATCATCTGCTAAACACAACCAAATTGTGCTAAGAGCTCTTGTATCAAGATCTTCTGAATCCTCATTAGTCATATTTGTAGATTTCTTTGACATCCTTTCTACACTTTGTGCAATCCTTGTTGCACTAACAAATCATGCATCTTGAGCTTCCATAGCTCAAAATTATTCTTCCCATTGAATTTATCCACCTTGAACCTTGCATTTGAAACCTTTTCCATGTGATGCTACAAAACAAACACTATATCCTGAAATAAAGGAAAAAATAAGGTTCACTAGTTTGAAATAGGGAAAATTGGGGTATGTGTTACATCCCACTTGTGCCCTAGCTATTTTGATGTTATGCCCTAGCTATTTTGATGTTGTGCCCTAGATATTTTGAAATTGTGCCCTAGTTATCTCGATGTCGTTTCTCAAGCATGTATATATATATGAGTACTTAGCTTGTTGAATGGAAATATACAATGTATATATAACTGGTTAAATTAAGTTCATTTGACATATGCTTTCATGCTTACATAAATGTAGATGCAAAGATGTAGTGAGATTTAAAACTAACTATTTGTTTTTGACCTAATGGTTGTAGGAAGTTATCGCCTCTGAGAAGGGAGGTAAAGTATCATTAGGTACTAGGGGTAATGGAAGAGAAGTCTAGTGCCATTTGAAACCTAACCTATAAGTTTGTGACTACCATTTGAGTAGGATTGGAACTACAAGTTCAAAGTTGTTAGGTAAACAAGTTCAAAGTTGTTAGGTAAACCACAAGGTCAACCCTAAATGTTAGGATCAACTCACCTATGTTGTTGGTCATGTAGCATCACCTTGTTATTTCTTTTGAATTAAAAAATAAAATTTAATCCTTGTCTTTTGGTGAACACTAAAATGGCTCTCAAAAATATTTAATTTTTATTTAATTGATCAAATATAAAAGAATTAAACTTAATATATATCGATAATTTCAAAACACATTTATATAAAGAAAATGGATGCAATCATTAATAGCGTTCTTTTTAAATGGATAATCGTAAATTGTTTTTATTATTAATAATTAAAAAGAATAATCTTTATGCATTATAAGGGGTGAGTAATTAATATTTATCAACTCTTTTAAAAAAAAAACCCGAGTCTCATCTAGTGAAATGGTTTTTTGAGCATTCGCGGGTGCATACTCTTGAATATTATATTTTATTTAAAAAAAACTCACATCACTGAAGGATATTCATTCGATAAAGTTTATAAATTAAAAATTTGTTTTCCTTTGTATTTGGATGGGCGGAACCTTATAGGAGGGAAATAGAATGAAATACATATTATCCACGATGCCACTCAAGAAAAAGGTGGAGATATTAGATTTTAAATCGATGCAAGAATGAAATTAGTTAGGTTTTTAATTATGTAGGGAGGAATTAAAAGTTTCAAGTTCGTGGGAATTTGAAGAAGAAATTATCATTCGCACAATAGAAAGAAAATGCACGGGAGAAAATGGAGAGCATACACAGAGAGTATAGGAGAATGGAGGAAGAATAGAAGATGGACGAAAGTGTGGAAAATGTAGAACATGCACGTTTGAGTTTAGGAAATCACAGATAAATGGTAGTATGGAGGAGAGACGACAGAGTAAAAGCTTAGATGCATAGAACAACAACGATAGAAGGGAAGACAGTTTAGAAAAGAAAATACATGGTAGGGAATAGAAGGCCTACACAATAGTGGTCAGTAGAGAACTGAGATAGCTCTCAAGCTGAAAAAGGTCATGCTATCCATCTTTCTCGTCCTCATTCTTTTGGAATTTGTAAGGGAAACTATATTTACCATGAAATTCTTAATTGTTTGCGAAAGATAGATAATGATGTATTTAAACCAACTAGTGAGAGGGTAGGGTTACATTATATCTCTTGAGTAATTCTTAAAAAGCTTCTTTAAAGCAGTTGGATTGGGATAGTGCATTATTGAGAGGTCCTCTTTTATCAAAGAGAAAATTCCTTAGTTTCTTGTTTAGTTGTGAACTATTATTGAATAAAAAAAATTGCGAAATGAAATCTTGAATGAGCACAAAATTAGCAAACACTAACTCACGGTTCTTGAGGATTTGATTCAAGAATGAAAGACAAACTTGCTTGGGGAAAAAAAGTTAAAGAATGTACATTAAGGATGTAACAACCAATAAATAAAAGAAATTACTGTTTTTCATTTCCATAACTAATGGGAGACTATATTAACCAAAAATGTGTTAAACAATAGAAGGTAGATATCCTCCAAGGTAGCCTTCTTGTTTTTATTAACCATTATGAGAAACCTATTCTAGTCATGTCAGCTTAAGATACCCTCATGAGTTAGTATGTAGTAGCATAAGAGACAAACATGATGGTTAAAAATTTCATTATATGATTCTTGCCGAGTAGGGTGATAAAATTGGCTACATGACATTGTCGTGTTGCAACTATTTAAAACCTTGGCCAAGGTGATGTTACTACATGTTAGTGTTAGCTAGTTTTTTTCCCGTAGATATGCACCCTAGATAGAGGTCATACTAGTTAGGAGTTTCCTATAGTGTATGGTCAACTAGGGATTGTGTAGGGTCAAACACTAGTCACATATTGCATTAGAATCTCTTTCCATTACTTCTCTGCAAAGGGTCGGGCCTTTCTAGTAGGAAATGGCATAGGGGACTAGTAAGTTCGTGGATGGGATGAAAATTTCCCTGATGATATTTTCCCTCCTCCATAGTTTCAACAGTAAAATATGGTTAAAGTTCCAGATAGAATAGACATATTCAAGGAAATTGTAATCTCAAATTCTTTGTATCTTTGTAATGGTTACTTACTCTAAAAGTTTTCCTTTCAGTTATCTTGCGTGCATTTCAATTTAAATCAGCTTAAAGTTCATGCTCTTTCTTTTTTTTTGAATATATTTATATATATATATATATAATGTTGTTTTGAATCAATTTTTATGCATTTCAGTTTATGGAAGTTTATATTTGAATTAAATGTTGCACTTTTATTAGTTGCTTAGTTTTAGTATGTTACATATGGTATCAAAGTGACCGGGTTCGACACTAAGCCTAGGGCTCATCACCACAAGAAAATTTAGGAGTAATCAAACTGAAATGAAGCATTTTGGTTTTTTCCAAGATGTGGATTCATACCACTAAACGTAAAAGAGCTCGAGATCTAGTTTATTCTCAGCATTGGAGAGTAACAAGTTTGAAACATGATTATTCATGTTGCACCCCACACTCTGATAATGAAACCATGGCTGATGCACTTAAACAACTGAGAAGAGAAAGACAACCTTGGATAACTTCAAGAAGAGAAGTAGTGAGAACAACCATAATGGAAAATAAGATACCTAAAACTGAAAACAAATCAGTAACTCCTGTTGTAAACGAAAATGAGTTTGTTGACTCAAAAGAACTTCATGTACCCACTTTAGGTTACTAACTAATTCTGTATTCCACGTTATAAGGACATGAAGATCCCATAACTAGAAGAGACAATAGCTCTTAGATAAGGGCTTGAGATGTAAATAATAATAATAATAATAAATTGTAGTGCTAATAAAATATCAATTTTGTTGTGTGTAACCTTTGAATTAAATGTATGTAAGTAAATAATGGAATAAAGGGATTAAAAGGATGTTTATTTATTAGGTTAATTAAGTAATTTAAATATGTCTTATATGTAAGGAGATGGAGGGGAAACTGAACTCCCAAAGACTCCTCCAACCAAATTAGATAGGCTTTTGCTCATGATGCAAGACACCCAAGCCAGGTTTTGTCATTTGGAGCATAGGGAAGATAGACACACAAGAAATCAGAATGAGGAACATGAGTCTCAATTTGGAGACAGAAATACTAAAACATACCACACACATCAAACTGGCAGTGAAGAACACACCTTTTCCTAGTCTACTAAAGATAAAATACTATGCAATGCCATTTTTGATGACATGAAAAAGGTTAAACCACCCTAGTATGATAGATCTGAGGTTGGTGATGTTGCTGAGACATGGTTAACTAGAATGGAAAAATATTTTGAAATCTAGGATATACTAAGAATATGAAAGTAGTATGGGGGGCTTACCAACCGACTAGAGAGGTTATTAGTTGGTGGGAAAATAAGAAGGCCGAATTAAGCTTGAAGTCTGCCAATGTGACATGGGAGCAGTTTGTAGAAATCTTTAGGCAATGATGGCTGCCTCAGTTATTTTTTGAATAGAAATTGATAAACTTCCAAGAGGTGAGGCAAGGGGAACTTTTTGTACATGCTTACTTGGAGAAGTTTACCCATTTTTTCAAGTACATTCCTCAATTTCAAAAAGATGAAAAGTACATAATTAGAAAGTGTATTATGGGTCCCAACAATCATAGAGGTGGGTTTGTAGATGTTTTGGCTCCTACTACTATGAATGAAGCCTATGTAAGATAGGAACAAAAGATCAAAAAGGATGAATCCATTAGGGATAGGAACAAAATGAGGAATAAGTGGTCACAAAATTCCCATCCATTTAAGAAGGAAGGAGATAACTTCGGATCTAGGAACAAAAATGCAAAAGGGTTTAAGGGAGGCCATTAGGATAATCAGGGAGATGGGAGGGGTTTTGATAAATCCAGAAGAGGCAATGTGGAAAATAATAGAGAAACTGAAAAGAGAGGACCCCCAAGGGGATGTTATACATGTCGAGGTGAGCATTACACCAATCAATGTCCCACAAGAAGTCAGGGGGGACAACAACAGAGGAACCCTTTACCTCCATAGCAGACAACATTTCAATAGAGAATACATGCAACGGTAGACAACAGACAAGCAGAATATCAGTTTACCTTGGTAGAAACTCCAGGTATGCTACATGGGAACCCCATAACTGCACTCATAGACATAGGAGCTACATAAAATTTTATTTCTCCTAAATTTCTAAGCAAGTTTCCTAAAACTACAATATTTATGGCTAATTCTTGGACTGTTGAGTATGCCAACCACTCAGGAACTCGGGTGGAGAAATGTTTATTTGAGGCCAAGGTTGAGCTTCCAATCCTTACCACAAAGGTAGATTTATATGTAGCACCCCTAGGCTCCTATGATGTCATTCTAGGTATGAATTGGTTAGGAAAAAGCCAAGGTTAACTGTTATGACAAAACAATTGAGTGTGAGAATGACCTAGGAAATAAAGTGTTGATGCAAGGCACTCGTCATGAGGTCAAGTTGCGACAACTCTCCACTATACAATTAAAGTGAAGTGGAAGGAAGGGTTTTCAGATCTTCAATAAAAATGGAGGAAATTTGTGAAAACAAAGAAATTGCTTACCATGATGACCTAGTGATGTATGAAACCAACTATCTTCAAGGGGAAAGTTCAATGAAATATGAGAAACCAAAGGAAACCTTTGAAGAAAAATATTCCTATCTTTGGGATTATCAAGATGTATTTCCTAAGGAGTTACCTGAGTTACCACCAAAAAGGATATTTGATTTATCCATTGAGTTAGTACCAGGAGCAACACCAATGTTGAAAGCTCCCTACCGTATGACAACTGTAGAACTTATGGAATTAAAAGCCCAATTACAAGAGTTATTGAGAAAAGGTTTGATCAGACCTAGTGTGTCACCATGTGGGGCACCGGTAATATTTGTTAAGAAAAAGGATGGGACCCTTTGTCTCTGCATAGATTATAGAATGCTAAACAAGTTAACCATCAGGAACAAATATCCTCTACCCCGCATCAATGATTTGTTTGATCAAATGCGTGGAGCAGCAATTTTCTCTAAAATAGATTTATGGTCAAGGTATCACTAGTTAAGGCTTAGAGATGAGGATATCCACAAAAATTCCTTTAGGACTTGTTATGGGCATTATGAGTTCACAGTATTACCTTTGGGCTTACCAATACCTTAATTGCATTTATGAATTGATGAAAAACGTGTTCCATGACTGCTTGGATAAGTTTGTTTTGATATTCTTAGATGATATTCTAATTTACTTTAACAATGAAGAAGAACATTATTAGCATTTGTAAATTGTTTTACAGTGCTTGCGTGAAAACAAGTTATATGGGAAGTTATCCAAATGCACTTTCTTTTAGAAAGAAGTACAAAACCTAGGTCATATCATCTCAGAAAAAAGGTATTGTTGTGGATCTAACTAAAATAAAGGCTATAACAGAATGGCCCACCCCCAAGAATGTGCATGAAGTAAGAAGCTTTATGGGCTTATCAGGCTACTACATGAAATTCATAATGAACTTCTCGTGTATAGCATACCCAATTACATCACTCCAAAGGAAAGGGAAAAGTTTTGTATGGATAGAAAAGTGTCAGAAAGCATTTGAGCTCCTTAAGGAGAGGCTAATCACGACACAAATATTAAAAGTACCAAACCCTGAGGGACAATTTTTGGTAGTAACTAATGCATCAAGGGAAGGACTTGGTGGGGTACTAGTGCAGAATGGGTAGGTAATAGCTTATGAATCCTAGAAACTCAAAATTTATGAACATAACTATACACCACATGATTTGGAGCTCGTTACTATAGTGCATGCTTTACAAATGTGGCATCACTACCTGCTAGGAAAACCATTTGAGCTCCAATCATATCATCAGGGGTTGAAATACATACTTACCCAACCTAATCTCAATGCAAGGAAAAGACGATGGTTGGAATTAATCTTAGACTATGATTTTGAGATTAACTACATTAAAGGGAAATAAAATCGGGTAGTAGATGCTTTGAGCCACCGACAACATGTTAATGTGGTAACTAAACTAGAAAGAAAATAGGGTGGGGGAGTTCCCACCTTAGTTTCCTTTGGCCACTCAATAATGTCTTAGGAATCCAAATCCGATTGACTATCAACCTCAAAGGTGAGTCAATTCTCAACAAGGAAGAACTAGGAGGGGGTTCTTTAAGCTTTGAGGGGTTCACCACCAATCAAAAGCTTGGAAAAGACAACTTAACATTCAACTCACAAAACCTAGTAATGCAAGCTAAATGATGGATGTAAATGATGAAATGAAGCAACAAGAATTTATGATGTATGTACCTGTAAAGTTTGGAAATGTGATGAGGATTCCATAAATGCAAAAATGTTGTCAAAATATGTTATGGAGGACTAAGATGCCCTTATTGTTGTCTTAGTCCCGCTGCTATTTTTTGAGGAAAATGCAGAATCTTTGGATCCCATAATAGGATCCAAAAGAATCTCTACAAAATTCCACTTGGAGGACTAAGACGCCTTTGCTGTTGACTTAGTCTTGCTTTGAATTTTTGAAATCTCTAAATGTGGTCTCAAGGTTCGGGGTCTACACTTCCTTCTTCACTGAATCTTCAGATCTAAACCTGTAAATAACCTACAAAAAAAGAAAGGAAATTTGATTGATTTTTTATGGGGGTTTTCCTTTGTCAAACCCCTTGTTTGGTAATTAAACCTTGATGAAAATGCATAGATCTAAAAATGAAAATGTGTGTGCCCTAATCTTAAGTGTGTCTAATATTATGCAAGCTAGAACATGGAGAAACCCAATTCAAATGTGTTAGAATAGAATTCCTAAGAAAAATGACCTACAAAGGAGATCTCAAATCACCCTAATAGGCTATAAGCATGAAATATACCTTAGGTAGAAAATAGAGTAATGATGGAAGATGGAATCAATCAAGAAAGAAGTCCTTAGGCTTGGAGGTATGGCTAGTTGCATCTCCAAGCTAGAATCTCTCATGATCCTCCATAGGCATCCATCATTAGTCTTTGGCTCTTGACTTGGAAATGGACTTGAAAAACCTACAAAAACACAATAGAAGGTTGCTCCAAGACTTCAATTTCTTGCTTCTTGAAACTCTCCTTCAACTTGCTTGTCTTAACTTGCTTCAACTTCAAAACTTATGTGAAAAATGGGTGTGAATCTTACTTTTATAGGAATTATTATCTAATAACCCGATTATTAGATCCCAAAGGCTGATAAAATGTTAAAATAATTCAAATATTTTCATTTCTCGCTCTTAATTTTTGAAAAATAAAGCACTTGGGACTAAGACACCTTAGGTGGCGTCTTGGTCCCACTGAGGGGGACTAAGATTCCACCAAGGGTGTCTTGGTCCCACAAGACTTATTTTGCAAATTTGAAAGGTGGGTTACCAAGATTAACAGTTGTTTACGGATTTTGGTTGGGTTTACAATTCAAGAAATATACCTCAAGATGCACCAAAAGGGGTCTTAGGGGGCCATAATAAGTGAACTAAAGGGAATTTAATGCAAGGGGTGATAAAATAGGTCCAAATTAAGTGTGAAAATGCAAAGGTATGCATTTTTCTACACTACAATAACCACAGTGCATTCAGATTTTAGAAATCGTGTGCTTCATCAGCTAAAAGATGACAAATATTACCAATAGGTAAAGGTAGCTCTACAACTAAACCCTCAAGATCCAAGCTATGAGGGGTTCAAAATAGAAAATGACGGGTTACTAAGGTATTAAGATAGAATGTATATACCTGAAAGCACCGAACTTAGAAATTTGATTTGGAAAGAAGTGCACTCTGCACCATATTTCAGACATTCTAGGGTTACTAAACTTTTAGCAGATATTAAACCCCTATATTTCTAGAAGGGAATGAAAAAAGATGATGCAATATTTGTGGCAAGTTTGTTAGAGTGTTAGAAAGTTAAGGCTAAACATCAACACCTCGCAGAATTGTTGCAACCCAACACAATACTTGATTGGAAATGGCAGATAATCAATATGGACTTCATCCAAGGATTACCTATGTCCAGAAACAAACATAATGCCATATTGGTAGTAGTAGATAGACTTACTAAAGTAGCACACTTCATACTAGGAAACTTAACATATGTTGCACCAACTATTGCCTATAAATTTGTGCGAGTATTTAGATTATACAGAGTACCCAAGAAAATAATATCTGATAGGGATGCCAAAATGACGTCCAAATTTTGGAAAATCTTGTTTATAGCCTTGGGTACACAACTGGACATTAGTTCTGCCTACCATCCTAAGATAGATGGACAAACATAAAGGGTCAACCAGATACTAGAAGATCTCTGAATTTACTGCATCGATCAATAGTACAAATAGGAAGACTATCTTCCCTTAGTTGAGTTTGCTTATAAAAACTCCTATCAGTCATTAATAAAAATGGAACCATTTGAGGCACAATACTGAAGGAGGTGTAGAACTCCTATTAGTTGGGATAAGTTGGAAGATGGGATAACCCTCGGTCCATAAATGCTCTTGAAAATGGAAGAACAAGTAAAGTTGATCGGAAAAATGTTGGCATAAGCTAACAATCAATAGAAAAACTATGAAAATGCAAAGCGAACTCCCAGACAATTTGAAGTGGGAGAGAAAGTGCTTCACGTCAAACATCATAAAAGTGCCATAAAATTTGGAAAATCAACCAAACTTGCACCCCGATATGTTGAACCATTTGAAGTCCTAGAAGTTATCAATCTGGTTGCTTATAAAATCTCTACCACTAACTCTCGCTCGGTTACATAATGTTTTCCATGTTTTGTATCTTAAAAAGTATGTATTTGATTTTGCACATTTAATTGATTGGAGTTCCTTACAAGTACTCAATCAGGGTGATCGAGGTATGTAAGCATCACTTACGTAACAAAGAAGTTACCTAGTGTAAGGTCTAGTGGGACCAGTACTTAGAAGACAATGCCACCTAGGAGGACTTCAGTGAAATGCATTAGAAATTTCCTCATCTGTTTAATGTTTATAATAGTTGAAATTATTTCATTATGTTTGGAAAAACAATGAAAACTTTTGTTACTTATATGATACTCTAAATCATCAAGGACGATGATTCACAAGAGGAAGGATATGTTACATCCCACTTGTTCCCTAGCTATTTTGATGTTGTTCCCTAGATATTCTGAAATTGTACCCTAGTTATTTCAATGTCATTACTCAAGCATGTACATATTTATGTCATTACTTATATTGTTGAATGGAGATATATAATGTATATATAATCGATTAAATTAATTTCATTTGATAGATGTTTTCATGCTTACATAAATGCGGATGCAAAGATGTGAGATTTCAGACTAACAAACTTTTTTTGACCTAGTGGTTGTAGGAAGTTATCACCTCTGAGAAGGGAGGGAAAGTATCATCAGGTACGAGGGGTAATGGAAGATAAGTCTAGTGCCATCTGAAACCTAACCTGTAAGTTTGTGACTGTTATTTGAGTAGGATTGGAACTACAAGTTCAAAGTTGTCAGGTAAACCGCAAGGTCGACCCTAGGTGTTAGGATAACCTCACCTATGTTGTTGGTTGTGTAGCATCATCTTGTTATTTCTTTTGAATTAAAAATTAAAATTTAATCTTTAAAGGACCTTGTCTTTTGGTGAACAAAATGGATCTCAAAAATATTTAATTTTTATTTAATTGATCAAATATAAAAGAATTTAACTTAATATATATTGATAATTTTGAAAGAAATATTTATATAAAGGAAATGGATGTAATTATTAGTTCCTGCCGGTAGGCATGAATACTATTGCATTCGCCCGGAATGCATTTAACCGGCAGCA
Source organism: Sequoia sempervirens (assembly GCA_007258455.2). Lineage (NCBI taxonomy): Eukaryota > Viridiplantae > Streptophyta > Pinopsida > Cupressales > Cupressaceae > Sequoia > Sequoia sempervirens. Next base: position 249,255,234 of record VDFB02000015.1, read on the forward strand.
TTGACCAATCACGTTTCGCCATTTAACATATTACTTATTTTTTTGTATAGTTTGAATTTGGAGAGCTATTTTATATATTGGAAAATTAGCATTTATCTATTTTTCTATTCGTCCGAGTAGCTTTATAAATCATTTTCATTTTACAAATTCGGAAAATGCGAACGCATAAATTGATTAAATAAATTTAAGCAAAGGCATAGTTTAAAAGTTGGCGGCTAGAGCTACGTAATCCATGAATGCAGATTAAATGCATTAAAATATCAGGAAACTGCGACTGCATAAATTGATTAATTAAAATTAAGCAAAGGAATAGTTTATCAAATTGGCAGGTAGACGTACGTAATGCATGAATATAAATTAAATGCATTGAATGGCATCTGGCTTGAGGTGAAGGCGGTGGAATGGCTTGGAGGCCACGCGTGGCCAGGGTACTTTGGTCATTTAATATAGAGTTAAGTTACTTGGCATGCATTTCTATTACTTTGCGTGTGTTGTTTTTGTCTTCTGTGAGCGCCTGTTTTGAGGGAGAGTTTTAGCGACTGAGCAGGAGATGTTATAGTTGCAGAGTCTAGACCCAGAAACGAGTTATTTGAGGTGATAATTTGGTATTTTGTAGTTGCAGAGTTGCACGTTGGACAGTGAAGGACGAATTGCTTCAGGTCAGAACTTTTCATTTTTTTTGTCTATTTGATACAAGAAATGCAAGTAGGGTTTCATAGTGCTTTAAGGCATTTGTATACTTTGTTTATAAATTCGTATTTTAAACTAGTTTTAGTATTGTTTATTCGAATTTCTTGTTGAAATGCGAAGGTTTCATCTGCATTGGATAATAATTATGTAGAAATCCTCTTGTCCATTTTACTTCATGCATGTGAGCCCTGTCAAGTTTGTATATTTTTGATTACTGCAAAGCGGTCCCATAAAGAAGGCTTTCGATCCAAAATTATGTCAACATGTACGATTATGAGCTTTCGACCAATGAGTCGACAGTGTGTTTCTTTGAGCTTTTCCGTTGTCATCAAAGCATAAAGGGTAGAGGGGTTTTGTTAAAAGTCGTGGTTGTTGTCCTCGTAGGAATAAATCCGTATATTAAACTACTTTTAGTATTATCTATTCGAATTTCTTGTTGAAATGCGAAGGTTTCATCTGCGTTTGATAGGTATTATGTAGAAATCCTCTTGTTCATTTTACTTCATGCCTGTGAGTCCTGTAGAGTTTGTATTTTTTTGATTGCTGCAAAGTGGTCCCATAAAGAGGGCTTTGGAACCTAAATTATGTCAACGTGTGCGATAATGAGAGCTTTTCAACAATGAGTCGACTATGTGTTGCTTTGAGCTTTTCCATTGTCATGAAAGCATAAAGGATAGAGGGATTATGTTAAAAGTCGCCGTTGTTGTCCTCGTAGGCATAAATGCAAATAATGGGAGCATAAAGAATGCAGTAGAAACCTTTTTCCTGCCAGCAAGCATAAAAATTCTGTCAGATGTCATCGTTACTGTTTTTGTATCTTGGGGTTATAAAAAACTATGTCAAAAATGTTATAGAATCCAAATTACAATGTTGCCATAGAGCAGTTAAGTAATATTGCTTGATAGAATAGTTGTAGGCTTTATGCAAAAGAGCAATCAAATTCATTGCTAGAAGATTTGTGGTCCAAGAACTTGTGGCAATTAGTTTCTGTAGTTAATCTAATCTACATTTATACTTGTGTCTCTTGAATCTCGAAAAATTCTTGCTAGTGTTTTAATGGTTTTTGCTATTAGTATCCATCGCAGTAGGAGTACTATAAATTGCTACTCTTTTAGAAAAACAAACACATGGTTTTTGTTTTCTAATCAAAGCTTTTTACATGGTGCAATGCTTTTGGTTGGAAGAAAAGAGGTCGTGTAGCGGCCCAGCTGTGGCAAATTCTTCAAGCAAGTAGTACAAGGTGAGTTTCTAGAATGAACCTTCTCCTTTGTTTACAATTGCATACAGTAGACAGAGAAAAAGGTTAATTCAAGATTCTCACTGTATTGATTGTACTTGTAATCATATCGTTGCTTTTTGTTACAAGGAAAATCTTTGCAAATGGGTATTGTGAGTGGCATATGCTATATGGTTCATAAAAATTAAGCAGTTGGGGTTCAGAAGTAGATCTTCGTTGCAGTGGCATGATCTCAGAAATGCAATAATTATCCAATCAATTTTTTGGGTGGCTGATTGCACTTTATAATTTAAACCTGCCTTTTCTAATTTTGAGAGTTTGATTCTGAATCCATATGCATACTTTGATTAAAACTATTAGCTAAAGATGCATAATTCATTTATGCAAAAAACAATGCATTTAGTGGCATCTGACTAGAGGCGAGTCTGTTTGGATTGCTAATTAGTCTTTGAATATATAACAATTAAAAGAGATAAATAAGTATAATTATCCTTGGCCACATTTCACATTTTGACCTTTCAGTCAAAGTCAATTAACAAAGTAACAGTTAGACCTACAGAAGGTTCAAGGACTATGCTGGTAGAAAAACATATTTTGGACAGTGGCTAGACAATTTGTTGAAATTGTTTTACAAACTTTCAAGCAAATGCATTTTCCCTTCTGTTTGCTTTCATTGTACATCTTAAATGGAAGTTGGGTTTTGCCTTGTTGCGATGCATTTGGATACTTTGATTGTAAAATCATAGTTTAGATCATTTTAAGTGTTATCGATTCAAACCTTTCCTTGAAATACCAAGGATTCATCTGAATCTTGGAGACAACATACAACTGTCTATAATTATCCTTGGCCACATTTTAAATTTGACCTTTCAATCAAAGTCAATTAACAAAGTAGCAGTTATACCTAAAGAAGGTTGAAGGACTATGCTAATAGAAAACCATATTTTGGACAATGGCTAGACAACCTATTGAAATTGCTCTACAAACTTTAAAGCAAATGCATTTTCCCTTCTGTTTATTCTCATTGTACATCTTAAATGGAACTTGGGTTTCACATTGTTGCAATGCATTTGGATACTTTGATTGTAAAATCATAGTTTAGATCATTTTAAGTATTATTGATTCAAATCTTTCCTTGAGATACAAAGGATTCATCTGAGTCTTGTAGGCAATAAACAACTGTCCTATAAAGAGAGCTTTGGAACCAATGAGCTATCATAAAGGATAGAGGAATATTGTCAAATATTGTGGTTATTGTGCTCATAGGCACACATGCAAAATATGGAAGCATATAGAAAGCAAGTTAACTGTTTAATAATCCCATGAAACATAGTCTTTGTATGCATCCATGCATACAGGTTTGCATGTATATATGTGTGCATGTAATTATGTATATATGAATGCATGTATCTATGTTGCCATGTATGTATGTGTGTATATAACAGATTACTATTGCATTTGCTTTAAATGCTTTTTTGTGGATGGTGCCAGCTAGCCATCCAGTCATATTGTCGTTGTTGTACATATTGCTTTTAAAGATATATGAACTCAATTTCGTGAGTTATATTTCATATTGGTAAATTGGCATTTATCTGTTTTTGGAACCCATGGGAGTGGCTTTTTGAATCGTGATTGTTTTAAAATGCTTGTCAAAATGCAAATGCATAGGTTCATTGATGGCTATGTGCTTTCATGCATATATGCATATTTATAGGATTCATTGCTATCATGTAAAGGCCACATAAATATTCATTCCCCAAGCCCATGTAGTCATTTCAATATATGCATATATTAAGGGATCTATTGATACATGGATATGTGCATCCATGGATACATGAACGCATATATAGGTGTAACCATGTGATCATGTATGTATGTGTACGTGTATATATGTGTGCATCCATGCATGTATCTATGCATCTGTGCATTGAGGCATGTGTGCAGCTATGTGTCTATGAATACATTTTATCCAGTAATCAATGTTAATTAATAGACTAGCACTCGTACCTAGAGAATGTTCAAGGATTGTGCTCATAGAAAACCATATGCATATCAATATGTTAGAGACCATGTATCTATGCATGGTTGTGTATAGATGCCAATTGTTCTGATTTTTGGTTGCATGTGATTGCATTAAACAATTAAGAATAAGTGCTAGATAATTGAAGTAAAATGACCCCATTCAGTTAGCAGATCAATTTTTCCCAGCCCTTTACATGTTAACTAAGAGTCTTGAAGCTTTTACTGTTCATTGGCAGTGTTTGAAGCTTAAATGTGACAGTATATGTAGCATTTTACCCAATAGCTCTATCATTCATGATCATTTAGGCAAGTTCATATTTCCTCATTCATCCTTGTATTGTCTCATATCTAAATAATTAGGCAACTGCTAATTAGCCTTTAAGTACATAGCAATTCAAAGAAAGAAATGATTGCAATTAGCCTTGTGTACATTTGAACTATTAATCAAAGGCAATTAACAAACTAGCCCTAGAAAACCATGTCCGTGTTAATGTGTTGAATACCATGTATTTGTGCATGGGTGTATATGGATGCTATGAGTTGTGATTTCTACCATTATGTAGCGCTTACTATTACTTGTACAGCCAAGCGATATGCAAGCAAAATTCATAGTTCATAGCAACCAGATACATTCAAGGACAAATGCAAATCAAGGTTGTTGGCATCCTGATAAGAAAGATGATGAGATACATCCAATTAATGTATGTCACAACATCTTATTGAATAAAGATGATTTGGTTAGGCAGGTTACAGATAAGAATCCTTATTGGTGTGTGGCTAATGCTCTCTTTGATTGAAGACTTGTCAAGAAAATTACATGCCAATACTATTAGAAACACAGGTAGAATTAGATTAATTGATTGACTATGATTGATTGACTATAATTTTGGTTCCAAAGCTCTCTTTATGGGACCACTTTGCAGCAATAAAAAAAATACAAACTCTACAGGTCTCACATGCATGGAGTAAAATGAACAAGAGTATTTCTACAAAGTACCTATCAAACGCAGATGGAACCTTTGCATTTCAACAAGAAATTCAAATAGATAATACTAAAAGTAGTTTAAAATACGAATTTATGCCTATGAGGACAACAACCACAACTTTTAACAGAACCCCTCTATCCTTTATGCTTTGATGACAACGGAAAAGCTCAAAGCAACACACTGTTCACTCATAGTTCAAAAGCTCTCATTATCGCACGTGTTGACATAATTTTGGTTCCAAAGCCCTCCTTATGGGACCACTTTGTAGTAGTCAATAATATAGAGACTTTACAGGGCTGACATGCATGAAGTAAAATGGAGAAGAGGATTTCTACATAATTCCTATCAAACGTAGATGAAACCTTCGCATATCAACAAGAAACTCGAATAAACAATACTAAAACTAGTTTAAAATACGAATTTATAATCAAAGTATAACAATGTCTTAAAGCACTATGAAACCCTACTTGCATTTCTGTTTGCATTTCCCTGGTTTAAACATTTAATTATTAGTTCTCGATAATGGAATGAAATGAACTTGGACAAATGGAAATACAATGATCCCATGGAATTGAAACATCAATGTTTGCATGGCTTTAACATGATAACATATTTGTGTGCATGAGACTTATTTGAATCTCAAATGTCATAGTGTATGTGGCATATTAGCTAGTTGGCTTAGCATGATAGCTTTCAAACAAGTTAATTCAGCGATCGATCAAGCTAATTGGCTGATGAATTAATTGTGTTCCATGGTTAGTCATAGCTAATTATTGGTCATCTTTATCCTCCAAATCAGATAAATCAATGTTGCTTATTCACATTCACAGATACACAATCTTTCTAAACATTTTGCATGCTTTTAATAGGAAAAGAGCTTTAGAACAGGATATGTACATTCATCTAAGCATCATAAGACGTAGATTTCTGACAGATATAATGGTTTGTAATGTTGTCATGAATATGCATAGCAAATATAGAAGCACAAGCAAAAACATTTAAATTGTTTGACAGAATTCCTTGAACAAATGTTGGCTCTTGGTGTGTAGTGATTGCAAATTATGCAAAGAATTACTTGTCAAAAAAGGATTTTTGCAAACATTCAAGCAAATCAACTAAATAGCTGATCAAGTTAACTGTGAATCAAGTTACTTGACTAATCAATGAAACTAGTTCATTGATAGATCAGCTTTCTTGAGTAGTTAGTTATGGTTAGTTAAAAAACATGTTTGCACACCAAATCAATTAAACCAATGATGGCCATTCATATGCAAAAAAAGGAATTTCTTGAAAAGGATTTATAGACAAGGAAGCAAATGCAATTGCTAGGTGTAAACTGAAATTGCAAAATCCTCGCCAACATCTTCCTTTTTGTTTCTTGTGCTACAAATATTCAATAGGCTATAGCTGTCCATATTAATTGTATCCCTTCATCTATGTTGAAGCCATCTGTTTATTCTATTGCTTTCGCTATTATATCATGAAAGCGAAAGTGTCATAGTATATGTGGCGTAGTAGCTAATTAGTCCATCTCACATTTTGCTCATGACAATTTAATTTGTCTCTGAATAATTAATCAAAGTCAATTAACAAACAAGTCAATATTACACTTGACTCATGCAAATTAGGTCAATTCTATCTTTTACTCATTAATGAAATTAACTAATCAGCTTAACAAGATAGCTTTGAAAAAAGTTAGGTCAGTGATCAATCAAGCTATTTGACTGATAAGTCAATTGAGTTCAATAGTTAATCATAGTAATAGCAAACAAATGCTTGTTAGATGATGTCATTGTTGAAACCCTACTTGCATTTCTGTTTGCATGTGCCTGGTTTAAACATTTAATTATTGGTTCTTGATAATGGAATGAAATGAACTAGGACAAATGGAAATAGAATGGCCCCATGGAATTGGAACATCAATGTTTACATGGCTTTAACATGGTAATAGATTTGCGTGCATGAGACTTATTTGAAACTCAAATGTCATACTGTATGTGGCATATTAGCTAGTTGGCCTAACATGATAGCTTTCAAACAAGTTAATTCAGCGATCAATCAAGCTAATTGGCTGATGAATTAATTGTGCTCCATGGTTAGTCATAGCTAATTATTAGTCATCTTTATCCTCCAAATCAGTTAAATCAATCTTGGTTAAGTCAATTGAGTTCAATAATTAATCATAGTAATAGCAAGCAAATCCTTGTTTGATGATGTCATTGTTGAATTTGGTTTTGTGTCCCTCTCTGCACTTCTACTGCAGCTTGAAGCAATGATGCTTCATGGTTCAAGTATAAAGTGTAATTGGAAACCTTTGTTGACTTAGATTCATTGATTTAAATCTGTTTGGAAACCATACTTGCAGTAGTTCTTTACGCTCGATGCAAAACAACAATCTAGTTAAAATGCATAGCAAAAGCCTATAGAGAACCATGCTCGCACTTGTGCATTTGGAATTCAAGAACCTATGATAAATAGACTTCTAGGTTAATCTGTCTCCAACTGATACTTGTTTCCATTGAATCTAAAAATAAACTAGCTGGTGTATTTCAGTGTTTTGACTATTAGTATCCATTACACTATCACTGTCATCCATTGCAATTATAATTTTGGGAGTTGTTTGTACAAATGTGTTTTTATGCATTGTGAAACCCAATTTGCATTTCTGGGATAGAATGAAGCAAAATAAATAAAAGTAGCAGTTTGTTGCCTTGAGTAACTTGTCTCTTGGTATTCATTCAACGAGCAGAGGACCTTTTGCTCTGTCACTGTAAACGTCCCCTTTCTATTGATAAAAGCTGTCAATTTTCTAAACTATGTCTTTGCTTAAATTTATTTGTATATGTCATCTTCTTCCGGACTCTCAGTAAAAAAAGAATCTCCATATTCTACCACCAAAGAAAATGCATTAACGTCAAAGGAGTTTGAAATTGAAGATAACAAACCTAATAGCACTCGCTTGGATAAAGTGTTTTCTATAGTGACAATTTTATTGGCTCCTAGTGTCAAGGCAATAATACTCATGCATTCGGTTGAAATGCTTTTAACTGGTAGCATTGACCAATCACGTTTTTCCATTTAACATATTACTTATTTTTTTGTATAGTTTGAATTTGGAAAGCTATTTTATATATTGGAAAATTAGCATTTATCTATTTTTCTATTCGTTTGAGTAGCTTTATAAATCATTTTCGTTTTACAAATTCAGGAAAATGCGAACGCATAAATTGATTAAATAAATTTAAGCAAAGGCATAGTTTAAAAGTTGGCGGCTAGAGCTACGTAATCCATGAATGCAGATTAAATGCATTAAAATATCAGGAAACTGCGACTGCATAAATTGATTAATTAAAATTAAGCAAAGGCATAGTTTATCAAATTGGCAGGTAGACGTACGTAATGCATGAATATAAATTAAATGCATTGAATGGCATCTGGCTCGAGGTGAGGGCGGTGGAATGGCTTGGATGCCACGCGTGGCCAGGGTACTTTGGTCATTTAATATAGAGTTAAGTCACTTGGTATGCATTTCTATTACTTTGCGTGTGTTGTTTTTTGTGTTTTGTAAGCTCTAGTTCTGAGGAAGAGTTTGTAGCCACTGAGCAGGAGATGTTACAGTTGCAGGGTCCAGACCTAGAAACGAGTTACTTGAGATGATAATTTGTTATTTTCCACAGTTCCTTTCCATTAAAGTGCATAATGGAGCTGTGTTTCATAGTGCTTTAGTTCACTATCACTATCACTTTCTGCCTAATGTGTCAGTGCATGTATGTATGTATGTATGCATGTCTCTATGTGCATATGCATTTACCTATGTGCATATCTATGTAGACATTTGTAGATGCATATATGCATGTATGCATGTGACTCTAGATATATCTATGCATATATGTATTTTTGCATATATGTATGTGTGTATAGATGCATCTATGTGTTTATGCATACAATCATATGGATGCATATATGTTTCTGTCCATACATGCATTCATCTGTCTTTACATGGATGTATCTGTACATATATATACATATGCATACATATATGTGTATGTCGATATGTCTTTTCTAGGAAAGAGTTTACAGTGACAGGGCAAAGGTTGTCATGGTTCCAAAAAAGGGCACTTGTAGACAAGCTGCTTCAGGAAATAAATAGTTTCTTTCATCAGTTTTCTTTTATTTTAACGTCCATAGGCACATTGGGTTTCACAGTGCTCAGCCTATGCTATTCTTCAGAGACTAGTTCCTTGGACAAGCAATTATCTTTTGTCCAATGTACAATGTGAGAGCTTAACAATAACTTGGCGCTTATGAGTCCTCTAAAGATAACATATCTTCAATTACTGCAGAACTGCTCCATAGTGCAAGCTTTAGAGCCACTGTTTTGTTAATTAACGAATCAAATTATCAGGAAAATGCAATTTACAGATATAAGCCTTAACTCCACAATTGCTTTCATCTCTCTCGTTGTCATTGAAGCATAAAGCAAAGAGGATTTTTTCGCAACTTCTAATTTTTGTACCTTTACATGATAATTCACCTTATTAATTAATGAATCAAATTATCTTAATTAATTAATTTTCTTTTTCCTTCTGTCATTTCATATCTAATTAATTAGGTAACTGTTGAATAGTATTTATATACATAATAATTAAAACAAAGAAATAATTATAACTATCCTTGTGCACATTTGACCCATCAAACAAAGCCAATTAAAAAATCTGATTCCACTTGTTCATTGATAATATTAGCATGCAATTTCCTTGAAAAGTCTTCAAAAAGAGAATTACTCACACACCAATAAGGATTCTGATTTGTAACGTTCCTATCCAAATGATCTTCATTGAATAAGATGTTGTGGTATACATTAATTGGATGTATGTCATCATCTTTCTTATCAGGATGCCAACAACCTTGGTTTGTATTTCTCCCTGGGTGTATCTAAATGCAATGAGTTATGAATTGTACTTGCATGTGGCTTCATTGCACAAGTAATAGTAAGTGCTACATAACGGTACAAAATAAACTTATGCATATGGAAATGAAATGACCCCATTTAGTTAGAAAATCAATATTTACGTCGCTTTCACTATTAAGTGATAGTTGGTTTGGCATTAAACAATAGCTAGAAATTGTTTCTACTGGCTAAAGGTGCATAATTCATTTATGCAAAAACAATGCATTTAATGGCATCTGACTAGAGGCGAGGCTGTTTGAATTGCTAATTAGTCTTTGAATATATAACAATTAAAAGAGATAAAAAAGTATAATTATCCTTGGCCACATTTCACATTTTGACCTTTCAATCAAAGTCAATTAACAAAATAGTAGTTAGACCTACAGAAGCTTCAAGGACTATGCTGGTAGAAAAACATATTTTGGACAATGACTAGACAATTTGTTGAAATTGCTTTACAAACTTTGAAGCAAATGCATTTTCCCTTCTGTTATGGGGGCACCAATAACTCTAGACAGGCTATGGCCACCTAGCCCTATTACACCTAGCCGAGGAGCTCCCATAGTCTCTTTAGGCTCCACGCCATAACCCATCAAATATTAGCCAGGAACCACCTACCCTTCCAACACCATATTACAGAGATAGTCAGCTAGTACACCATATTTCCTCAACCAGCCCTACCCTCCTTACTCCCACAAATATTCACACTTGGAAAAGAAACTCCTACTAATTAAAAAACTGTCATTATCGCACATGTTCACATAATTTTTGTTCCAAACCTCTGTCTATCAGACCACTTTGCAGTAATAAAAAATATACAAACTTTACAAGGCTCACATGCAACCATGCATCTTGCCTAGAGATACACATATACATGTATCCATGTGTACTGCAATACATGCATCTATGTACACATGCAGCCATGGATATATGTATCTATGGAACTTCATATGCAATCCATGGATATTTCCATACATGTTTATTTAAGCATTTATGTATCCAGCTATGCATCTATCTATCTATCCATGCAACTATGTTTCTATGTATTCTTCTACGTATAGATGCATCCACACATATATCTATCTGTGTTTCTATGTGCAAATGTATACAGGCATCTATCCATATATGTGTCAATGTATCTATGAATACATCTATCCATAGATACATTTATCTACGCATCTATGGATACCATGATAGATGTCCACATCCATGTATCTATGGATACATGTATCGAGTAACTCGGTTCCAGGTCTTGACTCTACAGCAACAACATCTCCTGTGACTACAAAGATCTGGAGAATAACAAAAAATGAAAAGCTCAAAGTAATCACAATGCATCTCTAGTCACTAAAATCTATATTACATGGTAAACAAGGAAGAAATTTTGAGTTGATGAAGGTCATGAACATTGAACCAATAGTAGGACAGTCACCGCAACATTTAACTAAACCTATGGTGCAGACTCTCTTTTCCATTATCAATTTTATTCCCAATTTCATCCATGAAGAACTTTGTCAACCTGTAGATCCTGCTGTTAGCCATAACTTTGATCCATGATTTCCATTTCTTTCATCAATGAACTCCATATCTTTGATCCATGAAGAACTTCTTCAACCTGTGCATCCATGAATCCTATATCTTTGAGGATATTCTTCATGGATGAAATTGGGAATACAATTGATAATGGAAACGAGAGTGTTGAGCATAGGTTTACTTAAATGTTGTGGTGACTATCATACTATTAGTTCAACGTTCATGACCTTTATCTACTAAAATTTTCTTGCTCATTCATTTGAGTCTTGTAGGCAATGTACAACTGTCCTATAGAGAGAGCTTTGGAACCAATGAGCTGTCATAAAGGATAGAGGAATATTGTCAAATATTGTGGTTATTGTCCTCATAGGCACACATGCAAAATATGGAAGCATATAGAAACCAAGTTAACTCTTTAATAATCCCATGAAACATAGTATTCGAATAAAAAATACTGAAAGTAGTTTAAAATATGAATTTATAATCAAAGTATATGAATGCCTTAAAGCACTATGAAACCCTACTTGCATTTCTTGTATCAAATAGACAAAAAAAATGAAAAGTTACCTCTTCTGACCTCAAGCAATTCGTCTCTCACTATCCAGCGTGCAACTCTGCAACTACAAAATACCTTGCTCGGCCACACAATAGACCACTATGAAATATAACAGAATTACACTAGTGCATGCAAATGCAAAAAAAATGTTCTATATTATAGGGTACACAAATAGCAATAAGTATTTAAAAAATATAAAATGCAATTTGCATTTTAAGAAACAAAAGTTCTTACTTGGGTTGTTTCTCGTTCAAATGAATGTACATAACAATTTTGTTTTGTTTTTATGAATAGCATAGTATATGTCACTCACTGTACTCATTTGTCTAAATTGTCCTTGTAACAGGGATCAATGCTCTGAACTGTATTTAAACAATCACACACAAACTGCACGAGGGAAAATTGCTTGTGCCTATCACTATTTGTACATTTCTACAAGTATACTTGATCGTTCGATAGCAGATTGCAAGGTCAGTTTTCCAAATTGTCTTTTTTCTTTTCTTGAAATGCAGTTGAAATTCTTCAATATAGTAACTGCATAAAGTTCTTTTCCATGTATTCATTTTGTCATCTTGTATTCCTCATTTCTTTGAACATAAATCATTTAGAAAGCTGCTTGCACATATACAAACAGGAAAACACATTTACCACAATTGCAATAGTAATTTGTCTTCGGACAATAGAACAGGTTTTGCTTATGTGTTAATAAGTTATACTTCCTCTATACAATATCCATAGAATATAATGAACTGCTAGCATGCAATTCTTAAACCCTGTTTGTAGTTTTAATAGCCTATAGAGTCATAAGTCTTTGTTTTGTGTCAACTGGTTTTTACCTATATGCATTTAAGGCAATTTTTTTCATAGGACTGCTTATATCTGTGGCAAGTTGTTGTGCAGTATGCAAGTTAACGTATGTTTAATCTTCCTGTATTGCAAATAAAAGCCTACAAAGTTACTTTCAAAAGCTAACATAGCACATGAGTACAATGAATGATGTACTACGTCGCTCATAGACATGACGCAATATTTTTCCATGGTCTTGCTTACATGCAACATGACATTATCCACAATTATTTTTTGCTCACATTGCCAATTTCACCGTGTCCTTTAAACCTCTAGAGTAAGAGAAAACTGAAGAAAGAAACTATTTATTGCCTCAAGTAACTTGTTTCTGGTTCTGGATACTGTAACTATAACAAAATCTGCTCAATTGCTAAAAACTCTCCCAGAACAAATACTTGTAGAATAGAAAAACAATTTGTGCAAAGTAATAGTCATGCTTAACAACTGACTTAAGTCTATAACAAATGAACAAAGCAGCCTGGCTATACATGTCCACCAAGCCATTCCAGTTGTTTCTTATCCACCCACATGCTATTTAATGCATTTGCTTTGCATGTATGCACTGTGCGCCTGTACCTCTGAGTTTCAATCTCTTCTTTTAATTATTTAATCAATCTATGCCTTCACTTTTGCTTAATGGACCTATGCCTTTCCATTTTCCTCAAATTTTTAAAACACAAATGATTTTAAAAGCTATTCCCACAAATGAGAAAAGCCATAGATCTTCTTTGATCAAACAATGCTTTTGCATTTCCCTGATTTTCTTTAAACACAAATGATTTCTGAAACTATTCTCTACATGCCACTTAATTCATGTTTATCTGAATATCTTTTAAAATCATTTGTTCTTTGAAAAAAACCAGTCGCTGAGAAGTACATAGAAACAAAGGAACCCAATTACACAAAACATTTAAATACCATAGACTGAGATTGACAATGTGAGCAAAAAAGATTCTTGTCGACCATTTGTTGCATGTAAACAAAGCTACCTGAAAATATTATTTTGTGTTTGTGGCACTGAAAGTATACATCATGCATTGTACTCATTTATCCACTTTTTCAATGTAACAGGAATAAGTACATACAATCCTGCTGGGGGACAATGGATAACAAGGCCAGGTTGAAGAATTAATACTATTTTCCCCTTGTGCTTCTATTAAATTGTTTGTTGTGTGGTATGTTACGTAGGCTTTTGCTACTACTCAAGATCCATTTTCTAGCATATATAGAGATTATTAACTTCCAAGATGCTCGACAACATGATTAATACTATGGAATGCTATTGAGTAAAAGCACATAGGCGACGATGTAAACAATTATAGATTTTGTAATCTAGATAATAGCGTTAGATGCTATTCATACACAACATTTGCCATTCTCAAACACATTAGGATACACGAGACACAAAGAAAATGATAGACATTGACACCTATGAATTAACAAAGCGCCCCCAATTATCAAACATTGACTATGTGATTAAGGCCGAGGGACTTTGCAGATTGAGTGCTTTTGCATACAATATTGGTGATTGTTTATTTGACTCATTACAACTATTGCTTAACAATTGTTACACATCAATTCAACTACGAAATGGAGCTATAGATTACTTCTTGAATTTCCTTCAAAACAAGGACAAAGAAGCAATAAAATCATACAACTATGAACTAGACCCTGATACTCTATATACATTGCACAAAGTGCGTGACCCGCAAACATATCAAACATTGACTACGTGCTTAAGGCCGAGGGACTTTGCAGATTGAGTGCTTTTGCATACAATATTGGTGATTGTTTGTTTGACTTATTACAACTATTGCTTAACAATCA
>VDFB02000015.1:249269981-249352028 GCA_007258455.2 Sequoia sempervirens
TGCTAGGAGGGAGAGACTTGATAGAAAGAGAGGGAGGGAGTGGGAGAGAGATAGAGGGAGATAGGGTTAAGGGTAGAGGGTTTAAGGGTTTAGGGTTAAGCATTAATGGTTAAGGGTTTAGGGTTATGGATAGAATAGGAGGGTGAAACTTGAGAGAGAGGGGGAAATAGGGAGGGAGTGGGAGAGAGATAAGGGGTAGAGGGTTAAACATAGAGGGTAGAGGGTTTAAGGGTTTAGAGTTTAAGGGTTAATGGTTTAGGGTTTAGGGTTTAGGGTAGAGGGGAGAGAGAGAGGGAGTGAGAGAGAGAGAGAGACCTAAGAGAGGGAGAGGGGGTAGGAGGGAGAGACTTTAGATAGAGAGGGTAGAGGGTTTAAGGGTTAAGGGTTAATAGTTTAGGGTTTAGGGTTATGGGTAGTGATGGAACTTCAAAGTTTTGTTCTCTGTGTTCTATTTTATCTTGCCTTGTGTCTCTGGTCATCTATGGTGTTTGGGAAAAGCCTAAGGTTGGAGTTTTACCTTCGTCTTCATGTAAAAACCTAGTGTTCATCTTACACCTTGGATGGGATCTATTTGGCCGTTACTTTTTGGGAAGGCTTTAAAATGACTTAAGCCCCATCGCTTCATCTAGGCTGGACCCCCTTTTGTTTTATCATTTTATTTCCTTCGCCTAAATTTATTTTTCCTAAGTCTTTTGTTGGTCTCGTGTTCCCTCGTTAAAACAACTTATGTCAATGTTTGTCATCAGCCTAGTGATGTCCCCTTATTCCTTTAGGGGAGAGGGCCTAGTAGTCGTGCAGGCTAACTTTCTCAACATGTAGCAATTGACTGGAATATCGTACAACCTTCTCTCTTTTTTTGAAATGTAGATTGGTCTCTTATTTATCTATAACTAAGGTTTGGAGGCACAACTCATCATGCAACTCACCACATCGGCAGATCTTTTGAAAAGTGTCTAAAATTTGACTTTCTAAAGATTTTACCAAAACTTAATCATGGAACCCCCAATAGTTGAACCAAAAAAATATCATTTGTTGCTTGTAGAATATGATATTTTTATTTAAATTAAAATTAATATACAACCTAAGTGGACCAAATACTTATTGATAACCATAAATCTTTGATATTTCTACCTTTTATATTCAACACATATGGACTAATAGTTGAACACAAAAAATCTATTTGTTGTTATAAAAACAACACATAATTATTTAAAATACAACTTATATTGAACAAAAATGGACCAATAGTTGAACACTAAAACTTTTTGAAAATCCTTCACATTTAATGGGAAAATACATGTTATTTATTGTGCTCACCTTTTATATTTGTGATAGGACAAACTATTAATGTAAAATTATCCAATGCTTGTACATTGCTACCCCAATTGTTGTACACATAAGAACAATATTTTTTCACTATGATAACAATACTTGTTTAAATGAGTGTCTTGTTTTATTAAATGAGCATTTTATTTTTTAAATGATATACTTATAGTGGAGAGTTGTGATATTTTATTTGAAACAAAAAAATACTTATTTCACTTCTTCATGAATGTATTTATGTTTTTTTCATATAACATTTAGAGGTTTTCATGTGTTCAAGTATGGGTCCATTTTTTATCAACATTTGGTTTTTTTTATTTACATTTGGACTATTTATTTACAATATATAGTATAAATATGTGGTAAGACTGGGTATTATCATCATGATTGAGTGCGCGACTATTGGACCCTACACGACTACTGGGTCGTCTCCCCTAATAAATGTTTTTATTTTGCAGAGGGAAAAGTTTGCATGGCTGTAGATCAATCGTCATGTGATCTCAGCCATTCCCCGCCATCCCGCGATGACCCCACCACACTGTCTTTGTTGATCGCGATATCACAGGCGAGCGCCACATGTCTCATCCTGTGAAGCCAAAGGAATGATAAATACTTTGATGCATCTTTAATACATTATGTCGCAGTTACTAAAGCAGTTATAAGATGCATGTGTTTTAAATCAACGAAGATGTTATAATCTCGGTAGAAAGGTGCTCGATGGTTAATAACAAGGTTGGCGACTATGTTGAATGAATAGGATTGCCGATGGTTGAGATCCACGGTTGCCTGCCATCATGTGATCAAAAGTTGTGAGGTCTTTATTGATTGTGATATCATAGACGGGCGCCACGTGTCTCATTCGATGAAGCCAAAGGAATGATAAATACTTTAATGTGTCTTTAATACATTATGCCACGGGTTATTAAAGCAGTTATAAGATGCATGTATTTTAAATCAACGGAGATGTTATAATCTCGATAGAAAGGTGCTCGATGGTTAATAACAAGGCTAGCGACTGTGTTGAACGAATAGGATTGCCGATGGTTGAGATCCACAGTTTCCCGCCATCGCGTGATCAAAAGTTGCGAGGTCTTTATTGATTATGATATCACGAGCAGGCACCACATGGATCTTGTTGGCAACGAGTAGTATGGTGCGGCAATGGCTACGCAACCTACAAAAAGGCATGCACATACACATGGCTTATGCCTGCCACACTTTTGTTAACAGTTGTCAGTGTTAGTTAATGTACATTTCATTAATTAGTTGTTGCGTACTTCCTTAGTATGTTCAATATAATTTTTTTTCTTTACAAAATTATTCTCTACTTTTTAAAACTTTTAAATGTTGTTGTATATTTAAATTCTTAAAAATATAGAATATTTTTTTGTTCTTTAAAAAATAATTTTGTTTTACTTTGAATTATTTTAAATATAATTAATAAAATAATTTTGAAGTAACTGTTTCATATTTTGTTAAATACATTTAATAAATAAAATAAAATAAAAATATCAATTTTTAAAATATGATTGATAAAATAATTCTTATACACTAAAAAAATTGATATATACATATAATAAAACAAATATAATAATATATCAAGTTTTAAAATATATGTAATAAAATAATTTTTAAAGGATAAAAAATGTTTAATACTTAATATATAAAATAAAATAAATATATCAATTTTTAAAATACAATTAATAAATTAATTGTGAAATAAAATGAAATAATTATTAATGAATAAAAAATTGATATATATGTAATAATTTTAAAATAATATTCATTCATTTTTTAATTATTTTATTAATTATATTGTAAAAATTGATATATTTATTTTATTTTATTTATTAAATACTTACTAGCATATATATTATTTATTAATAATATATATAAAATATGCCGAGAGATATCCTTTTGATGTGTCTATTGTACTATTATAAAATAGGTGCCTCGACAAAGATATCTCTTGGCGTATTTTATATATATAAATAAATAATATATATATATGCTAGTAGCATTTGTAGCACAACATGAAAGACAAGATTATAATTACTTTTAGTTATAGAATTAAGGTTAGGGTTAGCTATATATTTAGTTAGGGTTGGGGTTAAAAATAGTGTCAGTGTTAGTTTTACGATTAATTTTAGGGTTAGAGTTAGAGTGAGAATTATTGTTGAGATTGAATCATAACCCTAATCTAACCTTAACCTTAAACCTAATTGAACCCTAACCCTATTTGAGTGAACTTGCTCTAGCCCCAACCTAACCCTATCATTGAACCCAAGCTTTGTCCTAGAACCCAGCTCTGGTTAAAATGGTAAACCTAACCTAAACTTAACTCTAATGCTAATCCCAAACCTAAGTCTATCTATAATTATAATCCTAACCCTTCTCATTCTAACCTTAATTATAATCTTAATTATAATTCTAACCCTAACCATAATTCTAATGTTATTCATAATCCTTAGTTTAACACTAACCATAGTTCTCATGACAACCTTAACTCTAATTATAACCCTAATCAAACCCCGACCTTAACCTTAACCCTAACCTTGAGCTTAATTAAACCCTAACCTTAACCTTAAGCCTGAGCTTAATTAAATCAAGATCCTAGCTCTAACCCCAAACTCATATATGTGAGATAATTATAATTTACCAAAACCCTAACCATAATTGAATCATAACCCTAATTGAAATATAATCCTACTTTTAATTGAACCCTAACCCTAATTGAATAAAGTAATTTTAACCTAAAGCTAATTGAACCCTATTTTTAACTCACAAGACTAATTAAACACTGGCACAACCCTAACCCTAAGCCCCATCTAAATCCTAGCCCTAAATGAACCCTAGCTCCAGATTTGAACCATATTTAAACCCTAACCCTTGTGGGCACCAACCCTAGTGAAGCCTAACACAGTTGAACCATGGTCTGGCCTAATTTAATACTAACACTAGCCCTAGTCTAATAGCATATTGTGGGGTTATATTTATTAATGTCTTAATATTGGTTTATAAATTCAACATTAATTATAAATATTTTACAAAAATGAATTAGAGTATTTCAATCTAAAATTTTAATATTTGACATTACAAATAAAATTAAAGCTAAATTCTAATTTTTAAAATCCATAAAATATTTATTATCTATTTGGTTTACTAATTATCTAATACAATTAAATTAAATTAAATTAAATATTCATTTTAAAATTAATTAAACAATTATTAATTAAGGTACACAGGGAATAGAATTCTGAAATAAGGGGTTTAGGGTTATGGGTGGAGAGGAGAAATGGGGGATTTGGTGGGGAGAGAGAGAGAGAGGAGGAGTGGGAGAGAGATATAGAGTAGAGGGTAGAAGGTAGAGGGTTAAGGGTAGAGGGGAGGGAGATAAGAGTAAGTGAGAGAGAGAGAGAGAGATACTTGAGAGAGGGGGAGGGGGTAGGAGGGTGAGACTTGAGAGAGAGAGGGAAAGAGGGAGGGAGTGGGAGAGAGATAAGGGGTATGGGTTAAACGTAGAGGGTAGAGGGTTTAAGGGTTTAGAGTTTAAGGTTTTAGGAGTTTTAGAGGTTTAAGGAGTAGAAGGGGAGACACATAGAGGAGTGAGTGAGAGATAGAGAGAGACCTAAGAGAGGGTAGAGGAGGAGAGACTTGAGAGAGAGGGGTGGAAGGGGTTTAAGGGGTTTGGAGTTTAAGGGTTAATGGTTTAGGGTTTAGGGTTATATGGGTAGAGAGAGATAGGGATTAGGTGAGAGAAAGAGGAAGTGTGAGAGAGATAGAGGGTAGAGAATTAGAAGGTAGGGTTAAGGGTAGAGGACAAAGATAGGAGTGAGTGAGTGAGAGAGAGACCTAAGAGATCACGATAGGAGGGTGAGACTTGATAGAGAGGGAGAGATGCTGGGGAGAGATAGAGGAGTAGAAAAGGGTTTATATAGTTTAAGGGGCAAGGGTTTAAGGTTTAGGGTTAAGGGTAGAGGGAGAGAGATAGAGACCTGAGAGAGAGAGAGGGGAGAGGGTAGGAGGGAGGAACTTGAAAGAGGGTAGATGGTAGAGGTTTAGGGTTATGGGCAGAGGGAGTGGGTGAGTGAGAGAAAGACCTAAGAAGGGGAGAAGGGGTGGGAGGGAGAGACTTGAGATAGAGTGAGTGAGTGAGTGAGTGAGAGAGAGACCTTAGAGAGGAGTGGTGCTAGGAGGGAGAGACTTGAGAGAGAGATAAAAGAAGGGAGGGTTAAGGGTAGAGGGTCGAGGGTTTAAGGGTTTAGGGTTTACAGTTTACGGTTTAGGGTTAAGGGGAGAGAGATAGAGGGAGGGAGTGAGTGACCCATTTACATATTA
Organism: Sequoia sempervirens; assembly: GCA_007258455.2. Taxonomy (NCBI): domain Eukaryota; kingdom Viridiplantae; phylum Streptophyta; class Pinopsida; order Cupressales; family Cupressaceae; genus Sequoia; species Sequoia sempervirens. The sequence continues at coordinate 249,275,643 of VDFB02000015.1, forward strand.
TTCTTTTATTCTTCCCAAGTTAAATATTTAGTTACCCAATTACCGTTAGCAGAAATAACCCAAGAATTTAATAGAATGGACTACTCATATAATACCTTGCATTATGGAGCTCAATTCTCTGATATATAACTACTTATCAAATCCTTCGTAAATAATTATAAACTTATGACTCCATTTAAGCATTTAATTGATTTTCTTGAATCAAAGCAAAAACATAGACACACAATTGAACAAATTCTCAAAAGAAGAATGAAAACATCATTAACATTTCATTCAAAATTCACTCAAATCCACATAAGAAGAGAAAATATATTAGAATTATACGTTTATTCATGCTTATAAGTCATATCTGCATACAATTTAAAAATAGGGTTCAATTAGGCTTAGGGTTAAAATTATGATTCAATTAGGGTTAGGGTTAAATTAAAGGTAGGATTATATTTCAATTAGGGTTATGATTCAATTATAACCCTAATTAATCTGAAGGACTTAAAGTCACACTCAAGTATATCATCCAAAATCCTATAGTATTGATTTTCTGAGACTTCTAGATGTATGTCGTTTCTAGATGAAACATTAGTCACTTGAAAGGCTACAGTTATACCAAAATCATAAGTTTTCTTCATGTCATCCAACATTTTGATTTAAAATTTATGACCATTGCACCACATAGCCTTGTGGTGTTTCACCTACAATATTTCAAACATGTAAAAATTATTGCAATATCGTTAGTTGATAAACATATTTATTCTTGGCCAAATGTATGCAAAGAAAACAATCTCACCATATATATACATCAATATAATTGAAAATAATTAAATAATATGGGTGATTAATATATTTATACATACTTGTTTATCTCTTAAACCATATGCTAAATCAATTTCCCTTTGTGTAACATTGGAATCTCGATTACGATGAGCTTTTTTAACCAATGAAACCACACATTTCCATGTTAATGCGCGACTAGATTGTTGAAATCCTTCAATCCATACCATCATCCAATCAAGATTGTTTGAGACGTACAAATGTAGTGCATCCCACTCTTGACCAACTATATCAAAAAAAATTGAAATTCACAAATGACGTATAATTAGTTTAATACCACAGTATACGACCTTAATTTATAATTTATGTATATTGACGATTAAAAATTAAATAAGTACAATATACATAAAAACCATATGTAAAATGTATTCCAATTAATCTCCATGACCATCTTATAATTACCTCTCACTTTCCTCCAATCTACCTTTCCCCATCAGGTACTCCCCTTCGAATTTGTTAATGGAGTTGGGATCCCAAATGCGATCTACATGGATCTTTATTACAAACTTAGGAAGATATTCAGTAATGTATACCATGGTTTGGTATACCATATATCCCTCCACCATAGAACCCTCGGGATGTGCTCTTTGTCTAACCAAAGCCTTCAAAAATTTCAAGTGCCTCTCAACCATCCACATTGACTTTGTGTGTATAGGTCCACACAATTCAATCTCTTCAACTTGGTGTATGAGGTAGTGTTCTTGTGCATTGAAAAATGTGAAGGTGAGACACTTTTCGAATTTCACACATTAGATGAGGAAATTTTTCTCTTCCAATAATTTATATCTTCTTTATGGATTTCTTTAGATGACAACCATCTACAAGTGATTCAAGGCACAAATATATTAACGAGATTTAACAAAAATATATTATTACATAAAAAGTAAAACAAATGGCAATTATAAGATGTATACAACAAATTGAACAAATGTAATACTTACCTCATGTATTTTCACAAGATCATGTATAACTTGCTTGACTTGTTATTTGTCAAAGAGTTGTTTGGGAGAGGGCCAGTGACGTCTTTACCTTGATTATAAAAATGATCTTTTCATTATTTTTCCAAAAGTAGTAAACACAATACACTAAAAGTACATGCATTATACAAGTGTATATAATATACGAGAATAATTACCTTAATGAAGGTATGTCAATCATGTGTTTTTCATCCTAACCCAAATTCACCTTTCTTTGTTATTATATTGTTTATGTCGCATAAAATCTGTGGAAAATTGAATTTTTCGTATGACTTCTTTTATAGCATTTCTTTGTGCTTTGTTAATAACCAAGGAAGGAACTTATATTAAGTTGATCTCCATCGCTATTTAATTGAATGACATTTTTCATTGCATGATTGGCTTCCTGAATTCACTACAAATTTTGACAATTTTTTCTTTGTCATGCCTTCCATCCAATATTTTCCATAATATTTCTGTTATATTCTTTTCGATATGCATTGTACCAAACAAATGCACAATTTGTAGTTGCTCATAGTAGGGCAACCTACTAAATTGTCTGGGATAACTTTTCAGTCCCTGTGGAAGCCGACCATTAATGCCTTGACGACCTTCATGAAGCATATAAGTTAAACAAATTAACAACGACAATCATTATCAATTACAACATGAGTAAAACAACACAATATAAAAATATAAATTCAAAACATATCAATATATGATAGATAAACAATTTGATATGATGTATAACCTTGACGATTAATTCTATAATATTCCAACTTCCATAGGCGAGGTGTTATTCTTCATGGTTTTGATGTAGTCTCCTCTTTCCCATTGAAAATATATTTTTCAGTAGTTCGATACTTATGATTTCTATGGAGGAAGTGCCTATACTCATCAAACACCTACTTTCCTAAACTTGTTGAACAACGAAATTTCATCTTTGGACCACAAATTGGACATGCAAATTTTCCCCTTTGTTTGAAGACCTGCAAGATCATATATAATTGGATTAAATATGTCAATTTTTATAATTATATATAATGAATGGACTATTTTAAAAACATGCATGATATCTACTTCATAAAATTAAATATTGTTAAAGTGCAGTCGAACGCTATAACATACTACAAAAATTTGTTAGCCCCGGGGCATCATGAATTGTTCATACAAGCATTGCATGGAATTGAAATTGTCTTTGTCCTATTGGTCTAGAGACGTCATACATAGTGACGCCATTCCATAACTTTAGTAACTCATCAATGCTCAATATATACATTCATAAATATAACTTGGTACTTACCTAGTTGAATGAACATAAACATTACATAATTATTATAACCATTTTACTGTAATATATATAAATTAATGTACATGACTATTGAATAAAAAAATATAAGTCATTATGCAACACATAAGACAAATGAGATGTTGCTACGTTAAATAAAATTGATGTAAATAAATACCTAGAACAATCATTGACAACATTATGTGCTCTCTTTATTGACATCCATGGAAGAATGTTATTGTTGATAACAAAAATAGGCCACACCGAGTAAATAGATCTCAGCTCTCTAAATGGATTGACACTGTCCGCTCTCAATGAAAGCCTGAGATTACGAGGTTCTTCTTTAAAGTGTGGCCAATTTTTCTCCATGTCCTTAAATGTAGAACCATCCACAGGAATTCAAAGAATGTTATCTCCACTTCTATTTCATGCATGGTAATCCATAAATTTTGCTAAGCTTTCACACCTAAATAATCGTTGCATACGTGGAATAATGGGAATATAACGAAGAACCTTACGAGGAACCTTTTTTGTTAGTTGATCTGTTCAATATCTACTGATATGACATTCTGGGCATTCTGTTGCAAATTCCTGTTGTTTATGATATATAATATGATCATTGGGACATGCATCTATTGTTTGATACTCCATTTTGATATATTTCATAATTCCAAATAAATCTCAATATGAGCGAGGTAAAATATTTAATGGTGGTAACAAAAATTCACCAATCAATCTACAACAAAAAATAATTTGTTAATATAAAGAATATTAACGGTACATATTTCATCATTTATTTACTAGTGATGAACTAACAACAATTAAAATAGATGAAAAAAGATGACATATATTGCATACCTTAACATCTGTGAGATTGCTATGTTTGATAAACCATTCATAACCTTCAAGTTCAACACCAACAATACAGTAGAGAGAAGAGTTGTTTGGGAGCCTTCATAAAGGGGCTCGTATCCCTTCTCAAGTACAGGTAAATCATGAACATCATCAAAGTCATCTCGATCATCATGATCAGCTTTGCCACTAAATGTGTCATGGATGAACGTATTTGTACCATCATATTTAACTGTGTTTTCTGGCGCATGATCATCTTCTTCCATAGGATCATTAACTTCAACTTCGATATTCATAGCTCCATGTTCGTCCGCTTGCAAAACCACATTCTCTAGGCCATGATAATCCATATCATCTACCCTAGAGTTCCCCACCTTTATAATAATGATACACACAAATAAACCATGATCATAATCAAGTGATTATATATATATATAAAATGTTAAAACGATATAAACATTTACAAATTCAATCAATATAAACACATATAATGAACAACTTACCAATGCACGCCCCCTTCAATGTGACCATGTTGCCTACAATGTTTCTCAGCTGTTGTGATTAAAACTCGTCTCGTCTTTAATCCCTTGCAATTATTGCAAGGACAATAACATTTCCCATCACTCTTTCTTTTCAATCTAGCCCACAATCTATCAAGTGTCTCTTCATTTTGTTCTGGACTAATATTATCTGACATGATTTTTCTTTACCAAACTTGACTATTTAGATCTTCAAGAAATATCAAACTCACACTCCAATAATTTTTATTCATAGACAGGTAACAAAATCTAATATTCCCAATATTTTACACCAAAAAAATTTGGCATACAACCACCCCTGCAAAAGAGAAGATAGTCTGAAATTAATGACCCCAAAAAACACTTTAAAATGCTAATTCCAAAACTTATTAAATTCTGATTTTACTATGATTTCCAATTGTTAGACTCCTAAAATTATAATATTGAACTTGATCGCAATCTTCCTACAACGATGGAGGTAGCGAGCTAGTAAGAGCAAGTGACCCATTCCTAATTAAGGAGCAACAAGTCGGAATCATCATTGCTAATGTCAATACAGATTTATCCTTTTAGTTAAAGATGCAATGTGTCACTTCTTATGACAAGCTTATCCCTAGGGCCCTCAACATTGAGAGAGCCCTAATCGCAGAAGGAAGCACACACTAGTAGAATTTGTCAAATAAATGACTAGGTGACTAAAACTTTTAGTCACAACAACTAAAAATGACTAAATTCTACTCATTTTTTGCAACTCAGCTATAAATGAGTAAAAAAATTACTAGTTTGGTTGTTGATTAAAAATTATTTACTCACACAAATAAAAATGACTAAATAGTTAGTCATTTATTTAGTCACAATCCATTTGAATAAATCATTTAAGGAATCAAGAATATAGCCCGCCAAAATACTCTAAAACTTTAATAAACATACCCTAAAACTTTTGTCAAAATCTTATTTTCAAGTGTAGCCCACCAAAATGGAGTTTTCATTTTAATAAATATCCTCTAAAACCTTTGTCAAAACATTATTTTCAAGCATAGACCACCAAAATGGAGAAGTGTTTCCGTAAAGAATGACAGAGAACGGTGAAGAGATGTGCATGAAAGGAGGCATAGGATTCATTGTTGCTTATCTCATTCCTGCTCTACTCAACAAATCTTACATTGTTCCCGCTACTATTTGTAATCTAGGTATTTACTTGACATATATTTGCATAATCTCAAATTCCTTTAGAGGATTTTGAAGTATTAATGTATCCTATATAGGGTTTAGAGTGATTTCTTTTAATTAAAAAAATAAATAAATGATGTATTTCCCTGTAATTAAATAATGTGGAGATCTCCTAAATCTACCCCAGCACACTATCCTCTTTGGCACTGTATTCATTACTTCAGCTACTAGGGTTTTGCATGTGACATCTTTAATATCTTAATGACCTTGGATTTTAAATAGATCCCAGTCTTTGCTTTAATCCTTTTCATGGTAACCCTTGAGTTCCATAATCCACCTTCAATCTCTTCTAAGAACGGTGTCTTAAGCTAGACTACATAGTATGCTTATAAAGCAAGTCCTTCATACCTGCCATTGTTCCAAACCACCACTCACTGTCTTGCTTAAAATGTTTCCTCCATAAGCACAATAGCATGTTTTAAAATCATGGTTGCCATTGATTTACCATTAAGGTCACCACTTTCATCAAGATACAATGATATTTTTGTTTTCAAACTCAAGGCATTATGCAACATAACATTGTGAATTGTTTGTTGTATACGATTTGATTTTCTTGCACATTTACTACTTTGCTAACTTCCTTTAAAATTAGGTATTGCACCCTTAGCTGCAATCTCAAACAACTCACTCACTATCACTTGAAGATTCCTTTCATGAGCATCCTTCTTTAAAATCAAACTATGCCCTATAGACTGCCTACTTACTACAAGGGAATCATTGTTTCATGGTATTGTAGATCTTAAGATCCTTCAACCTTATTGACAGTACTTCACAGTCCACAAGGTATTATTCACTATTCTCCCATCTTTGACGAGTCTCAAAACACTGCTCAAACATGCAATTCGCTACCTCCATTATATATTAATGGCTAAGAAGAAACATTGAACCTATGATTACCACTGTTACTTCATTTGGATAGTCATTTTCTGATTGCATTTGCCTTGTCTAACACTACCAAAAGCATTTGAAAAACCCTTAAGGTCAGCAAGGGGGTAAGGAAACTCACTGTTAAAATCTCCACTTTACTATGCAAGGTTTGACCTTTATTATCTTGTCACTACTCAGCCTCTTTTTGACTGTCACATCTCAAGTAACTGGCATTCTTCTTATCGTAGATTGCATTTACAAATGTTACTAAGCTACATAGTGTGATTGTTATTGGCTACAATCTTTAGATTGCAAGATTTTGTTATTAACTACAATGTATCAATCTTTCTGGTATTGCAACTCACTAATCCACTAGAGTTATTGTTTGTGTTTCTACGGAGGCCTAGGGTTTGTACCCTAATCATGCTCTTACCAATGCTTCTATTGGTATTAAAAAACAACCTTAAATCTTGGGTCAGAAAATTAGTTGTCTTGACAAAGTTGTGGTATGATCTTGGATTTTATCCTAGAATGTGTGGGAAGCTTGTGTTTGATCATTAAGGTATGTAAACCTGATCAGGGAAATGTATCCTGTATAGCATGGGTCTTGCTTTAATATTTTCCATAATGGTTATTAGCAAATCACATTATTATAGTTTGCAGTAACCCAACATTGCATTCAAGTATGTAACAAACTTGGTTTGTAGTTTAAGCTATACACTTTTAAGTAACATTCATTAGGTTTAGAAAATCTTCATCACTCTCTAGAATAGCACATTAAACATGGGTTGTGCTTGAATGCATTACATAATTGATATAACACAACCACTCTGCATATCAACCAGTGTTATAGGCTCTTTATTGCAACAAGAGGTAATCACTCTTCAATCATGCTATACTTACATCCTAACCTATTAAACTTGAGACAACCTGAATGCACCCAATGATGATTGACACCTACATTATACAACTTGAATTAACTACATTATATGAGTGCCTCCATTTCTATCACAACATAGCCACATTAAACTTGGGTCACACATGAATGCATCCTATATTTGTTATAGCACAATTGTGCCACATGACCAATAGAGTTATGGATCACATAATTACAGTCACAAGTATATGTTCCTTGGTTGTGATCTTATAGTGATTCCACACAACGAAATTTGGACATGAAATTCTCAAAACCCTAAACCTCTAAAAATGAAATCTGATGAGATGTTGCTTTAAAATATGATTTTCAAACGTGGAACTACAAATCTAACTTCACAACTGAATTCTGTAAAAAGACAATGACTACCCTCAACCTAGCGATATCTTCTTGAATTTTTTCTGATTTTTCCCAAGAAAATCATCCTTATTTCTCCACAAACTGTCTCAAGTAGAGCAAAACACTGTCACAATAAATCAGCGAACTCACTTTTCTTTATGTCGGCCACAATTCGATTTTTTTCTTATTTTTCATGTTTGTCAAAATTTCGACGAAACCCATGTTCATCAAAATTTCGACGAACGTCGAGGATAAACTTTTAAAAATTTGAAAATTACACATCAAATTTTACAAGCACCCGACGATACATCAAATTATACATATTTCGTCAGACATTTTCATCAGATTTTGCAATCAAATGAGTTAGTGATACACATACATGCCCCAAGCACAAAACTAAAACCCATCACTAACACATATACCTAACCAAAACTTATCCCACAACATTAGACTCCAAAATACCAACATGAGCTTGCAAAATACACAAGACCCATTATTGACACAAGTGGACATCTTACAAACTCAAATGTTGGCCTTGCAACAATAGTTGGAAAGTATGTAAATGTCAAACAAAAAGACACACTACTCAAGACTTATGTCCTTTTCCTTTTGACATTAGTTTATACATGTCGCCCTTCCCACACAGCTATGTCATACCAACCTTACCTAAGTACAAAGGGAGGGGTAATTCACTTGAACACTTAAGATAATTTTGCACCACATGTACATACATTGCATACCATCCTACATACCTAATAAGAATTTTCCTAGGAATTCTTATAGGAATAGTACTTGAGTGGTTTTCACGATTACCAACTGGCATAGAAACATGGGGAGAACTAGCAAACAAGTTTGTGGAATACTGTACATTTAACATTGACAACGAAATCACGATTTCCACCCTATGCCATACCACACAAGAAGAGGCTGAAAATTTCGTAACCTTTTTCCAACAATGGAGAAGTATGGCTAGTCAATGTCCTGTTGAGATACCTGAGAAATAAAAGGTTGTCATGTTCATTGAAAAATTGAACTCAAAATTAAGATATGATTTATAGGTGCAATGTTGCACTTCCTTTTCCAATTTATTGGAAAAAAGAATCATCCTTGAGAAGAATTTAATTGACAAAGGAGAAATCAAGATGCCCAAAAAAATGCCAAAACTCAAAACACCTCAAACGACAAAAACAAATATTGGGCCCGAAACAAGAATGTGACTAATGATGGATTTGTTGATGCTAATACTATTGATACATGTCCTATTATTACACTATGAGGGCCTAGCACATAAAACAATGCACCAAGAACATCTGACCATAGTGTTAATGTTGTCCAAAATACACATCAAACAAGAACCCAAAGGAGGAAGTTCCTGAAATGTCAATACACTCCTTTAGGTGAACTAAATGAGTCGGTTCTAAATCAACTCCTACAACATAATGTCAGAAAAATTTTAGACCCAAAACAATATGACCCTAGGCAGTTTAAACCATCTTGGTGGGATGATAATTCCTTTTGTGACTACCGCAAAAGTAAAGGGCATTCCACTTCACAATGTAGAAAACTAAAGAATATAATACAAGACCTTGTGGAAAATGGCATCATTGAACTCAACGGACAACAAAAAAAATCATTAAATAGTGACCATAAAGTGTTTTCCAATCCTCTACATGATCATGGACAAGGAAAGGCCTCCAGTTCAGGAAATAAGACCAATAATAATTCTGCCAATTATGTTAAGGTAAAATATGACTATAATCTTAGTACCATCATAAACCACATTTGAGTTGTCGATGAACATGTCAACACCATTACCATTAAGAAACCTCCCAAATGTGTTATCAACACTTGTGAAACTAAGGTAACCATTCAAGGTCCTCTGCCACAACAACAACAAAAATCCTCAAAGCCTCAAGACAATTTACTTGACCAATTGGGAAAGACCCCAACACAAATTTTTATCTTAGAATTGTTGTGTATATCGCCTAATCATTGAGCCATCCTTGAAAAATCTTTACAGAAAACAACCATCCCTACTGACCTTGATGTCAATCGTTTCCATGAGATGGTAGGCTATTTGAAAAACTCCCATCATGCCACTTTTTCTAAACAAGAATATTCAATTGAGAAGACAAACCATAATGACCCTTTACACCTTGAATTCCTTATCCATACAATCAACGTCAGACGAGTCTTGGTAGACAATGAAGCAGGGTTGAACATTTGTACCTTAAAATTGGTTAAGATGTTGGGCTTCTTGGAAGCATGTGTAGACACCATCAAGAGCATTTTCATCAAGGCATATGGCAATGAAGAACAAAAATCTAAAGGAGTCATAACATTACCTATCAGAGTTGGTCCTACAATCATGGATACCACTTTTCAAGTCTTGGACCTTAACCTCCTGTACAACCTTCTCCTAGGTCGATCATGGAATCATGCCATGAAGGCTGTCCCATCTACATATCGTCAATTCCTCAAATTCCCATATAATGGAACTAAAATCACGATAGCTAGCAATCCTAGTCCATTCCAATATTGCAGCAACCTACATGGGGTACCCCAACAACAAGTGCCTGTTAACGAAGAGGCTTCAACATCCAGCTCATCTTGTTACATTGACCCTTTCACTCCATCAAAGACATTCACCTTCAAGGCTCCACATCCCGACCCTAAGGTTGTGGTCCTAGATAAAGGTTGTGGAGAATACCACATGAAGACATCCTAGTGCATAAGTAAGCTCACTACTCCTAATTCATATGGAAAGCTTACAACATACCATAGGAAACCCAAGGTCACTATTCACTTGCCTCCTTCAACCACTTTCACAAAATGGGAGGAATTAATTAAAGAAGCAATCAACAAGATGATGTGACCTCCTAGATTTATAAAGAAGAAGAAATCAATGAAGAGGCTCTTCCACCCACTCAAATACCAACAAAATAGTATGACAAAGGATTTAAAATAATGCAGGACAAAGGCTATGATGGACATAGTGGACTTGGATTAAACAAAAATGGAATGATTGAACCTTTTTCCATATCCAAATGACCAAAAGGCCTAGGGCTAGGTTTCAAACCAATTAAGATTGGCACTTCTTGTACAACGACACCTTTACAAGAGGAAGTACATGCTTCTAAAGTTATCAAGACATCTGCCTTACCTAACACCTCTCAACCACCCGACATGCTTGACAATAACTACATAGAGACTGATTCTAATGAATATGAATGGGACTCCCTTACCTCTAGCGAATATAACATAGTCAAAATTCTTGTTGAGCTTGACCTATCCAATACTATGCTTCGTGACCCCGACAACACCTCCATCTTTACCTTCTCCGCCTTGAACCTTGACATTTCTAATGATGGAATTCCCTTAGTTTATCCTCAACTCATTGATTGAGATCCACAAAGACCTCCTGTCTTGAACACATTTGAGAACGACGAAGCTATTATTGAATTCATGGTACTGCATGAAGGAATCCCTAGTGGTGATCACAAAGATGGGTTTACCAATGACTTAGATTGCATGACATACTTTGGGGGGTTCGTCCACCCCTCTAGTCATAAAAGTAAAAATAATAAAGAAAAAAGTGAAAAAAATAAAAAAGACGAGTCTCTAGGTGGAAACTGAAAGGCACCTTTAGACCATGAAAAAGTAAAAATAGAGGATATATCCAAGGGAAAAAACCTCTCTGAGGCACCCAAGGATGGAGGGTTGGACGTTCTCCCTATTACCCAAGAGAATTCACTAATGCTAATTGAGAAATCCATGGAAATTAACATTGGCATAGAAGACAATCCTAGAATAATTCACTTTTCCACATCATTGACAAAATTAGAACCAGAATTCTAGGATTTCTTTGAAGAGAGACAGATCAACTTTGTCTGGTCATATGTCGAAATGTTTGGATTAGATCCCAACTTGATACTACATCATTTTCCTTTACATATAGATGCTAAACCAATCAAGCAAAAACTCTAAAAAATGCATCCTCAAATTACTTTATTGGTCAAAGTCGAATTGAAGAAATTACTAGACATTGGTTTCATCATATCCATTGTGTTGGAAAATATGCCTCAATCTCACAGGCTAAAACCTCTGTGAAAGCATTCTCGCTGTAACATTCCTATTATCTAGCCGACTGGAAGTTGTAACCTTGTGTTTTGCTCATTTCACCAAGACAATGCTTCTATATTGTCGAAGGAGTCTATCGCTGTGACTTATGGCCTTCGTTGTAACTTCTACCGAGTGGAATGTCTCGGCGATAGAAGGGTTTGTTATCGGGCTTCAAGGAGACTCATGGCAACTTAGATTCTTTGAGATAATAAAAGGATTCGGCAGGAATTCATGGCGACCGGGAGAAGTCTCACCGATAAGCAGGTTCAGGGTGACTTGAACTCTCAGGAAGATCTCTTAGCGACTGAGGAATGTCTCACCGATGGTATACACTCGGTGTAACTCAAGGATCTCGGTGAGAAGTCTTAGTGACGATAGGAAGTCTTTTCGATATCAACATGACCTTCAGTCTATCTAGCCGATGAAGAAATCGGTATGACTTGTTCCTATTGGCATGATCTCTTGGTGACCGAGAGATGTCTCGGCGACAGTGTTAGGGGTCATTGGTGTAACATAAGGTGATCGGTATGAAGTCTCAGTGAAAGAGGAATGTCTTGCCGATCATCAGATGTCTTCGGTGTGACTCTTGGTGAACAGAAGTCTTCGACGTGAAATGTGAATATCGTTGTAACCTCGTGGTGATAGTGATTTGTCTTGTCGATGGGAATCATGTTGTCGCTATGACTCTTGGGGACTACTCAATGTTCGGTATAACATGAAGGCATTAGTATGATCTCCTGGTGAAAGATGATAGTCTTGCTAATGGGAATACTCTTGTCTATGTGACATGTTGAGTTCGCTATGACCTCTCGGCGATAGCGGTAAGTCTTGCCGACTATTATTTGGCGCTCGGTATGACTTGAAGCCCTTGGTATAACCTCTTGGCGATAGTTGGATGTCCTAGCGATAGCATTGGTGGATGAGTTCAATTGGAGGTCAGTGAGAGGTCTCGCCGATCATTCCAATGATGTGACTCTTTTCGATAGAAGGATGCCGATAGGAATACAATGGGTTTCGGTATGACTTGATGACTTCAATATGATCTCCTGGCGAATGTGGAATGTCTAGCCAACAGTGACATTGGTATAACATAAATGGCTCAAGATGATCTCTATGTGAATGACTAAAGTCTTGGCGACTAAGGAACACTTCGGAATGACTTATGAGCTCAGTGGAACCTCTTGCCAATGGAGACAACTCTTGGCGACAACGTATAATCTAGTCTTGTGGCATCAGGGAGACACTTCTAGTGTCTCACCGACATGCAACACAAGTTGATCGTTGTTGACCGAGTGAAGACTGTCCAATGTGGTGTGATGTGGACCAATCTGAGAAAGCAGAAGTGAACCATTTGGTGAACCATTTCTATGTGGAAGTTGGAAAATAAAAGCATGAGGAAGTGGAAAAATCAATAGAGGATGGGCTGGATGATCGACCGTTGTGATCCAGTAGTTGAAAACGAACGGATTCATAGTGCCTGAGACACAGAGTGCTGGTAAGAGTACAGGAAGAGCCGAGAGAGAGAGAACTATAGATTAAGGACCGAGTGGTTGGCCGAAAGGCCGAAGCCATGAGGTCGAAGTAGAGGATTGAGAGGTAGAGTCAAGCTGTTGGAATCTCTCGTGATCCTAATTGCTTTGGTTGATCTCTCAGGAATAGTTTGCTAACAGTTGTATCCAGAATGAACAAGATGTAATCTCTGAAAAGGCTAAGAGCCTGAAATTGTATTGTAACCATTTAGTTGTTGAATAATACAATGGCTCGATCTTTGGAGTGTGGGGTTTTTTTATCTAAAAGGATTTTCCCCACATAAATCTTTGTGTTCTGGTTTTCTGTTTCATATTTCATATATGTTGGTTCATGTAGTAGAATTTGTTAATGCTTGTTGTTGTTTTTACATGTGCTTCTCTCAAAAGGATCAATGGAGGAAATGAACTGTGTCTATTTCGCATTTGGACATAGTTGTACATGTCTTTGAGGCAACCTAATAGAAATGAAAGTTACCGAAGGCACTACTGCATGGAGTTTTTATGAGATGCGCTCCACTAGATTTCCTTACAAGTGGTATCAGATCCTTCTTCTGGTTGTTGGTTCTAGATATTTCTCCTGTTAAGATTTCTTGGCTTGATGGACTAGAAGAAATCTGGAGGAATGGACTGATGTATTGATCCTTTGATGAGTGGAAGCCTTGTGGTATTTTGAGATAGCATGCAGCTTGAAGGATGGTCAAGATGGAAAAGGGAGTTGATCATTTATGATCTGTGTCTCTTGGCTGGTAGAGGTATAACCTTAGAGTATGAGGTGGATTTTCCTACTCTGTGGCTATGTAGTAGTAAAGCTTTCATATTGGTGTCTGTGTGACAGGCTCTTGGGTGATATGGAGAAGCCTAGATTGTTTCTCAGTCATGGAAGAGAGTGCTTATGCTAGGTGGTGGTTCCTGGTGTTGGAAAGCACTGTTTCCTGTTAACCTCGAATGCTTGAAGGCTATGGAGTTAATCATTAGATGATTTGCAAGCTTCTGAAATAGCCTTTCTCTCTTTCTCGGATGCATGTACATGTTGGTGGTTTAGAGTTGGCCTGAAAGGGGCCTGAATTCTCTTAAACTATTGTTTTCTTTCTAAGGATGATTTGTACTTGCATGGCTCTGTGGTTTTTCAGGTTTTACATGGTTAAGCAAAACTTGTGGTTATTGTGGAATTGTTGTTAAGCTATTTTCTAGACACTGGTTTTTTGGTGGTGCTGGATGAGATAGTTGCAGTTTTGCATGCATGCTTGGTGCATGGTTCTGACGAGGTATGACTCCTTCTCTACATGGGAGTGTTGGTAAGTGTTTTTTTTCACTCAGCATTCTTGTGGTAATGCTTATGGGTTTCTTGATTATGGTGCTCGTTGTGGACATGATTGGAAAATCAGATTTGGCATAATCTGGTGTTTGAGTCATGTTGTCTACGTGGTTATTCTCTTTGATATCTCAATGTTGCAGTTTTCAATGTGATAACGGGTTTGCATGTTCGATGGTTGTGATCTACGAGTTATGTGGTTGGTGGATTAGCTACCCATTGGCTGTAGTGAGATAACTTGGATGTGGACTGTCTTTATCCATGAGGTTGATTCATTGGTGGTGCAGATTTGTTAGCTGGCCTTGTCTGTGGTCACTTGTGCATTGGTGTGATTGCTTTGAGATGAGAGGATGGATGTTATAGAGTACCTGAATAGTCAGTTATGGGAACCTGAAATAGTTGGTCGTGATGCTTGGAGATCTCGGGTGTCACGGTTCAGTGGGAGCTCTAGCAGTGACTGTGGATTCATCACATGGTGGTGAATGGTCTTCTTTAGTCTTGCAGATGTTTCTTGGGATCCTGTTGCTATAGAAGGGTTCTTTCACATTTGCATGGACATCATTTGAAGATGTACAACATCTTGGATCCATGGAGGACACTTGGAGTCTTTGGCTAAGGTGTTGGTGGTGCTTAACAGGTGATGTTGGTTTTGAGTCTGTTTTCTTTATGTCATGGTATACTCTTTGTACACTAGAGTTTTGGCATTGTGCATTGTACTTGAGATGATGGAGAAGTTACTTGAAGCATGGGATCTCCTATGGGGATGTGTAGATCATGGTGTCATGATAAGTTCCTGATTCTGATGATTGGAGCTTTAATAATGGTCTGGTAATTCTTTGTGTATTGGGTGCTTTGATTATTTGCTTGATACTTCATGATAGTGCAGTAATGCAGATGGACTTTAGCATGAGATGATCGGTTGCTAGTACTCATGGATACATGAAGAATAAGGTGAGGTTGTACTTCTCTTATGAGAGATGTGTTGCTGCTTGTTACTCTTGTTAAAAAAATTTAGTAGAAAGTCTGAGAAGCCTACACCTTGGTTGAATGTGAGTTCAATAAGAGATCTAAGAGGAGATTTCTCTTGGATTAGTCATGATGACTTGTTTATCTTGAAGGAGTATTCTCATTCCCACTCTTGGTCTACTCGGCAGTTTATCTAAGAGGTATTTGGCTCATTATATCTTTCAGATGTATTTTATGTTCACTTTCATGATATGGATCTTGAATTAGTTTAACTTTTGGTTCTAAAGGATTCATAGTGGAAGTTGTAAAATTTGTTTTATCTCCTTGAGCTTTTGTGTTATGTCATTTACTGATGAGAATTGGTAGGAGATGATGTATGGGCTGATTTCCTGAAATGGGAAATGATTTAGCTTGATCTTCTTTAAGAAGCTTACATCCATATTGATTACATGATATTAGAAGTTGGTTTGATCTTGGTGATTGAACAGATGGATGTTGTTAAGGCTTTCTTTTGGGATGAGAAGAAGATCATTCTTGACACAGCTAGCTGTTAGAAGTTTATGTAGGAGGATGTTCTATAGGAAGATGATGTGCAGTGTTTCTCTCTGAGGCCGTGAAGGTTTGTGGTGAGAGAAATGTTTCTTGTGGTAGGTTGTTGCAGGTTGAGCATATCATTATGGTTTTTTCTTTGGTACTATAGGGTTACATTTTCTATGTGCTGGCATTGGTAGGCTTGCGATGCCTTCTGATCTTTCAGATCTGGATTTCTCAGGTAGTGGGAGTTCCTGTATGTGTCTTGTCTTCTTCAATGGGTTGACACTTGGAGCTTGTATTTTTTTTTAATGAGTTGGTTAATGGATTGACAGAAGTTTACTAATGGTGATACTTGTTGAGGTATGTGAGATTGGATAGTCTAGCACAAGCTGTGGGTGCTAGTTTCAGTCGCGTGGGTTTATCAGTTTGATGGGAGCGGTCATTCTGATTGTTGTTCTAACTCATGTTGTTTATCTTGTTTCTGGAGAATGACTTCATGGTTGTGTTCTGTTCAAGGCTTTGAAGTTGATATTGCTTCTGTATAGCGTTTGAGCACAGTGAAGTGGTAGCAGTATCTTGTTGGAGATATCACTGGGATTTTTTGCTTGTGTTTGTTGGAATGGTGCTTATACACCTTGGCTTTGTATCTTTCTTCCACATGTGGAAGATGATAGGATTGTTGCCTGAAAGGTGAACGTCTTGGATGTTGGAGCAGAATTCTTGATGGAGCATGAGAGCATGTTGAGATCTATGTGGTTTCCTAGAGGGCTGTGATCGGTTGTTTTGTTTGACAGTGAGTTGCAATTGGATGCCTGGTCTTTGTTGCAGATTGTCTAATGGACTGTTATCTGTGGAATCATGTTGATTGGGTGTCTTGAGTGTTGCAGGATTTGAACTGGTGGAGCTAGTGTGATCTCAGTTCATGGTTGCATTGGAGGTGCCTATGTGATCTTCATCAAGTGGGAGATTGTTGGAAAATATGCCTCAATCTCACAGGCTGAAACCTTTGTGAAAGCATAGTCATTGTAACATTCCTATTGTCTGGCCGACTAGAAGTTGTAACCTTGTGTTTTGCTCATGTCGCCAAGACAATGCTTCTGTCTTGCCGAAGGAGTCTATCACTGTGACTTATGGCCTTCATTGTAACTTCTACTGAGTGGAATGTCTCGGCGACAGAAGGGTTTGTTATCAGGCTTCGGGGAGACTCATGGCGACTTAGAGTCTTCGGGATAACAAAAGGATTCGGCAGGAATTCATGGCGACCAGGAGAAGTCTCACCGATAAGCAGGTTCGGGGTGACTTGAACTCTCGGGAAGATCTCTTGGCAACTGAGGAATGTCTCACTGACGATATACACTCGGTGTAACTCAAGGATCTCGGTGAGAAGTCTCGGCGACAATAGGAAGTCTTTCCGATATCGACATGACCTTCGGTCTATCTGGCCGATGAAGAAATCGGTATGACTTGTTCCTATCAACATGATCTCTTGGCGACCGGGAGATGTCTCGGCGATAGTGTTAGGGGTCATCAGTGTAACATAAGGCGATTGGTATGAAGTCTTGGCAAAAGACAAATGTCTTGTTGATTATCAGATGTCTTCGGTGTGACTCTTGGCGAACAGAAGTCTTCAGGGTGAAATGTGAATATCGCTGTAACCTCTTGGCGATAGTGATTTGTCTTGCCGATGGGAATCCTATTGTCACTATGACTCTTGGCGACTGCTCAATGTTCAGTATAACATGAAGGCATTGGTATGATCTCCTGGCGAAAGATGATAGTCTTTCCGATGGGAATACTCTTGTCTATGTGACATTTTGAGTTCGCTATGACCTCTCGGGGATAGCAGTAAGTCTTGCCGACTATTATTTGGTGCTCGGTATGACTTGAAGCCCTCGATATAACCTCTTGGCGATAGTTGGATTTCCTAGCGATAGTGTTGGTGGATGAGTTCAACTGGAGGTCGGTGAGAGGTCTTGCCGATCATGCCAATGAAGTGACTCTTGCCAATAGAAGGATGTCGATAGGAATACAATGGGTTTCGGTATTACTTGATGACTTCGATATGATCTCCTAGCAAATGTGGAATGTCTGGCCGATAGTGACATCGGTATAACATAAAGGGCTCGAGATGATCTCTCAGCGAATGACTAAAGTCTTGGAAACTAAGGAACACTTCAGAATGACTTATGAGCTCGGTGGAACCTCTTACCGATGGAGACAACTCTTGGCGACAACGTGTAATCTGGTCTTGTGGCATCGAGGAGACACTTCTAGTGTCTCACCGACATGCGACACAAGTGATCACTGTTGACCGAGTGAAGACTGTCCAACGTGGTGTGATGTGGACCAATCTAAGAAAGTAGAAGTGAACCATTTGCTGAACCCTTTCTATGTGGAAGTTGGAAAACAAAAGCATGAGGAAGTGGAAACATCAATAGAGGTTGGGCTGGATGATTGACCGTTGTGATCCGGTAGTTGAAAACGAATAGATTCATAGTGCCTGAGACACAGAGTGCTGGTAAAAGTACAAGAAGAGCCAAGAGAGAGAGAACTATAGAGTAAGGACCGAGTGGCTGGCCGAAAGGCCGAAGCCATGAGGTCGAAGTAGAGGATTAAGAGGCAGAGTCAAGCTGTTGGAATCTCTCATGATCCTGATTGCTTTGGTTGATCTAAAGGAATAGTGTAAACCGTTTAGTTGCTGAATAATACAATGGCTCGATCTTTGGAGTGTGGGGTTTTTTATCCGAAAGGATTTTCCCCACATAAATCTTTGTGTTCTGGTCTTTTGTTTCATCTTTCATAATTGTTGGTTCGTGTAGTATAATCTGTTAATGACATAGTTGGAGGAAATGAACTATGTTTGTTCCGCATTTGGACATAGTTGTACATGTCTTTGAGGCAACCTAATCGAAATGAAAGTTACCGAAGGCACTACTGCATGGAGTTTTTATGAGATGCGCTCCACTAGATTTCTTTACACATTGACTATGCAGAGTAGATTTCTAACCTTGTACTAGTGACAAAACCAACATGTGGCATCTACATTTGTATAGAATTTAGAGATTTAAACAAGGCATGTCCTAAGGATGACTTTCCTGTGTCCTAAGGATGACTTTCCTTTACCAAACATTGACATAATCATGGACTAGACAACTAGATATGAGATAGCTTCTCGAGATATAATCAAATTAGAAATGCACCTGAATACCAACATAAGATAGCTTTCACTTGTGTAGGGGGGCTTATCATTGGAATGTCATGCCCTTTGGACTCAAGAATGTAGGAGCAACGTATCAACGAGCTATGACAACAATCTTCATGACATTATGCATAATCTAATGGAAGATTATGTGGATGACCTCCTAGCCAAATCATTGACTCGAGGTTACCACTTGAATGTTTTAGACAATATTTTCAAAATATTGGAAGAATAAAATGTCAGATTGAATCCTAAAAAGTGTGTGTTTGGAGTCACATCAGGAAAACTCTTGGGCTATATAGTTTCTAGATGAGGCATTGAAGTAGATCCAACAAAATTCAAAGAAATAATGGATATGCCTCCACCAACCAATATAAGTCAACTCTCATTTTCAACATTTACTCAAAAAGGGGGTATTGTTTGTATGGATAGAAAAATGTCAGGAAGCTTTTCAATAAATCAAGGATTATCTATTGATACCACCAATATTAATGTCGCTTGTTGATAGGAGACCTCTCATCCTATACATTTCAACCACAACATTCGCATTGGGGGCATTACTCACACAAAATGATGATGAAGATCGTGAACAAGCCATATATTATATCGGTCACACCTTGGTTGGGTATGAACTAAATTACAGTCCAATAGAACATGCTTGTCTTGTGGTAGTTTTTACTACTCAACGACTAAGACACTATATGCTAAATCATCAAACAAAGTCGGTCGCAAAGATAGACCCCTTGAAGTATCTTCTCAGTAAAGTCAACATTGACAGGACGATTGGCTAAGTGGGTCATGATACTGAGTGAATATGATATCCAGTATGTCGAAATAAAAGCCATAAAAGACAGGTTATTGCTGACCAATTTGCAGATGCACCAACTAAGGCAAATCATCAACTAGTTTCTAATTTTCTAGATGAATCTATCTTCACTTTGGACACAAAAACATGGAAACTATATTTTGACGGATCACACACTAATCATGGTTTAGGAGTAGCATACTATTTGTCACTTAAGGTGATACTATTCCCAAGTCATTCAAAATTGTCTTTCCATGTACAAACAGTATAGCAGAATATGAAGCTCTCTTATCAAGACTTCAGATGGCTATCAAATGGAAGATCAAGCATTTGCAAGTATATGGAGATTCTCAACTAGCAATCAGAAAATTCAATGACGATTATGACACTAAGGAAAAGCTTATGCCTTATAAGCGAATGGTAGACAGCTTCAAATGTTTAACATATATGTATGTATTTAAAATGGCATGCTTGAAGGATAAGAAAACCACTTCATTTAAAAACTATTATACTAATAAAATAAAAGTTTATTCTTTATTTGAAAGTGAATAAACATTATATTGTTATAAAATAAAACAATGATAAATATATATATATATATATATATGCACACATATATAAAAACATATACATATTCCTTATAAAAGAATATGAGATCAAATTCATAAAATATTATTATTAAATTCTAATAACATATGCAAAGAGAATAAAATTATTAATAATATCACAAGGAAGATTTTATGAAATAGTGGCTTGCAATTGAATTGAAGGCCAAGTTATTCAAATGCAATAGTGGGCGGCCAAATTATGGATGATTATGAGATGAAATAGTCCCCATAATGAAGTGAATAGGTAAAGGAGAACATGGTTTTCCATTTTGGAGTGCGAATTACCTATAAGGAATCAGGTAGGGGACTAGCAGTGGTGACGAGGATTCACGGAAGAAGGAAGGAAAGTGATTCGAATGAGCTAGAAAAGAAGGAAAAGCTGAGGAAAATTCCACGAAATAGAGGTAAATTAGTGTCTATTGGTGTACATGCTTGATTTTTCAGTAAAATCCATTCGAAAACTTGCAATTTTCCTTTCATTTTGTCGATTCCATTTGAATTAGTGGTAAATCATTAGATGTCGATAAAATGCAAGTGTATTTTGCTTAGATCCAAGATGTCATTGTATGAGATCAATAATTTTCTTTGTAATGTTGCAAGGGCCTTATTGACCATCCTTTGCATGCACTAAATTTGTGCATATTCTTCCTATCGACATGATAGCGAAACATGGTTATGTTCTATATGTTATATTGTTATCACCTCTATTCGTTATTTCTTGCATGTAAGTTTTATTAACCATTTTCATGGCTATTTAGATGAATCTAATAGTCAAAAGTATTGTTTTATTAAAAAATTATTATAAAATCATTTATCGTTTCCCTCTATCTCCATTGTGATCCTTCACAGTTTTTTGTTCTCCTTGTCGGCTAGGTCGAACAGGTAAGTCACACATATGGATGTGTGGGTTTCAACAATGGTTGATAGAATGATGGATAGTCATCACTATTATTAAAGCATGCTGCATTGTTCACTATGAATGATGGTTGAATGATTATATTGTTCCTTTTTTTCATTATGTTGGCACGATCTTTAAGATCAATTAACAATATGCTATTTGAACACAAATTTAATCGTTCATCAAAATAATTCCCATATCATTACTTACATGTGATGCTCAAAATGTTTGTATTCACCAATTCTTATTACATGCACACCATCATTCCCTAGAACAATACTCAAATTTTTCCCTAGAATGATACTTGAATCATTCCATAGAATGATTGCCATGAACAAGTTTGACCAGCATTTTCGTCAAACAATGTAGGCCAATGATCGACATTCATCAAGGTTCGATTATTGTTAATGCTAGTAATAAAACTGAACAATCGTTGGTTGTTAGTCATTCTTTAGAATGATGGTGGATTCAGCATATATCTTATAACAATCACCAATAGAAACACGGGTTTCTCCATAACCTGAACACTAGTAGAATTGTTTTAGATTCATATGTATATTTTGTCTTGAAATGACAAGCATGTCACTCGATTCTTTTATTTGCACAAAAAGATTCTAGTAATGTTTAAATATTTGGATATCCAAAATGATAGAAACATTGATCATTTACATGATATACTGTTTAAATTGAAACCGTTAATGAGACACATTAGCACAGTAACCTATATACGTTTGCAAACAACATGGATTTGATACAAACAACTTATTAGTATGTAGTAACTGTTTCAAAATAGAACTGTTCTTCTTTCTTTGAGAAAGGAAATTTACACCTTGTATAACTATCAAATGATATGACAAGTTGTAGCAATATTTTGAATAAAAGCAATATGTTATAATGGTATTCATTTCAGAATGTATGCACAAATATATTAACTAAAGTTGGCATATATATGTGTAGGCACATAGACCTTTGTCTACATACATACACATACTTGTGACATACCTTATTTTGTTATTCATTTTCTTCTTTGATGAATACTACTTTACGTTAATTTGAAGTGGTAGAATACATTGAATGTAATCATGTGACCAGATAGTGTATGAACTGAATGGTTAATGTAAAGAACTAATCCACTTGAATTATCTTTCTGAATTTTATTAAGTTGAGGATTAAGT
This sequence comes from Sequoia sempervirens, assembly GCA_007258455.2. Taxonomy (NCBI): domain Eukaryota; kingdom Viridiplantae; phylum Streptophyta; class Pinopsida; order Cupressales; family Cupressaceae; genus Sequoia; species Sequoia sempervirens. The sequence continues at coordinate 249,298,603 of VDFB02000015.1, forward strand.
AGACTAAATTACTTTTTCGTTATTAAGTGTTAAGAATATTTTCTTGATTAGTAGAATAGCAACATCTAAGTAGACTAGACCACCTCAAGGTAGATGTTGCTAGAGGGTAGATAGTTGTCGAAGAATATAATTGTGTTGTTGAAAGTTACCTTCTAGGATGGGTGCCAAAATGGAGTATAGAGGATATAGGTTTTTCTTTATCCAAAACCTATCTGTTGTTGCTGCAACTAAATTTTAATGATTGGCCAAGAAATTAGCCCATTGTGTATGTATGGACTTATATGTGATAACACTCTCCGCCATTCCTTGCATAGATCTTGCATTTTCCTAATCATAGATAGAGATGCATGTTGATGTTTAAACATGCACTAGATTCCACCTTGCAGATTGTTCTCTTGCTAAACTTTCCATGCAGGGATGGGTATTCTTCAAGTAGGAAGAATTTCAGGGAAGTGTAACCTTCATGGTTGGGCGGTAAAGCACTTGAGCCATGTTCTCATCCACCAAAGGAGGTGAGAATCAAGAGGAAACCTTGGATGTTTTCAAGTTATCAAAGGATTATAATGTAAACATGAAGTAAATTATATATTGTGTTGACTTTGTGGCCCAATGGGAAATGTCAACTTGGATATTGTAATTAACATTTGGAATTGAATATGTATATTTTCATTCATATTTTAATTATACATGTGTCACTATGATTGAAAATAGTTGCTTAAGTTATGTCTTTTTTAAAATTCAATATTCACAATGTCATTTGCAATTAATATTTAAATAGTAACTAGAATGGGTTATTACATTTGGTATGAGAGCTTAGGGCTCAACTCTAGGCCTTTTGAGTTCACAATAGCCATGACTAGGGGATAGTTGACCCTTGACCAATTTGAAGTTGTCCTGAAGATTGACCAAAGTTGGATTGAATGCAGCTATGGGAAGGTCTAAGTTAGGAAGAAAGGGAAGATAGTTAGGACCTCGAACAAGAAAGTCGTAGTTGAAGAAAAAACCAAGACTGAGGTTGAACCCAAGATTCCCGATGATGAGGCTCTAGCTCAAGCCCTCACTCGACTTAATCTAGAGAGGGGCAAGAATATTGAGGAGTCAAAGAAAACGCCTAAGATTAAGAAGCTTTCCACAATCAAAGATTGGCCTCTAGGGTGTGGAACAAACACACCCTTACTAACTAAGGAGGAAAAGGAGAGCCTATGTGCTAAACCCTCCTCTTATGAGAAAATTGATGTAAAATTTGATATGGACCTAGAGGAGTTTCCTCTCTCTAAGAATGAGAAAAATGACTTATGTGAAGAAGAAGCTTTTGTAAATAAGGGCCCATGTGACCCACAATATAAATAAAGCAAGATGTTTTTTTTGGTGTGTTCAAGCGAAGAACTCAAAAACATGTTTTACTATAAATGAATGTGTATGTCTTTAATGAATGAGTGATATATACATGTGTATGTAGTGTTATGCGTATAAGAACGTTTACTTGTAGAACCTAGTGTTAAGTTATGATAGATGTGAAATGTGATGCAGGTTGGGTTTGAGTTAGTATAGTGACCACCAAACAAGAGACGAGTAGTAGTGGGTCAGATAACAGACAAACAAAAGACTGGATCAGATTCTAGAACTTATGAATAGGTAAGAGGCTCGTATGGACTACATAGAAAATGAGGTCTGAATGGTACAGAGGATCAGATTCTCATGAATGTGGAAGTTAATCAAGGAGAAGGTAGTCTAGGAGAAGGCCCTCGAGGTGAAATTGAGGAAGAACTAGGAAAGGATCTCAAAAGAGTAGCATTGCCTAAGTTTGATGGTAAAGCAATCAGAGCAAGAGATGAGGCATGGATAATTGATATGGAGAAATATTTTGGACTCCATAACTTATCTGACTAGACTAAAGTTTTCTGGGCTACATATCAACTTTTAGGAGAAGTAGCTACTTGGTGGGACAATGAAAAGACAAAAAGGAATCTTCAGCCTAGTGAGATTACTTGGGAAATCTTCCTCTAATATTTTAGGAAGAGATGGTTGTCACAACTCTTTTTCGACAAGAAGGTGAAAAAATTCCAAAACCTAAATCAGGGGAGCATGACTATGACCCAATATTGGGAAAAGTTCACCAATCTACTAAAGTACGTGCCCCAGTATCAAGGAGATGAATGTTTTTGTATCCAAAATTTCATATTGGGACTTAGACCCCACATTGGAGCAAAAGTGGACATGCATGATCCTCTCACCATGAACGGAGTCTTCCTGAAGGCCACCAAACAGGAGCAAAAATTGCAACAATTATCTCAAGAGACAAGACCCACGAGATCCATAATCTCAAGAGGCGAAGTGAGTCACAAGAGAAAGGTGAAGATGGAAATGGTGGAAAGAGTAAGAAGGAAAATAACAACAAAAAAAAAGATGAACAAAAGCAAAAGGGCTTCAAAGAGGACAAGCCAGGAGGTTGCAAAGGGCCTTGCGACGGGTGTTATACTTGTGGAGGTGATCATTATGCCTCTAATTTTCTGTAGCAGTTGAAGTTGCAAAGGGAAGGAAAATATCAACAATCTCAACATCACATCCACGCTGCAGTGGATAACAAGTAGGTAGAGTATCAGGCTTCACCAATAAAATTGATGGGTAACCACTATGGATGAATTGTCTCTATTTTAATTGATACTAGAGCTACTGAATGTTTCATAGACCCAAGAGTAATATCCAAGATATCTATTAGACTTGGATACATGGAAAACTCATGGACAGTCTAGTATGGAAACCGAGCATAGTGAAGGGTAGAAACCTGTCTCTTTTGCAGTGAGTTAGAGCTTCCAACCTTCTAGACCCAGGTCAACCTATATTTGGCACCCTTAGGCTCATACAATATAATTTTGGGGATAAATTAGTTAATCGAGCATAAGTCTATAGTGTACTATGAGGATAAGGTAGTTAGTTGTCTAGATGATTATGGGAACCCATTCGAGATCTATGGTATGCAAAGACCCTTAGAGCTTAGACAAATCTCTGCTATGTAGCTCAAAAAGGCTTGTTGAAAGGGATGTGCTATTTATGTTGTGCATATCAGTAACCTTGACAACAAGGAAGCGTATCTTGATGACTACCCTATTCTTAAGGAGTTTCGAGATGTATTCCCCAACAAACTCACAAAGTTACCTTCAAAATGGGAATTTGACTTCTCTATTGACCTAGTACTAGGAGTAGAGCCATAATCCAAAGCACCATATCAAATGACCACCACCAAAATATATAAGTTGAAGGACCAATTAATGGAATTGTTGAACAAAGGCTCATAAGACCCAGTGTGTCTCCTTGGGGAGCACCAGTTACCTTTGTGAAAAAAGGATGGAACCTTGCATTTGTGTATAGACTATTGGATGTTAAACAAGGCGACCATCAAGAATCGATATCCACTCCCAAGGATTGATGTGTTGTTTGACAAAATGAAGGAAGTGATAATGTTCTACAAAATCAATCTTAGGTTGGGATACCATTAGTTGAGAATAAAGGAAGAAGATATTCTGAAAACTATTTTTTGAACTTGGTATGGACATTATGAGTTCACTTGGTACCTTTTGGTTTGACCAACACACCTGCAGCTTTCATGAACCTCATGGATAGTGTGTTCAGAGACTATTTGGATGAATTTTTTTTGATAAATTCATAGATTAAATCCTAGTTTACCCAAATTCTATTGAAGAGCATGATAGGAACTTAAGGATAATTTTACAATGGGAAGCTATCCAAGTGCTCATTTTATCAAGGTAGGGTGCACTATCTAGGCCATATTATTTCAACTGAGGGAGTCTTTGTAGATGAAATCCTAGTTTACTCAAATTCTATTGAAGAGCATGATAGGAACTTGAGGATAGTTTTACAATAGTTGAGAGAGAAAAAAATCTTTGGGAAGCTATCTAAGTGCTCATTTTATCAAGACAAGGTGCATTATCTAGGCCATGTTATTTCAATTGAGATAGTCTCTATAGACCCTGAGAAGATTAAGGCAATAATGGAATGGCTAGTTCCTCATAATGTGTCAAAATTCCTTAGCTTCATGGGCCTTGTAGGATACTATAAAAATTTTGTGCAAGGGTTCTCCTAGATTGTGTCTCCAATCACGTCACTCCAAAGAAAAGGAACACGGTTTGAATGGATCAAGAAGCGTGAGCAAGCATTCTGACTCTTAAAGGAGAGACTCATGACAACACCAATATTGACCATCCCTGATCCTAATGGAAGATTCACTGTAATCATAGATTCTTCGGGAGAGGGATTGGAAGTAGTGCTAATACAGGATGGACAAGTGGTAGCATATGAATCAAGGAAGCTTAAAAGCATGAGGTGAACTACGTGCCCCATGAATTAGAGTTGGCCGCAATATTTCATGCCTTGTAGATGTGGAGACATTATCTCTTAGGAAAGTTGTTTGAGCTCAAGAAACACCACTTGGGATTGAGATACATTTTTACTTAGCCAAACTTTAATGCATGGCAGAGAAGGTGGTTGGAATTCCTTAGTGAGAATGACTTTAGAATTGAGTATATAAAGGGGAAAGAGAATAGAGTGGTTGATGCTCTTAGTAGACGAAGACGTATGGCAGCCATGATGTCAACAAGGTCTAATATAAGACAATAGGTGACACAAAATTTGCAAGGGGTTGAGCACTACAAAAGAGTCAAGAGCACCCTAGTAGAAAATCCATTAGATCATCGATTCGATGGGTAGGAGTTAGAACCAGGTGGCATTTTGAGATACTAGAGAAGTATGTACATTCCAAACTCTAGAGAGTTGAGGAAGATGGTTCTACAAGTTCATAATGCACCTTATTCAAGACACCCTAGAGTCTCCAGAATGATCGTAGAATTGAAAACTCTATACTTTTGGCCTAAACTCAAGAAGGATGTAGTGGAGTATGTAGCCAAATGCTTAGAATGTCAGTGAGTCAAGGCTAAACATGCGCGTCTGACAGGGCTATTGTATCCTCATGACATACCTAAGTATAAATGGTAGGTGATCAATATGGACTTTGTACAAAGGTTACCTTTGAGCAAGAATTGGCATGATGTTATCTTGGTTGTGATCAATAAGTTGACTAAGGTCGCACACTTCATCCCAAGAAACCTTAAGGATGGATCGTTGACCCTAGCCAAGAAATTTTTCCAAGAGATCTTCTACTTACATGGAGTGCTAGAGACTATCATTTCTAATAGGGACACTCAGATGACCTCAAGATTTTAGACGACCCTGAATGCCACATTAGGAACCAAGTTGAATTTCAGCTCAACTTACCTTCATTAAACCAATGGATAGACGAAGAGGGTAAATCAAGTAGCCAAAGAACTACAAATGTACTGCATGGACCAACAATATAAGTGGGAAGAATTACTATCATTGGTAGAGTTTGCTTAAAATAACTCCTATCACACATCTCTAGTAATGGAACCATTCGAAGCTCTTTATGGGCAGAAGTGTCGTACACCCATCAATTGGGATAGATTGGAAGACAAGATCATAGTAGGACCTAAAATGCTCAAGGAGATGGAAGAGAAAATGTGAGTTATTAAGAGCAGACTAAATGAGGTGGCATACCGAAAAAAGAGTTATGCCGACAAGAATAGAACTTTTAGACAGTTTGTGGTAGGGGATAAAGCCTTCTTAAGAGTCAAGCCTCATAAAAGTTTCATTTCCTTTGGAAAGTCTTCCAAGTTAGCCCCAAGATATGTGGTCCATTTGTTGTCTTGGAAGTGATCAACCCAATTGCTTATAGAATTTCCCTACCACCTGCTCTGGCTCGACTTCATAATGTGTTTCATGTTTCTTTACTTAAGCCATATCATCCTGATGTATCTCATGTGCTTGATTGGAAAACTTTGTAGGTACAAGACCCAAGAATGGTGCTAGTGGAGCCCATTAGAATCCTAGATAGATGCAACATTAAGTTGTGGAGCAGAGACATTGCTCAATTTAAGGTCCAATGGGACTAGTATTCAGAAAACAGTGCTACTTGGGAGGAGGCGGAAGAAATAGAACACTCCTTCCCACATTTTCTTTCTTAGAAAGAGACTCTTGTTAATTTTGTTTGAATATTTTGGATTGAATATTGTAATTTTTTGGCTTAGAAACAATATGAAATGATGTTGAAAGAGACATATTTTCTCTATTTTTTATTAAATAGACATCAGGATGATGTCTCTTCTGAGAGGGGAAGGATGTCATATCCCAATTTTTATTGCATTTAAATTATAATATGTTAAATTGAATTATTGAGGAAATTCAATATGTTGAATGAAAAAATTGATATTTTTGAAATGTTTGAAAGAAGTTGACCATCTTTTGACTATGTGATCTTTTGAACTATCTTATACTTTATCATGATTGAACATTACTAATGAACTGTGTAAATGCAAGTGTGTGCAAATGCAGGAAAACAAGTTAAAGGACGAGAACACAGTACCTCTCGAATCTTCCCCTTTTTTTGTGGATCGACCCCTAACCACCATTGCTTCTAATGTGGAGGCTTCTATGTTAGATTTCCTTTGTACCTCTCTAGACAACAAAGCTCCCACAACAAAATCAAAGTCAAGGGTGTCAGTTGTGCTAAAGCTAATAGAAGTGACTAAGTGATTCCAGGATTTAGGCAATGAACACAATAATGTAACTACCTTGTCTTCATCTTCGAATTTTACACCCATACTAGCTAATTGACATACAAGAGTATAAAAAATATTTAAATGATCATCAATTTTTATACCTTCATTTGTAAACTATACAACTACCTCTTAAAGTAGATCTTATTTGTCAAGTACTTTTTCATACAAAGACTCCATTTTACTCCATAATCCTGCTATAGTTTCCTCTCCAACAATATTGAAAAAAACAAGTGCTAAGAGGTATCAAGAGAATCATTAGTCACTACGTGCAATCCTTCACTAAGTCTTTTCCATTGAATTTAGAGCATCCTTTTGAACACAATATATGATAACTACCTTCTATCATCCTTCGAATTTTCTACACCCATGCTCCCACAACAAAGATCATATTCAATGAGCATCCCTAAAGCTTCTACCAGAATTTAGTAGAACCTATTTGTGTCCATCTTCGAACACATTTTACTCCATAATCCTGCTAAGGTCAATAGGGCTAAACATACAAAGGGGAGCTTTGTGCTAAGAGCTCTTGTATCAAGATCTTTTGAATCCTCATTAGTCATATTTATAGATTTCTTTGACATCCTTTCTACACTTTGTGCAATCCTTGTTGCACTAACAAATCATGCATCTTGAGCTTCCATAGCTCAAAATTATTCTTCCCATTGAATTTATCCACCTTGAACCTTGCATTTGAAACCTTTTCCATGTGATGCTACAAAACAAACACTATATCCTGAAATAAAGGAAAAAATAAGGTTCACTAGTTTGAAATAGGGAAAATCGGGGTATGTGTTACATCCCACTTGTGCCCTAGCTATTTTGATGTTATGCCCTAGCTATTTTGATGTTGTGCCCTAGATATTTTGAAATTGTGCCCTAGTTATCTCGATGTCATTTCTCAAGCATGTATATATATATGATTACTTAGCTTGTTGAATGGACATATACAATGTATATATAACTAGTTTTAAATTAAGTTCATTTGACATATGCTTTCATGCTTACATAAATGTAGATGCAAAGATGTAGTGAGATTTAAAACTAACTATTTGTTTTTGACCTAATGGTTGTAGGAAGTTATCGCCTCCGAGAAGGGAGCTAAAGTATCATTAGGTACTAGGGGTAATGGAAGAGAAGTCTAGTGCCATTTGAAACCTAACCTATAAGTTTGTGACTACCATTTGAGTAGGATTGGAACTACAAGTTCAAAGTTGTTAGGTAAACCACAAGGTCGACCCTAAATGTTAGGATCAACTCACCTATGTTGTTGGTCATGTAGCATCACCTTGTTATTTCTTTTGAATTAAAAAATAAAATTTAATCCTTGTCTTTTGGTGAACACTAAAATGGCTCTCAAAAATATTTAATTTTTATTTAATTGATCAAATATAAAAGAATTAAACTTAATATATATCGATAATTTCAAAAACACATATTTATATAAAGGAAATGGATGTAATCATTAATAGCGTTCTTTTTAAATGGAGAATCGTAAATTGTTTTTATTATTAATAATTAAAAAGAATAATCTTTATGCATTATAAGGGGTGAGTAATTAATATTTATCAACTCTTTTTAAAAAAACAACCGAGTCTCATCTAGTGAAATGGTTTTTTAAGCATTCGCGGGTGCATACTCTTGAATATTATATTTTATTTAAAAAAAACTCACATCACTAAAGGATATTCATTCGATAAAGTTTATAAATTAAAAATTTGTTTCCCTTTGTATTTGGATCAGCGGAACCTTACAGGAGGGAAAGAGAATGAAATACATATTATCCACGATGCCACTCAAGAAAAATGTGGAGATATTAGATTTTAAATCGATGCAAGAATGAAATTAGTTAGGTTTTTAATTATGTAGGGAGGAATTAAAAGTTTCAAGTTCATGGGAATTTGAAGAAGAAATTATCATTCGCACAATAGAAAGAAAATGCACGTGAGAAAATGGAGAGCATACACAGAGAGTATAGGAGAATGGAGGAAGAATAGAAGATGGACGAAAGTGTGGAAAATGTAGAACATGCACGTTTGAGTTTAGGAAATCACAGATAAATGGTAGTATGGAGGAGAGACGACAGAGTAAAAGCTTAGATGCATAGAACAACAACGATAGAAGGGAAGACAGTTTTGGAAAATAAAATGCATGGTAGGGAATAGAAGGCCTACACAATAGTGGTCAGTAGAGAACTAAGATAGCCCTCGAGCTGAAAAAGGTCATGCTATCCATCTTTATCATCCTCATTCTTTTGGAATTTGTAAGGGAAACTATATTTACTATGAAATTCTTAATTGTTTGAGAAAGATAGATAATGATGTATTTAAACCAACTAGTGAGAGGGTAGGGTTACATTATATCTCCTGAGTAATTCTTAAAAAGCTTCTTTAAAGCAGTTGGACTGGGATAGTGCATTATTGAGAGGTCCTCTTTTATCAAAGAGAAAATTCCTTAGTTTCTTGTTTAGTTGTGAACTATTATTGAATAAAAAAAATTGCAAAATGAAATCTTGAATGAGCACAAAATTAGTAAACACTAACTCACGGTTCTTGAGGATTTCATTCAAGAATGAAAGACAAACTTGCTTGGGGAAAAAAAGTTAAAGAATGTACATTAAGGATGTAACAGCCAATAAATAAAAGAAATTACTATTTTTCATTTCCATAACTAATGGGAGACTATATTAACCAAAAATGTGTTAAACAATAGAAGGTAGATATCCTCCAAGGTAGCCTTCTTGTTTTTATTAACCATTATGAGAAACCTATTCTAGTCATGTCAGCTTAAGATACCCTCATGAGTTAGTATGTAGTAGCATAAGAGACAAACATGATGGTTAAAAATTTCATTATATGATTCTTGCCGAGTAGGGTGATAAAATTGGCTACATGACATTGTCGTGTTGCAACTATTTAAAACCTTGGCCAAGGTGATGTTACTACATGTTAGTGTTAGCTAGTTTTTTTCCCCTAGATATGCACCCTAGATAGAGGTCATACTAGTTAGGAGTTTCCTATAGTGTATGGTCAACTAGGGATTGTGTAGGGTCAAACACTAGTCACATATTGCATTAGAATCTCTTTCCATTACTTCTCTGCAAAGGGTCGGGCCTTTCTAGTAGGAAATGGCATAGGGGACTAGTAAGTTCGTGGATGGGATGAAAATTTCCCTGATGATATTTTCCCTCCTCCATAGTTTCAACAGTAAAATATGGTTAAAGTTCCAGATAGAATAGACATATTCAAGGAAATTGTAATCTCAAATTCTTTGTATCTTTGTAATGGTTACTTACTCTAAAAGTTTTCCTTTCAGTTATCTTGCGTGCATTTCAATTTAAATCAGCTTAAAGTTCATGCTCTTTCTTTTGTTTTGAATATATTTATATATATATAATGTTGTTTTGAATCAATTTTTATGCATTTCAGTTTATGGAAGTTTATATTTGAATTAAATGTTGCACTTTTATTAGTTGCTTAGTTTTAGTATGTTACATATGGTATCAAAGTGACCGGGTTTGACACTAAGCCTAGGGCTCATCACCACAAGAAAATTTAGGAGTAATCAAACTGAAATGAAGCATTTTGGTTTTTTCCAAGATGTGGATTCATACCACTAAACGTAAAAGAGCTCGAGATCTAGTTTATTCTCAGCATTGGAGAGTAACAAGTTTGAAACATGATTATTCATGTTGCACCCCACACTCTGATAATGAAACCATGGTTGATGCACTTAAACAACTGAGAAGAGAAAGACAACCTTGGATAACTTCAAGAAGAGAAGTAGTGAGAACAACCATCATGGAAAATAAGATACCTAAAACTGAAAACAAATCAGTAACTCCTGTTGTAAACGAAAATGAGTTTGTTGACTCAAAAGAACTTCATGTACCCACTTTAGGTTACTAACTAATTCCGTATTCCACGTTATAAGGACATGAAGAGCCCATAACTAGAAGAGACAATAGCTCTTAGATAAGGGCTTGAGATGTAAATAATAATAATAATAATAATTTTAGTGCTAATAAAATATCAATTTTGTTGTGTGTAACCTTTGAATTAAATGTATGTAAGTAAATAATGGAATAAAGGGATTAAAAGGATGTTTATTTATTAGGTTAATTAAGTAATTTAAATATGTCTTATATGTAAGGAGATGGAGGGGAAACTGAACTCCCAAAGACTCCTCCAACCAAATTAGATAGGCTTCTGCTCATGATGCAAGACACCCAAGCCAGGTTTTGTCATTTGGAGCAGAGGGAAGATAGACACACAAGAACTCAGAATGAGGAACATGAGTCTCAATTTGGAGACAGAAATACTAAAACATACCACACACATCAAACTGGCAGTGAAGAACACACCTTTTCCCAGTCTACTAAAGATAAAATACTATGCAATGTCATTTTTGATGACATGAAAAAGGTTAAACCACCCTAGTATGATAGATCTGAGGTTGGTGATGTTGCTGAGACATGGTTAACTAGAATGGAAAAATATTTTGAAATCTAGGATATACTAAGAATATGAAAGTAGTATGGGGGGCTTACCAACTGACTAGAGAGGTTATCAGTTGGTGGGAAAATAAGAAGGCCGAATTAAGCTTGAAGTCTGCCAATGTGACATGGGAGCAGTTTGTAGAAATCTTTAGGCAATGATGGCTGCCTCAGTTATTTTTTGAATAGAAATTGATAAACTTCCAAGAGGTGAGGCAAGGGGAACTTTTTGTACATGCTTACTTGGGAGAAGTTTACCCATTTTTTCAAGTACATTCCTCAATTTCAAAAAGATGAAAAGTACATAATTAGAAAGTGTATTATGGGTCCCAACAATCATATAGGTGGGTCTGTAGATGTTTTGGCTCCTACTACTATGAATGAAGCCTATGTAAGATAGGAACAAAAGATCAAAAAGGATGAATCCATTAGGGATAGGAACAAAATGAGGAATAAGTGGTCACAAAATTCCCATCCATTTAAGAAGGAAGGAGATAACTTCGGATCTAGGAACAAAAATGCAAAAGGGTTTAAGGGAGGCCATTAGGATAATCAGGGAGATGGGAGGGGTTTTGATAAATCCAGAAGAGGCAATGTGGAAAATAATAGAGAAACTGAAAAGAGAGGACCCCCAAGGGGATGTTATACATGTCGAGGTGAGCATTACACCAATCAATGTCCCACAAGAAGTCAGGGGGGACAACAACAGAGGAACCCTTTACCTCCATAGCAGACAACATTTCAATAGAGAATACATGCAACGGTAGACAACAGACAAGCAGAATATCAGTTTACCTTGGTAGAAACTCCAGGTATGCTACATGGGAACCCCATAACTGCACTCATAGACATAGGAGCTACATAAAATTTTATTTCTCCTAAATTTCTAAGCAAGTTTCCTAAAACTACAATATTTATGGCTAATTCTTGGACTGTTGAGTATGCCAACCACTCAGGAACTCGGGTGGAGAAATGTTTATTTGAGGCCAAGGTTGAGCTTCCAATCCTTACCACAAAGGTAGATTTATATGTAGCACCCCTAGGCTCCTATGATGTCATTCTAGGTATGAATTGGTTAGGAAAAAGCCAAGGTTAACTGTTATGACAAAACAATTGAGTGTGAGAATGACCTAGGAAATAAAGTGTTGATGCAAGGCACTCGTCATGAGGTCAAGTTGCGACAACTCTCCACTATACAATTAAAGTGAAGTGGAAGGAAGGGTTTTCAGATCTTCAATAAAAATGGAGGAAATTTGTGAAAACAAAGAAATTGCTTACCATGATGACCTAGTGATGTATGAAACCAACTATCTTCAAGGGGAAAGTTCAATGAAATATGAGAAACCAAAGGAAACCTTTGAAGAAAAATATTCCTATCTTTGGGATTATCAAGATGTATTTCCTAAGGAGTTACCTGAGTTACCACCAAAAAGGATATTTGATTTATCCATTGAGTTAGTACCAGGAGCAACACCAATGTTGAAAGCTCCCTATCCGTATGACAATTGTAGAACTTATGGAATTAAAAGCCCAATTACAAGAGTTATTGAGAAAAGGTTTGATCAGACCTAGTGTGTCACCATGGGGGGCACCGGTAATATTTGTTAAGAAAAAGGATGGGACCCTTTGTCTCTGCATAGATTATAGAATGCTAAACAAGTTAACCATCAGGAACAAATATCCTCTACCCCGCATCAATGATTTGTTTGATCAAATGCGTGGAGCAGCAATTTTCTCTAAAATAGATTTATGGTCAAGGTATCACTAGTTAAGGCTTAGAGATGAGGATATCCACAAAAATTCCTTTAGGACTTGTTATGGGCATTATGAGTTCACAGTATTACCTTTGGGCTTACCAATACCTTAATTGCATTTATGAATTGATGAACAACGTGTTCCATGACTGCTTGGATAAGTTTGTTTTGGTATTCTTAGATGATATTCTAATTTACTTTAACAATGAAGAAGAACATTATTAGCATTTGTAAATTGTTTTACAGTGCTTGCGTGAAAACAAGTTATATGGGAAGTTATCCAAATGCACTTTCTTTTAGAAAGAAGTACAAAACCTAGGTCATATCATCTCAGAAAAAAGGTATTGTTGTGGATCCAACTAAAATAAAGGCTATAACAGAATGGCCCACCCCCAAGAATGTGCATGAAGTAAGAAGCTTTATGGGCTTAGCAGGCTACTACATGAAATTCATAATGAACTTCTCGTGTATAGCATACCCAATTACATCACTCCAAAGGAAAGGGAAAAGTTTTGTATGGATAGAAAAGTGTCAGAAAGCATTTGAGCTCCTTAAGGAGAGGCTAATCACGACACAAATATTAAAAGTACCAAACCTTGAGGGACAATTTTTGGTAGTAACTAATGCATCAAGGGAAGGACTTGGTGGTGTACTAGTGCAGAATGGGTAGGTAATAGCTTATGAATCCTAGAAACTCAAAATTTATGAACATAACTATACACCACATGATTTGGAGCTCGTTGCTATAGTGCATGCTTTACAAATGTGGCATCACTACCTGCTAGGAAAACCATTTGAGCTCCAATCATATCATCAGGGGTTGAAATACATATTTACCCAACCTAATCTCAATGCAAGGAAAAGACGATGGTTGGAATTAATCTTAGACTATGATTTTGAGATTAACTACATTAAAGGGAAATAAAATCGGGTAGTAGATGCTTTGAGCCATCGACAACATGTTAATGTGGTAACTAAACTAGAAAGAAAATAGGGTGGGGGAGTTCCCACCTTAGTTTCCTTTGGCCACTCAATAATGTCTTAGGAATCCAAATCGGATTGACTATCAACCTCAAAGGTGAGTCAATTCTCAACAAGGAAGAACTAGGAGGGGGTTCTTTAAGCTTTGAGGGGTTCACCACCAATCAAAAGCTTGGAAAAGACAACTTAACATTCAACTCACAAAACCTAGTAATGCAAGCTAAATGATGGATGTAAATGATGAAATGAAGCAACAAGAAGTTATGATGTATGTACCTGCAAAGTTTGGAAATGTGATGAGGATTCCATAAATGCAAAAATGTTGTCAAAATATGTTATGGAGGACTAAGATGCCCTTATTGTTGTCTTAGTCCCGCTGCTATTTTTTGAGGAAAATGCAGAATCTTTGGATCCCAGAATAGGATCCAAAAGAATCTCTACAAAATTCCACTTGGAGGACTAAGACGCCCTTGCTGTTGACTTAGTCTTGCTTTGAATTTTTGAAATCTCTAAATGTGGTCTCAAGGTCCGGGGTCTGCACTTCCTTCTTCACTGAATCTTCAGATCTAAACCTGTAAATAACCTACAAAAAAAGAGAGGAAATTTGATTGATTTTTTATGGGGGTTTTCCTTTGTCAAACCCCTTGTTTGGTAATTAAACCTTGATGAAAATGCATAGATCTAAAAATGAAAATGTGTGTGCCCTAATCTTAAGTGTGTCTAATATTATGCAAGCTAGAACATGGAGAAACCCAATTCAAATGTGTTAGAATAGAATTCCTAAGATGCAAATGAAAATGACCTACAAAGGAGATCTCAAATCACCCTAATAGGCTATAAGCATGAAATATACCTTAGGTAGAAAATAGAGTAATGATGGAAGATGGAATCAATCAAGAAAGAAGTCCTTAGGCTTGGAGGTATGGCTAGTTGCATCTCCAAGCTAGAATCTCTCATGATCCTCCATAGGCATCCATCATTAGTCTTTGGCTCTTGACTTGGAAATGGACTTGAAAAACCTACAAAAACACAATAGAAGGTTGCTCCAAGACTTCAATTTCTTGCTTCTTGAAACTCTCCTTCAACTTGCTTGTCTTAACTTGCTTCAACTTCAAAACTTATGTGAAAAATGGGTGTGAATCTTACTTTTATAGGAATTATTATCTAATAACCCGATTATTAGATCCCAAAGGCTGATAAAATGTTAAAATAATTCAAATATTTTCATTTCTCGCTCTTAATTTCTGAAAAATAAAGCACTTGGGACTAAGACACCTTAGGTGGTGTCTTGGTCCCACTGAGGGGGACTAAGATTCCACCAAGGGTGTCTTGGTCCCACAAGACTTATTTTGCAAATTTGAAAGGTGGGTTACCAAGATTAACGGTTGTTTACGGATTTTGGTTGGGTTTACAATTCAAGAAATATACCTCAAGATGCACCAAAAGGGGTCTTAGGGGGCCATAATAAGTGAACTAAAGGGAATTTAATGCAAGGGGTGATAAAATAGGTCCAAATTAAGTGTGAAAATGCAAAGGTATGCATTTTTCTACACTACAATAACCACAGTGCATTCAGATTTTAGAAATCGTGTGCTTCATCAGCTAAAGGATGACAAATATTACCAATAGGTAAAGGTAGCTCTACAACTAAACCCTCAAGATCCAAGCTATGAGGGGTTCAAAATAGAAAATGACGGGTTACTAAGGTATTAAGATAGAATGTATATACCTGAAAGCACCGAACTTAGAAATTTGATTTGGAAAGAAGTGCACTCTGCACCATATTTCAGACATTCTAGGGTTACTAAACTTTTAGCAGATATTAAACCCCTATATTTCTAGAAGGGAATGAAAAAAGATGATGCAATATTTGTGGCAAGTTTGTTAGAGTGTTAGAAAGTTAAGGCTAAACATCAACACCTCGCAGAATTGTTGCAACCCAACACAATACTTGATTGGAAATGGCAGATAATCAATATGGACTTCGTCCAAGGATTACCTATGTCCAGAAACAAACATAATGCCATATTGGTAGTAGTAGATAGACTTACTAAAGTAGCACACTTCATACTAGGAAACTTAACATATGTTGCACCAACTATTGCCTATAAATTTGTGCGAGTATTTAGATTATACAGAGTACCCAAGAAAATAATATCTGATAGGGATGCCAAAATGACGTCCAAATTTTGGAAAATCTTGTTTATAGCCTTGGGTACACAACTGGACATTAGTTCTGCCTACCATCCTAAGATAGATGGACAAACATAAAGGGTCAACCAGATACTAGAAGATCTCTGAATTTACTGCATGGATCAATAGTACAAATAGGAAGACTATCTTCCCTTAGTTGAGTTTGCTTATAAAAACTCCTATCAGTCATTAATAAAAATGGAACCATTTGAGGCACAATACTGAAGGAGGTGTAGAACTCCTATTAGTTGGGATAAGTTGGAAGATGGGATAACCCTCGGTCCATAAATGCTCTTGAAAATGGAAGAACAAGTAAAGTTGATCGGAAAAATGTTGGCATAAGCTAACAATCAATAGAAAAACTATGAAAATGCAAAGCGAACTCCCAGACAATTTGAAGTGGGAGAGAAAGTGCTTCACGTCAAACATCATAAAAGTGCCATAAAATTTGGAAAATCAACCAAACTTGCACCCCGATATGTTGAACCATTTGAAGTCCTAGAAGTTATCAATCTGGTTGCTTATAAAATCTCTACCACTAACTCTCGCTCGGTTACATAATGTTTTCCATGTTTTGTATCTTAAAAAGTATGTATTTGATTTTGCACATTTAATTGATTGGAGTTCCTTACAAGTACTCAATCAGGGTGATCGAGGTATGTAAGCATCACTTACGTAACAAAGAAGTTACCTAGTGTAAGGTCTAGTGGGACCAGTACTTAGAAGACAATGCCACCTAGGAGGACTTCAGTGAAATGCATTAGAAATTTCCTCATCTGTTTAATGTTTATAATAGTTGAAATTCTTTCATTATGTTTGGAAAAACAATGAAAACTTTTGTTACTTATATGATACTCTAAATCATCAAGGATGATGATTCACAAGAGGAAGGATATGTTACATCCCACTTGTTCCCTAGCTATTTTGATGTTGTGCCCTAGTCATTTTGATGTTGTGCCCTAGATATTCTGAAATTGTACCCTAGTTATTTCGATGTCATTACTCAAGCATGTACATATTTATGTCATTACTTATATTGTTGAATGGAGATATATAATGTATATATAATCGGTTAAATTAATTTCATTTGATAGATGTTTTCATGCTTACATAAATGCAGATGCAAAGATGTGAGATTTCAGACTAACAATTTTTTTTTGACCTAGTGGTTGTAGGAAGTTATCACCTCCGAGAAGGGAGGGAAAGTATCATCAGGTACGAGGGGTAATGGAAGATAAGTCTAGTGCCATCTGAAACCTAACCTGTAAGTTTGTGACTGTTATTTGAGTAGGATTGGAACTACAAGTTCAAAGTTGTCAGGTAAACCGCAAGGTCGACCCTAGGTGTTAGGATAACCTCACCTATGTTGTTGGTTGTGTAGCATCATCTTGTTATTTCTTTTGAATTAAAAATTAAAATTTAATCTTTAAAGGACCTTGTCTTTTGGTGAACAAAATGGATCTCAAAAATATTTAATTTTTATTTAATTGATCAAATATAAAAGAATTTAACTTAATATATATTGATAATTTCGAAACAAATATTTATATAAAGGAAATGGATGTAATTATTAGTAATGTTCTTATTAAAAGGATAATTGTAAATTGTTTTTATTATTAATATTTAAAAAGAATAATCTTTATGCATTATAAGGGGTGAGTAATTAATATTTATCAACTCTTTTTAAAAAAACACACGAGTCTCATCTAGTGAAATGGTGTTTAAGCATTTGCGGGTGCATACTCTTGAATATTATATTTTATTTAAAAAAACTCATGTCATTGAAGGATATTCATTCGATAAAGTTTATAAATTAAAAATATGTTTTCCTTTGTATTTGGATGACCGGAAACCTTACATGAGGGAAATAGAACGAAATACATATTATCCACGATGCCACTCAAGACGGAGGTGGAGATATTGGATTTTAAATTGATGCATGAATGAAATCAATTAGGTTTTTTATTATGTAGGGAGAAATTAAAATATTCAAGTCCACAAGAATTTGAAGAAGAAATTCTCATTCGCACAAGAGAAAGAAAATACATGGGAGAAAATGGAGAGCATACATGGAGAGTATATGAGAATGGAGGAAGAATAAAAGATGGACGATAATGTGGAAAATGTAGAGCATGCACATTTGAGTTTAGGAAATAACATATAGACGAGAGAGTAAAAGCTTAGACACATAGACTAGCAACGATGGAAGGGAAGACAATTGGGAAAAGAAGATACACGATAGGGAATAGAAGGCCTACACAACAATGGTTAGTAGAGAACTGAGATAGCTCTCCAGCTGAAAAAGGTCATGCTATCCATCTTTCTTGTCCTCATTCTTTTGGAATTTGTAAGAGCAATTATATTTACCTTGAAATTCTTAATTGTTTGAGAAAGATAGATAATGATGTATTTAAACCAGCTAGTGAGAGGGTAGGGTTGCATTATATCTCTTGAGCAATTCTTAAAAAGATTCTTTAAAGCAATTAGAGTAGGATAGTACATTATTGAGAGGTCATCTTTTATCAGAGAGAAAATGCCTTAGTTTCTTGTTTAGTTGTGAACTATTATTGAATTAAAACAATTGTGAAATGAAATCTTGAATGAGCACAAAATCAACAAACACTAACTCAGGATTCTTGAGGGTTTGAGTCAAGAATGAAAGATAAACTTGTTTGGGAAAAAAAAAGAACAATTAAAGAATGTACATTAGGGTTGTAACAACCAATAAATAAAAGAAATTATTGTTTTTCATTTCTAGAACTAACGAGAGATTATTTAACTAGAAATGTGTTAAACAATAGAAGGTATATATCCTCAAAGGTAGCCTTCTTATTTTTATTAACCATTATGAGAAACCTAGTCCAATCATGTCAACTTAAGATACCCTCATGAGTCAGTATGCAATAGCATAATAGATAGACATGATGGTTAAAAATTTCATTATATATTTTTTGCCAAGTAGGGTGATAAACTTGACTACATGACTTTGTTGTGTTGCAATTATTTAAAACCTTGGCCAAGGTGATTCTACTACATGTTAGTGTCAATCAATTTTTTTCCCTAGATATGCACCCCTGTCATAGGTGATACTAGTTAGGAGTTTCCTATAGTGTATGACCGACTAGGGATTGTGTAGGGTCAAACACTAGTCATATATGGCATTAGAATCTCTTTCCATTACTTCTCTGTGAAGGGTCAAGTCTTTGTAGTAGGAAATGGCACGAGGGACTAGTAAGTCCGTGGATGGGCAGAAAAGCACCCTAATGATATTTCCCCTCCACAGTTTCAATAGTAAAAGATGGTTAAAGTTCCAGATGGAATAGACGGATTCAAATAAACTATAATCTCAAACTTTTTGTATCTTTGTAATGGTTACTTTAAAAGTTTTCCTATCAGTTATCTTGCGTGCATTTCAATTTAAATCAGCTTAAAGTTCATGCTCTTTATTTTGTTTATATATATATATATTGCTACTCTAAATAAGTTTTTATGCATTTCAGTTTATGCAAGTTTATATTTGAATTAAATGTTACACTTTTATTAGTTGCTTAGTTTTAGTATGTTACAGTATGATGCAACCATCTTCCTCTAGTTCATTAGGAAAAAGAGATTCCCTAGGGAAAGATTGGGTTTCAACCCTTAGGTGAGTCAATATTGAGAGAGATCTTGTTGTTTTCCTTATGCTTGAGGATGAGTTGCAACTTTTAGGACAACACTTTTGGGAGAAGGATGAAAAATAGAAAATAACCCAATTATGCAATGCAACACATGAAATCACTAAATGAAACCTTAATTTGATAGAATCTAGAAACCACTTGCAAATCTGAGAAGGTTAAGTATTTTTTGCACCTTTCACCAAAATGTTGTTCTGAGAGCTCTGCTAGGAAAAATTCGCCTAGGGTGAATGGGTTTTTGTATGGCCTTCTAAAATCAATTTTTGGGCCCTTTGCTCATGTGTTTGTATTCCCGAATTCTCTGAATTTCCCAATCAAAAAGTTGAAAATAAATTTTGTAGATGAGTTTATGTGACTTGATGACAATGTTGACAACTTTGCAACTTTTTCAATTTTACACTTTTGATAGATCTTCAATCCTTCTTCAACCTAAGATATGCAAAACACGCAAGAGGAAAAAAATGTTTGTTTTTGATGAATGAGGGTTTTCCTTGGTCAAACCCTATTTTGGTAATTAAATCTTGAATTGAAATAATGAAACATGAAAGAAATGATGAATGGAAAATTGCTATGTTGCAACTCACCAAACCCTTGAGTGAAATCCTTGAGTGGATATTTTTGAAGGATTGAAACTTGCATGAGATGGCTTGAATTAGATATTGATCTTGATGCTTGAATGCTTGAAACCTACATCACAATGTTAGCCCCAAAAACATGCATGAATGCAACTAACTTTGACACGATGCTTGGGATCTTGAATGCTGCAACAAATGCTTGAGAAATATACTCTTGAATTCCTTTGACAATAATCTTAGCTCTTGTGAATGTTCTCATAAAGTCCTCTTGAAGTTCTAGGGTTTGAATTGATAAAATAACCTTGCTTTTTTAGATGATTTTCTACTTTCCCAAAAATTAAACATTACAAGCCAACATTTGAATATGAATTTGGGATCATTAAAATGCCACCAAAAACATATTTTAAATTTGAATTTGCAAATTACAAGGGCAAATGATTCTTGACCTAAATATGAATTTGGGATCATTAAAATGCCACCAAAAACATATTTTAAATTTGAGTATTGGAAATGATGATTGCATTAATTAAATATTAATTCCCCTTTCGAAAATTGTAATTAATTAGGCTTGTAGATGCAAAATTGGGCCAATTAGAGGCTTAATTATGTCCATTTTATTAAGGGACCCAAACATAGTGTGAAAATGTAAAGGACTACATTTTCCTACACTAAAAATCTTAATATAAATGTTGTAAAATAATTGTTCTAATACCACTTGTGGAAATAGAAGTGAAAAATAGACAAACTTAAATAATTGCAACACAAGTTAGATGCAAAGAAATACAAAAGATAATAAAATGGAATAACAGAATAATAAACAAAACACAAATTTATGTGGTAAAACCTTGACAATATGCCAAGGAAACATCCACGAGGCAACGTATCGATAGTCTTATTGCTTAGAGAAATTGATTACAACCTTCACACAATTGGTGCTCTTCAATTAAAATTCATTACAATATGATTTAGCCTTCAAGGAAGCAAGATATATATAATATCTTCTACTTGTGCCAAACATAGAAAAACCAACCTTTATTTTTAGTGCTCTGTTTTTATTATTTTATATATATTTTTAAATCTTTATCTTTTCCAAAGAATTCCAAAGATAAACTATGCTTTATTTCTAATTTATTGTTGTCATAATACAACATTAATATCAAAAAAAATTGTGCATTCTCGTGAGAGAGAGAAGCACAATATGTTGTTAAAAAGGATTTAGAAACTTTCAAGCCAATGCACATAGTAGGTGTAAATCCAAATCCCACAATTTGTCCTAGCCTTCTCTCTACTCACGTAACAAAGGACACGAAGAAATTTTATCAAACACTATAGTTGCAAATACATTGACAAGTGTGTAGAGGAGGTCTATGAAATGATTGACAGATTTCTTCAATTTCTATTAATGAATGATATGAATAAAATAGATTTGTAAAGGCATTAGAAATTTCAAACAATACAAACTAAAGGTATAAAGCCAAAATTTTGCCCCCTTTTATCTTGCCCAGACCTCACATAGGTCTCAACTCACAGGTCGCATCATATGAAAGCTACCACGTTCTTTTAATTTGATAGGTTATATATAAAATAGATTCCTTGAAAGGGATTTAGAAGTTGTTGAAATCTCCATGCCTCCCTCTAACTCCAGCTTGAGCCATATAGAGGGGTGCAAAATATGTATTAAATTTTTCAATATAGAAGATAAATGAAAAGTTGCAAATGTGAGACTACAAAATGATGCAACTAGAAGGTGTAAACGTTGAATTCCACAACTCTTATCATCATTCTCCTTGCCTATGCTAATATGGGAGCCCTTGGACATAATATGAAAATTCATCAAAGCATAATGGGAAGTGGATTTTTGTCAAGGGTTGAAGTTGCAGAGATGTTTTAGGAGACAGGAATGCAAAATAAAAGCATTGACAAAGCATATGCACTTTTTGGCAGAGCATTTTAAAGAGATACCATCTAATGAAGTGAAATGATAGCAAGATGTGCAAAAAATGGATTTGAAGAAAAAAATTTAGAAATTTTCAAGTTAGTACATTGGATAAAGTTGAAGTTAAAATATACAATGTTTGCACCTTTGCTAAGATAAGAGCTTTGAAATCACTTGCATTTTTTTTCCAAAGTGAAGCATATAGAATATTTTTGTCAAGGGATTAGTTGTGAGCATTTTTGCAAAGTGTGTGTGATTTGGGAGTACAAACAAGGTAGGTGAGCTATTTTGAGAACATCAAAATAAGGTATGAGCATCCATATGAATATTGTTTGATGCATGATTAAACATTCTAAGTTAAGAGGATCCAATCATAATTGCATGTGAATCATGAAAATGCATGCAAAATAACCCAAAGTTTCCTAACTGCATGTCAAGGAAGAGGTTCGTTCATGAAATATTTTGATTAAAAATTGGCATATGTTAACTCTTTTTCTAGATTTAAGAGTTATTAAAAAGCTACCATTGACATAATTGAATCCAAGTGTTCATGAATTGTTTCAGTAAATTGTGTTGCTTACGCCCTCAAAAGCAATATTTTTCTCATATTGATGATATACGTCATGAAATTCAAATGGTGAATGAAATGGTTGCATAATGTTTGTAGAGGTAAAGATTCTTTACAAGTGAATTAATTAGGTTATGTCATCACAATCCATGATTTGAAGTACAACTATCAAGGGTACGAGTTTAGGTCAGTCTTGGAAAGTACTCTTCCTAAAATCACAAGCACAAAATTAGGTCATATCAGCTTGCACGATTTCTAGAAAACCATGGAAGAGGGAAAGAGATTACCTATGTCTCATAGAGTCTTTGAAAGTAGACTAGCTCATGCCACCAACTTTCCAATATGAACTCAATTCTTGGACTTAGTTTTAGAATGCATGAAGGGTTACAATCTAGAAACAAGGGAGATTTAAACTTTCAATAATAAGCTTATGGTTAAGTTGGACAGTGTTTCAATTGAGATTATTTTTAGGTTACCTCTCAAGGACTAATTTTCCAATATTCACAAAGAGATTGCAAAAGAACACTTCACTAAGAGGAATAATGAATTTCTCAATACAATAGCAAGGAGTTGGTTACAAGTTCTTAAAGGAGGAAAGTCCCAATTGTGTAATATTTTGCAAAGATCAATCTTCATTGAATGACGTTTCAAATAGCATTGTTCTGCTTCACAAGTTGATGGGGAATCAAGAATCAAAATATTTTGAAAAATGGATGTTCTTGTTCATAATCATCATATTCGCAAGAAATAAGTTTATCAATTGGGGAAGAATTAACAGTAATAATCTTTATAATCAATTGACTTGCTTTGAAGAGAATCAATATTTCTATATGGCATCTTATCTCTTCTATTTAATCACCCATATGAAGACAAGGACAAGTCTTGACACCACAAAATTATTTGACAACACCACTCATAGTTATGATTATTATACATAGCTCTAGTTGGATCAAAGTCATAAACATTTTAGGAGAGTGAATGATGCATTCAATATGGTGATAATCATGACATTTTAGGGAAATACATGTGTCACACCCCTTACACAGAGACTATATGTTCAGTTATGTGTTTTGAATACAATGATAGTTGCAAGCAACTACTTTCATGTGATTATGACATTGGGAATGAATAGTTGTTCTTTTATTGTAACTGTAATGGTAACAATTTTTTATTTTTCCAAGAAGTTGAATGAGATCATGAGATTAAATTTAAATACATATTATTAGGCCATTGAGAATGATCTAACCATAATCCTTGTCAATGGATGCAGGATTTTCAACACCACAAGAGAAAGGGAAATATCATCAGGGAGAGGACGTGGTTAACAATGGATCGATTTAATCATCATACCTTGAGTCAGTGTAAGGCCATTGCATCAAGTCATAACTTGGTCATAATTAATTTAATTTAATTATGGTTAAAAAAATTAAATTAAATTATATATTAGCAATCTCCTCTGGAGATGAATGAACCAATTCTTGGAATGTAACCTAGGAGAATTGCTATGGTTATAAAAAGGAAAATATTAAATAAACAATAGTAAAAATAATTCCTAAGCAATCAATCTTATTATAAAATTAAAAGTATGGCTTAAACTCTAAAATTAATTATTTTTGGAGGGAAGTTTTTCCATCATTTTCCTTCGTGCCTTGGCTTGAATGGACAAGATGGGGGAAAGCCAGGAGTCGCGTATCTCTCGAAGTCTGGGTGGGATTTTTGAGCTCTCACTCTTGGAACGGGGGAAAAATTCACTTCAATTATTGTTAACCTCTTGGGAAAACACCCACATTTTCTTTGAGTCTCTTGGTTGAACCAGTGGTTAGCATCCCTTTTGTACCACAATTTTCCTATTAGTGTTTCCTCTAAATTTTATCTGTGAGTCTTTTTCCTTAAGTTGAATTGCTGGAAGCAGCTGGCTAGGTTTCCTTGACCGACAAGGTAGAGTATGTGGAAGAGTTTGAGTTTTGCAAAGACGTCATGGGAAACAACATGGGATCTCACCAAATTTGTATTTATCTCTCAGGCATGTAACTACAGAAAACTGTTATACTAGCATCCATTTAAGGTTGATCTAGATTATTATTTTTACGAATTTGTGAATTATAAGGAGTTATAAACTAGTTGAAGAAATAGAAGAATTTCATGTTCTTTTCTTTTGAAGATTCTCAATATTGAAAAGATTAATAAATTTCTTCTTAGGAATCTTTGTCTCTTTATCAAGGAAAATTGAAGGATAGGTCAAATGCCTTTCAACTATTCTTGTATTCCAGTTATCTCATATTTTAATCGGGCTATTCCTCTGCACTTTGTTCTTGTATTATTTGTGATGAACTTACATTCTTTTCTTCTTAACCCAGAATCTAATCAATTTCTGAAATTCATCTAGCTCGTCCCGACCAGAAGTTGTAGCCTTGCATTGTATAAAATATTTATCTGGGTTTGGAGATTCATTTGGTAATTTTCCTTAAGATCCTAATTGGTCTAGATAAGCCAAGTCCTTTTACTGAAATAGAAATTGATCATGTGCATTCCTCTGTTGAATTGAGACTACTTGGGAATATTTATATGGTGAGTTCTAAAATCCTCATTCTTTGATTTGGTCTGGAGCAATACCCTAAAGTTAATCAATTATATATATGTTTAAGTTTTCCTTTGTCAATTTATGGGGTTAAATTGAACACCTGGATCCTCTATTTGAGGAACTTGGAATAGTTATGGTTCACTTCTTTCTTTTTTGTGGTCAATTCTTGATTTTGTAGTTAGAGATTTTGCTGGGACTATATCTTGATATAATTTCCAATTATTTTGATCTAAGAGAAATGATTTGATAATACCTGACAATCTCGATCTTTTCAATACACTGAATCTTGACCTAGTCTTTCATTCTACCTGCTCTTCGGTGATCTCTTGATTATATATATAAATATTGTGGGATCTTATGTCCCTATAGTATTTGAAAAGGATCTTTTAACTCTATCTCACTAATGCCTATATTGATAGATTCTCCTTGTTTTTCAATAGTGAAGATAATTAGAATGGAGTTGGTACACTTTGTATTCTGAATAGGTGAATTGGTCTTGTCACACGAAAATTTTGTTTGCAATAATAGTTTTTGGATTAATGAGACCACTTCACCCTTATTCTATTGATTTGATTAAGAATGAATTCCCTGCCACATCAAGATCTTTATCTGACTTTCAAACGTTAAGAATCAGGAAATCTTATAACAAACTATCCTATTATGCTCTTTAGATGAGTTCAATCAAATATCTACAAATGAGGAAGTTTATGTCTGAATAGAAACCTAACTGAAAGTAACAAGAGTCATTAATTGGAAATTGAAAATATGTGTACTCCTTGGGTTAAGTTTTACCCTGAACTAAGAAGAATGACAACCAAACCTAATATTACAATATCATAACTTAAGCTGTTATAAATTGTTGAACCTGGAATCATGAAGGAAGAATTGAAGACATGACATTGAATATATAATTTCCTAAGTTCAAGATTTGACATGGATCTAAGAGAAAGATTCTAAAATTGGGTTCAGCTAAATCATTTGTAAAATTATTTACGAAACTTGATCTATGTGGTTAAACCGAAGTCTCTCCTCTCTAATTAGAAGTTGGTTTAGGGCATATTATTGCTCATCGAGTCCTTTATGGGTTAAATATGAGACTTGAAAATCCTTTATGCCAATGAATCTCCTTTATTATGTATGAAACTTAATGGTTAAATTATAACCTTGAACTAAGAAGAAATGGTAATTAAATTGCTATTATAAAATTATAACTTGATCAGAGAGTTCTCATGTCGAGCAAGGGTGAGAGTGCTAACAACACATAAGTGCCAGAGATGTCGACACAGTAGTGCCAGAGACATTGGCATAGGAGTGTCAGAGATGTTGGCACAGGAGTGCCAGAGACATTGGCACAGGAGTGCCAGTAATTATTAAAATCCTTGGCCAAGGTATGATGCCAATTAGGCAATAGTCAGTTATCATGATCCATATATACTTTTGGTCAGAATGATCCATCTGGGTAGGAGGTACCTACAGAGGAGGGATTGACCAACGGTATAGGTTCATGACACCAGGCTCAGAGGCATGATGATAATTTGATCCATGTTGATTACCCTCATGAAGGGCGAGGTTCTTCAGTTGAAGAAACTCGGGAGACTAGTAGGTCTTGGTTGGGCGGTAAAGCCCCTGATGATAATTCTCCTTCCCTCATTGATAAAGAAGCCCAAGTATAACAACATGAAGATGATGTCAAACCCATCTTCAACTATTAATTAAATAATTCACAATTATTTAATTAATTCAGTATTTCTCCCTCACTCATAAATCCAAGTACATGCAATGCTATTTAAAGTTTACTTGCATTTATGCAATGAATGATATTCTTTATGTTAAATGTGCATTTTTGCGTAAGATACTGCATTTTTCCCTAACCCTAATTGAGAGTTAATTAGTTAAACAGTTACTTGAATCATTCAACTGAAATGAAAGATATGAAATTAGTTAATGAATAAAGAGAAGTTATTGAGGGCATCTTTTCCTCAGTTCATAAATTTGTTAAATAAGAACCCTAGTTTGACAGTTATGTAGTTTTTTTCTTTTGTGAGACTTTATGTTAAATGTTGTTGGAAATAGTTAGATGTTACTAGTTCAATTGAAATTGAAAACTCAAAAGTTAGTTTACTATTCAATTGTATGTTGAATTAGTTGGAAACAAATGGAAAACCTAGTTTCAAAATTCAGTTAGTTGCAACTCAGCTGAAAGTTAGTTGATGATTGAATTTTTAAACTGTAGACTGGATAGGTTGTTACATATGGTATCAAAGCTACCAAGTTCGACACTGAACCTCAGGGCTCATCATGCAACTCAGAAAATTGAAACCAGCATTGGAAACCTTGTAAATCTTATGCATTGGATCTATCATAGGAAGTGATAGTTGTTGTGAACAATTATGTAAATGATTCTATCACAGGAGGTGATAATAATTTTTGTAAACAATTTTTCTTGTAACCATTAAATGCTCTTAGAAGTAATTTGAGTTATCAAGTAATTGTGAAACCATTCTATCTAAGTCAAGGCAAGGTATGCCTAGGGTACCAAGATTGTGATCGAAACCTAAATAATAGTTCATTTTGAAATTATGGACTTAAGGATGGAAACATCTAGAAGCAATCAACTAGGTGCGGGAGCATCTGAGAGTTGAAAATCCTTGAAAATATATCAAGACTTATAGATAAGATGAACTCTAGTCTAACTTCTAGATGGTTTGGAATGAGCCAAGTAGAATTAAAGGATCAAGATGATAAGAAAAATAATAGTCAGAGACAATATTTTTTTGCATGAAAGATAATTTGAGAAAAGGGAAAGAAAATTAGTGTTTTATCTTTTGATCCCTTTGTGGAGTCTAGAAGAATGAGTCAGTAAGAGAAAGAATTTTTGTTTACTTCACGGAAGAGGAGTTACCTCATATTGATAGTATTGTGAGATTACAAATTAAGTTGTTTGAGGATATCACTTTTGGTTCTTCATCAGACTAATGAATCAGGAGTTGCAGGATTTGATTCGTTATGACAGGAAGTTGTTGTCATGAGCAGCATGAAATGCAGATATAATATGACAAGATGATGGACAACTTTAGATGACAAGTTTGTTATCTACATACATGGTTCACATTGTTTTTGGAAGGATAAAATATTTGTTAGAATTTTATTGACTATGTGGTGACTTAGGACAAGCAGAGCATACACTGTGTTCCTTAATGAATTACGTACAAACCATTTTGATTAGGTCTCAAAACATATTTACATAACATTCATCAAGAAAGAACTTTGATCTTTATGGTACCTCAAGAAGTATTGGCATATATGGTGCATTATAATTATCTCATATATTTATTTTTCCATTAATATTCAAGAATTTCAGATGAAATTGGTTCATCCTCTTAGCAGTGATTGTGTTTAGGCTAGAGGTAGTAAATTTCATGGTGCAGATATATTCATACAAATCTTGGACAAGCATCACTGGTAGAACTCTTGGAAAGGTTTCTATGATTGGTACTACAAATACATTTCCTTGTGAACAAAGCTAATGGAGACAACAACAACATGATTAAGGTGATGGCACGAGTATTAGCCAGATCATCTCTTGAAGGCACAAAGTAAAATGCTAAGAGTTTATTGTTCAAAACCCTCATTGACCTCTCATCACATAGGCTTATTGTTCAAAATTTAGTTCATGAATGGTATAATGGTGATGGAGCGATTAAGCGGACAACTTGTGTGAATGTGTAAATTCGTAAAACATTTATGTTTGATATACTAAAGGTTATATGTGATTCTGATAAAATTTGTAATTCAAACATGCTTAGTTATTGATATCTACCTGAGAAGAAATAAAAGAATAGTGTTATGAGTCTATAGGAATGAGAGTGTTACAGTTCAATACATGACACAAAGCTTGTTTTTCCACAAGGTTATTACAGATCTTCTTGGTAATTCCCGACAATGGCATAATGACTTTGATGTCTTTAACTATAGTATCTTTGCTAGTGGTAATCTTAGTGATGGAAACAAAGGGACATACCAAGCCACAGGTATATGGTATTCTTTAATTGGAAGATACTTGGTACAGATGATATTTGATTAGTTTCTTAGTCTGGCTCAATTCACCATTGATCATCAAGCAAGTATCTTTGACACATGATATGAACAAGAACGTGCATATCTTGGTTATGTATAAAATGCATTAGTTCCCTCACATGTTTCACCACACAATACATTGGTCGGATAGTTGTGCAAAGCTCATTCTTTTTAGGGGGGAATATTTTCATGCTTATTCTTACCTCGGTTGACAGTGATGGCATTATTGTTTTCTCAAGTGGTGGTATACTGACAAGGAATGTCATTTTATATTAAATTTGAAAAGGTTTAACCATCAAATTTTCACGATTGTTTATTTTATGACCAGTTGGTCAAAATTTGACTAAGTGCCAAGAATAAGTTCATTCTTTTGGTTATTGTTGAAATTACGACTATTTATAATTTGATAAAAAGCTAAGTATTGTGGGGGTTACCCAAGAATATTTTGGTTGTTCACCATGTTTGATGAAATGTACATCTCTATCATGTCCTAGATGGGCCTCTAATGGATTTTGTAAGGAAGTAAATTTTAAGAAATATACCTTGTGTGTTCTTAACTTTACAAGAAGAAAACCTTGTGTTATGGTATGTGGGCGGATAGGTATTCCAATAATCCCAGGTGAATAGTCACTCCAAGTCAAGCAAGATGATGAACTTATACTCTAGACACTTAGCTAACCAGAGTTGTTGTACTTAGTAGGAGGGTATCCTTAGTAGTGTGACAGAGTTGGTTAAGTGGGGGTACACACCAGAGCTCAGATGGCAACTGATGGGGAAAACTCTTCCTTTTAGTGGCATGCCAAGTCTTGGAGAATAGTTAAATTGAAAAGGGAATCTTTCTCTTTCTTTTGTATTTACATAACAGTTTATTAAAAAAAAATGTGTTAGATATATGAAACTAGTACTTGATAAAAACCTTTTAGCTAGAAAAGTGAAGGTTGATGTTAAGTTTGGGTAAAATTCTCTTGGTAAACTATGCTAAAAGTAATTGATTGCTATACTTAGGAAGAGAAACCATCATTATGGTGTTTGTTATAATGACTTTTATAATTCTACTATCCAGACAATTCCATTTGAAACATTGGACAGAAAAGATGTCAAATTCCTATAACTTGGGTAAGCTAGTAGCTAGGATTAGCATTAGTCCAGGAATGTTGATTGAAAAGGTAAAACAAAACAAACTAATCAAAAAAGATAGGTGAAATCTATTAACAGATAGAAAAGCTAAATAAATGCCAGCTGGGAGGATTATAAAGAAATCCTTCAAAAATTTCCTCATCTTTTGTTGAAAAATTGAGAACACTATCTTTATG
This sequence comes from Sequoia sempervirens, assembly GCA_007258455.2. Taxonomy (NCBI): domain Eukaryota; kingdom Viridiplantae; phylum Streptophyta; class Pinopsida; order Cupressales; family Cupressaceae; genus Sequoia; species Sequoia sempervirens. The sequence continues at coordinate 249,329,397 of VDFB02000015.1, forward strand.
TTTATGGTTATGTTTAAATTTAGAATAAACAATCATAGAGGATGATGATTCTTAAGGGGACGAGTATGTCACATCCCTTACATGGAGACTATATGTTTGGTTATGTATTTTGAATACAATGATAGTTGCAAGCAACTACTTTCATGTGATTATGACATTGGGAATGAATAGTTGTTCTTTTATTGTAACTGTAATGGTAACAGACTTTTTATTTTGCCAAGAAGTTGAATGAGATCATGAGATTAAATTTAAATACATATTATTAGGTAGTTGAGAACAATCTAACCATAATCCTTGTCAGTGGATGCAAGATTGTCGACGCCACAAGAGAAAGGGAAATATCATCAGGGAGAGGACGTGGTTAACAATGGATCAATTTAATCATCATACCTTGAGTCAGTGTAAGGTCATTGCATCAAGTCATAACTTGGTCATAATTAATTTAATTTAATTATGGTTAAACAAATCAAATTAAATTATATATTAGCAATCTCCTATGGAGATGAATGAACCAATTCTTGGAATGTAACCTAGGAGAATTGATATGGTTATAAAAAGGAAAATATTAAATAAACAATAGTAAAAATAATTTCTAAGCAATCAATCTTAATATAAAATTAAAAGTATGGCTTAAATTCTAAAATTAGCTATTTGTGGAGGGAATTTTTTCTATCATTTTCCTTCGTGCCTTGGCTTGAATGGACAAGATGGGGGAAATCCAGGAGTCGTGTATCTCTCAAAGTCTGGGTGGGATTTTTGAGCTACCACTCTTGGAATGGGGGAAAATTTCACTTCAATTCTTGTTAGCCTCTTGGGAAAACACCCACATTTTCTCTGAGTCTCTTGCTTGAAAAAGTGGTTAGCATCCCTTTTGTACCATGATTTTCCTATTAGTGCTTCCTCTAAATTTTACCTATGAGCCTTTTTCCTTAAGTTGAATTGCTAGAAGCAGCTGGCTAGGTTTCCTTGAGCGACAAGGTAGAGTCTGTGGAAGAGTTTGAGTTTTGCAAAGATGTCATGGGAAACAACATGGGATCTCACCAAATTTGTATTTATCTCTCAGGCATGTAACTACGACAAACTATTATACTAGCATCCATTTAAGGTTGATCTGGATTATTATTTTTACGAATTTGTGAATTATAAGGAGTTATAAACCAGTTGAAGAAATAGAAGAATTTTGTGTTCTTTTCTTTTAAAGATTCTCAATATTGAAAATATTAATAAATTTATTCTTATGAATCTTTGTCTCTTTATTGAGGAAAATTGAAGGATAGGTCAAATGCCTTTCAGCTATTCTTTTATTCCAGTTATCTCATATTTGAATCGGGCTATTCCTCTGCGCTATGTTCTTGTATTATTTGTGATGAACTTACATTTTTTTTTTCTTAACCCTAAATCTGATCAATTTTTTAAATTCATATAGCTCGTCCCAACTAGAAGTTGTAGCCTTGCATTGTATAAAATATTTATCTGGGTTTGGAGACTCATTTGGTAATTTTCCTTAAGATCCTAATTGGTCTAGATAAGCCAAATCCTTTTACTGAAATAGAAATTGATCATGTGCATTCCTTTATTGAATTGAGACTGCTTGGGAATATTTATATGGTGAGTTCTAAAATCCTCATTCCTTGATTTGGTTTGGAGCAATGCCCTGAAGTTAATCAATTATATATATGTTTAAGTTTTCCTTTTTCAATTTATGGGGTTAAATTGAACACCTGGATCCTCTGTTTGAGGAACTTGGAATAGTAATGGTTCACTTCTTCTTTCTTTTTTGTGGTCAAGTCTTGATTTTGTAGTTAAATATTTTGTTGGGTCTATATCCTGATATAATTTCCAATTATTTTGATCTAAGAGAAATGATTTGATAGTACCTGACAATCTCAATCTTTTTAGTAAATTGAATCTTGACCTAGCCTTTCATTCTATCTGCTCTTCGGTGATCTCCTGATTATATATATAAATATTGTGGGATCCCTGTAGTATTTGAAAAGCATCTCTTAACTCTATCTCACTGATTCCTATATTGATATATTCTTCTTGTTTTTCAACAGTGAAGATAATTAGAATGGAGCTAGTACACTTTGTATTCTGAATAGGTGAATTGGTCTTGTCACACAAAAATTATGTTTACAATAATATTTTTTGGATTAATGAGACCACTTCACCCTTATTCTACTGATTTGATTAAGAATGAATTCCCTACCACATCGAGATCTTTATCTGACTTTCAAATGTTAAGACTCGAGAAATCTTATAACACACTATCTTATTTTTCTCTTTAGATGAGTTCAATCAAATATCTATAAATGAGGAAGTTTATGTCTGAATAGAAACATAACTGAAAGTAACAAGAGTCATTAATTGGCAATTTAAAATATACGTACTCCTTAGGTTAAGTTTCACCTTGAACTAAGAAGAATGACAACCAAACCTGATATTGCAGTATCATAACTTAAGTTGTTATAAATTGCTAACCCTGGAATCATGAAGGAAGAATTGAAGACATGACATTGAATATATAATTTCCTAAGGTCAATATTTGACCTTGATCTAAGAGAAAGATTCTGAAATTGGGTTCAGCTGAATCATTTGTAAAATTATTTAAGGAACTTGATATACCTAGTTAAACCAAAGTCTCTCCTCTCTAATTAGAAGTTGGTTTAGGGCATATTATTGCTCGCTGAGTCCTATATGGGTTAAATATGAGACTTGAAAATCCTTTATGCCAATGAATCTCCTTTATTATGTATGAAACTTAATGGTTAAATTATAACCTCGAACTAAGAAGAAATGGTAATTAAATTGCTATTATAAAATTATAACTTGATCAGAGTTTTATCATGTCGAGCAAGGGTGAGAGTGTTGACAACATAGAAGTGCTAGAGATGTCAGCACAGTAGTGCTAGAGACATCGGTACAGGAGTGCCAAAGATGTCAACACAAGAGTGCCATAAATTATTAAAATCCTTGGCCAAGGTATGATGTCAGTTAGGCAATAGTCAGATATCATGATCTAGATATACTTCTGGTTAGAATGATCCATCTGGGTAGGAGGTACCTACAGAGGAGGGATCGACCAACGGTATAGGTTCATGACACCAGGCTCAGAGGCATGATGATAATTTGATCCATGTTGATTACCCTCATGAAGGGTGGGTTCTTTAGTTGAAGAAACTCAAGAGACCAGTAGGTCTTGGTTGGGCGGTAAAGTCCCTAATGATAATTCTCTTTCCCTCATTGATAAAGAAGCCCAAGTATAAAAACATGAAGATGATGTCAAATGTATTTATCCCTCACTTGTAAATGCTATTTAAAGTTTACTTTTATTTATGCAATGAATGATATTCTTTATGTTAAATGTACATTGTAAGATACTGCAGTTAATTAGTTAGACAATTACTTGAATCATTTAGCTGAAATGAAAGATCTGAAATTAGTTAATGAATAAAGAGAAGTTATTTCTTTTCGTCAGTTCATAAATTGGTTAAATAAGAACCCTAGTTTGACTGTTATGTAGTTTTGTTCTTTCATGAGACAGTTTTTGGAAATAGTTAGATGTTACTATTCAGCTAAAATTGAAAACTCAAAAGTTAGTTGTATGTTGAATTAGTTGGAAACAAATGGAAAACCTAGTTTCAAAATTAAATTAGTTGCAACTTAGCTGAAAGATAGTTGATGGTTGAATTTTTAAACTGTAGACTGGATAGGTTGTTAGAACAAGACTCAATATCTTAGTAGAAGTAGTCATTCTCATCAAGAAATATGGCAATTATTTCATCTAGTTCCCAAAGTTTGCTTACATCTGAGTAGGTAGATTTGGTGGATTTCCCTACAAAATTCCAAGATATGTGGATGATAATCTCATCTTAATCGAGCTATGCAAACAAATTGGAGCAGTCAATAGAAGACGCAAAGGTGAGGAAGTTAAGATTCCATTCTCGATTGTTCTTGAGAATTATCAGTGTAATCTTCTTTTGATTCTGAAATTGAATAATCAATAGAAAAGTTGAACATGTACTTTTATACTGTGAGAATCTCATTTGATAGAAAAATCTATGTTAGAGACAACTTGGATTTTAGTCAAACATAAAGTGCAAATCTCAACCTCATATCTTAGGTCCATTGTGGATACATCTACCTTGCTATAGGTTCGACCTCACTTCTGAAATTCTTGTTTCTGAAGGAATCATGCAGGGTGTGCTAAAATATCAATCATATGGGAAGGTAATTGAAAGGTGGGTAGACCAAATGAAAGTGGATGCTTTGAACTTCATTGAGAAAACTAAAGATGTTGATAAAGTGAGTGTTTAGGAGGAAGAGGTCACCAAGGAGATAAAAAGAATGAGAGGAAGAGGCAATATGGTAGTGAATTCTAAAATATCTCCAGGAGATGAATTGCATGAGCATTGATGACTTGATTGTTGGAAGTATTTTCTCATATATTGAGGAGAATAGGTCTGACATGTGGTTTCATAGTGTGGAATAAAATCTCATAACGATTAGTTAGATTCGAACAGAGCATGAGAATCTTTTGGTAATGGTCTCTTATTGCTCAACATTGATACAATGAAAGGTGGAATTCAAGATCTAGATCTTTTGATGATCAATAATAAATTTAAAAATATGATCAATGTTGAATTATTCAACATACAAGTTTTCAATGTGGAGCAAATGAAGAAATTAAGTAGCATTTCTTCCACTCTCAGTATGTGTGATAGTCATCTACCTGATTACTAGTAGAATTTGGAGTAAATTTAGAGAATTCATGGAAATCAGAGATTGAGAATGAGCAATGTGATTGTTCCTAGGGAACATTTTTTGTCTTATCTATCATAAGAAGCATTCTACTAAAGAATTCCCTTATAATAATGTAAGGAAGCTAAGGTAGTGGAACAACTTCCTACACTAATCTTGAGAGGATAATGCAAAGCTTTACAGATCCTTTCAATAGTTACAAAAACTTAAACAAAAACAGACATAAATATCATGACTACCACAACATAATGACTTACATGGGGAAAACCCTTTCACCAGAAAAACCCCACACTCTAAAAGTTTCCCAATATATTATTCAGAAATCACAAAGATTACAATATACTTGCAAAGAAATCTTCTTATAGGAATATAACCAACTGGAAATCCAAAGGCAACACAATCGCTATCAGACTCTCAAAATACATCATAATACATAGTTGTAATATGACACCTCATAAAATAGGGTTTCCTTCTAGGGAAATTCAAGCCAATAAAATACTGACCATCAAATCTAAGACCTAGTGATAAAAAGTCCAGATTTACAATAATAAAATATACATAAAGTTTGACTTTCATGGGCCCTACCCCTAAGCCCTTGTCGAGGTGCACGAGCTATGCCACCAAGTATGATCAATGATTTTAATACACCTTACAACATGGAGTGTAGTCACCAATCTAGCTCTTTCCCTATTTAACATGGGTTGTATGGAGGTTGGAAACAACCTCCATCATATTCATAGTGGTCAAATCAATACCAACATGCTCCACAACTATGGCAACAAGCATGGAGGATATCACCACCACAATTTCCATAATACCCATCATATCTCATACCACCTATTATTAACCCATACTAACAATCATAACAACAATTTCTACCAGCTGTAGACACTGAAAAATGTCCTAATTGATGTCATACACTTAAATCAGGTTTATTAACATCATGTCCTCTTTATCTATCCTCTTTTCACTTAATTCATTTAATTAGCCCAGCTAATTAATTAATTACATCATTTTCATCTAATTGGCCTAATTAATTTAATTGGGTTAATTCATCTCTTTTCACACTAACACTTCATCTCATTAAATTAAATAAATAAAAATATTTAATTTAATCTCCTAAGTCATCTTATTTAATTAAATAACCCTATCTTATTTAATTAAATATCATTTCATCCCCTCCCCTATTTATTAAATCATCTAATTTAATAAATATCTTCTAATTCTTCTAATTCCCTAATTGCATAAATTAAACCTTGTTTAATTAGCAATTAAACTAATTTTCTTCTAATCAAAGGGAATATTCCCATGGAATATTCTTTATCCTTTTTGCATAATTAAAACTTTGTTTTAATTTGTAAATTATACCTTTTTCCTCACCCTAAAGGAATATTCTATTTCCTCCAATCAACTCACTTAGCTTCAAATGCAAATTAACCCTTCAACCTCTTAAGCAAGTTACCTTTGACTTGTGTGAGAAGGTCAAAAGTGCGTTTGTTTGAGGCAATTGTGAGCCTTTGATTAAATCTCATCATGCCTTCTCATCTGTTGATGAGAATCCATGATCCATGCCTCTCATCCCCTTCATTAGTAACTGTTGATTAAGCTTTTTGATCTCAACCATCCATTCCTCATTTGCTCTCCTATAAATAGATCACTATTTGGAGGCAAATGGATCCATCTTTTATTGCAAACCTATGTTGTTAAATTTACTCACATCCATACTCTCAATTTGCATACATTTAGCTTATTTTCAGTTTGTTTTAGTTGCATAATAGATTCAAGCTTTCATTAATGGCTTTCATTCATCCATCCTAGTTTGTAAATAAATTAGGGTTTTCATATTTTAGCTCATTTTTAGCTTAAATTAGCTTAGCAATTACATAATTAGATCATTTATAGAATAAAATCTTGGTAAGCTAGCTTGCATCATGTTCATTTTGTGCATAATTTGGGTTTTTCATACACCAAACACCATGGTTTCATCAATTCTCTTCCATATAATTGATTGAGACAAGCTCACCATCATGGGATTGGGAAAGAGTCGTCAATCCACATCAACATGACACCAATTCCACAACAAGATAAAGTTTCAATAGATTAGAGTAGATGTTTGCTTTAAAGCTTTCATAAATTTAACATGTTAGGTTTTTTGATAAAATGTTTACTTTCATTTTTGATTGATTGATCTTGTTGAGATTTGAATATTCATGGCTCCATTATGCTTTGATTCTTCATGGATCAAGCGTAATTCTGCCCATAACTGGTATTTCACATCGACACTCTAATGCTAGAAGGAGGACAAACCTATCATTTAACCATATTTTAGCTTGAAATCCATGTTCATGCTATTTTGCAGGTTGTAGTGACACTTAAAACACAAACAACAATGCTATCTCAATAGTGTCACCATATAGCAACACCCAAGCAATTTGATATATCGACACATATTTAATTGGCCAACGTCAATTTAAATATAGCAACACGTATTTAAATTTCAAGTGTCGTGGATCAAAAATGGTGACCCTCCCCTTCACCAGATCGACACTTTTAAAGTTTAAATCATGATACACTCATTTACAGTGATGCACATCCAAACAATGATGTAATCGTGCTCACTAGTCCTTTTGCAGAGCGACACTCAAATTCACCAGAGTGACACCCAACTTTCAAATTGTGACACCATCATGCGCAGCGACGCTCAACTAGGGTAAGAAACTTCACATTTATTTTTTGACATGTGACTTAATTTCTTTTGATTATCTTATCATTGATCATTTTGATTATCTTATCATTGATCGATGTCTAACTGTGTTTCCATTGTTAGACTAATAGGGTTTTGTAGGTTTTAAGGCATGGAGCAAAATTGAAGACCTTCTCTTCTATCGAAACATTCTATAATTGTAACTAGCGTTCAATGCTTTGGGGCATTTATAACCCAATTTCATGCTTTTTACTTTCAATTTTAGGTAACACACTAGTTTTCCATTGGGTTTAAAACGAATGTTCAAAGCTGGATAAAATGAACCTCACATCACATCTTTCAATTGGGCTTAAAATTGAACAAGAAAAACTCATCTTTCAATTGGTGCTCTAAAAAGAACTCATCATTGCTTTGAGGCTTAAAATGAACTTGTGCTTTAACTATCTTGTAATTTTCTTTGCAATTTGTGTCATTCAAATGTGTATGCACTTCTCTCATGCTTCACAATGATCTTGAGAATCAAAAGAATTTTAGTGACATTGGTTGTCTAAAAAATTACCAACACACCTCAAATTTGGGTTTAAAATTGAATAACCATGCTAGTGTGTGAAAAGGCATAGTTTGTGTTCTCTCTTTGTGCATGTGAACAAAGATGATTGAACTACATATGTATTTACTCGCTGTTGTTCACCTCTAGAGGGCTTTCCTTGGTGGGAAAAATTACTCACCCCAAGGGAACAACCCAAGCAGTAATGAGCATAAGCTAGGTTCTTCCGAACCGCTATATAAATTTGTGGTTGCAAGGAAAGTTTGCAATCAATAGAGTGATGCATGATAGCTCTCCCCCAGTATCTTTATGATGCATAAAGCCCTTGTTCTAAGGATTGGGAGACCTCTTAAGGGAGTTTATCATAGTGTCCTCTAAACCAGATGCCCTTATTATGAACCTTTGTGTAGTAGAAAAAAATCCCTAATATTTGTTGATGTCAAGAGGTCAGACCTCCGAAGTTGTCCCACATATTTGTGGTTCTTAGTAGAGATGAAAATTTTGTCATGGGAGATTCATGAGAACTTGAAGCTTGGCTTCTTCGTGGGAACAAAGTATAGTCAAAAGTGGGCATCTATATTCTACCTCAACTGTTACACTTTGTTGAGAAAATTTTATTCCTAAGCTAGGAGAGCCTAGACAAGTTTGAGCATTCTCCTCCATCCTCTCATTTTCTAATATTTGAACATTTTAGAGGTCTAGCATCATTCTCACCACCTTGGTCTTGTCAAAACGAAATCACTTTAGGTCAACATTGGGTCCAACATTTCACTCACCCCTTCATCACATTTCATCTTTCACCTCATCTATCTTTGTAAAATTTCAAAAACACTAACACTTTGGGACTTAAAACATCAAACCAACTTGCTAACTTAGCTACTTTTTATGTGAAATTTATCCTTTTCCATGCACTTAGTTAAGATATTTATCATCTGTGAACTAGTTTAACTTGAAGGTCACAAGTCTACCCTAAAGATTTCTAAGTTCATTATCATCCTTTATTCCAACATCACAACATCAAAATTAAGTCAAAAAATGTTATCCCAAATCACCTGCAAAGATCACTTCTCATACCACCCATGTTTTCATCCCACATTTTCATCATTTCTCCCAAAAGACTTAGAGTGTCCCTCTTACCTAGGTTTGAGTCAATCAGAGAGTTCAAACATTACAAAACTCAACACAACTCTCCCATAGCTAACACCAAATTTATGGTAAAGACAAGATCACAACACAAGAGAATCATGGAGAAATAAAAAGTTACATCTACCTCAAGTGATCCAAATCCTTTAGAATTTTATCCTAGAAGTCATGTTACACCATCACAACAACCATCATCTCCTTCGGGACCATACAAAATCAAAGATGTCACCAACAACCCATTTGAGCTCACTAGGGAAGAACTTTTAGAACACCAACTTTTTGAAAGTGTGGCTCCCATCTCCCCAACATTTGTAGCACAAAGTTTCACACAGGATTTCACAACTCCATCACAAGGGCCAAGTTAAACTTACATACCTAGTCTTGCAACTAGTCTTGCTAAATATTTTGGTCACACCTTACCATTCGAAACTAATATACTTGTGGGTACTCTTGAAACAAATCCTCCACCTCCCACCACCATTTGGAAACCTACCTTTGGTGATCCTCTCGATCTCAAGGATCCAAAACAGCTACACACTTCGCTTGAACTTCACTATTCCACCACCACTTTGACAATTTAGGGAAACCCTTCTTCATCCACACCTATGAGTACCACAAGTATGCCTACCATCACGCAGATCAGTACACACCAAAAATCTCAAAACAACACACTAGGGCATGTCAATACCATATCACAGAATCAACCCCCAACGCAAATAGGGACATACTTATTCAACCCTCTAGTGGGTTCATCCATTCCATCTACCATTATCACATCATCTCCTATAAATCCACCACAAATCAATCCCTTGGTTACAAACTCTATCAATCCCACAAGTACCTTGATCACAAATCCTTTATTTACATCTTCTGCACAAGGCAATCCTCAAAATATAGGACAAGGGAACCTTTTCAATCAATGGAATCAAGGTCCTAGTGTGTCATTTCCATTGCAAAATTTAATGACATCATCTTTTCCAACAACTCCCTTTTCTATGCCAAATCAATTAGGACCTCAAACATGCATTCCTCAACCTTAATCCATTATCTTTCAAGGAATATTAAACCAAGGGAATCCTCCACCTTTCATTACCAATCTACAAACCACTCAAAACATCAATGTCCTAATCCTTCGCAGATGTCTCAACAACCACCTGATCCTGCATTGCAAGCACATGCCTTAGCTCTACAACAAGCACAACAAACTTACCAACAATTCATAAAACAAGAAGAAGAAGAAGAAGCAACTTTAGCGAACAACAACAATAACAAGCACAACAAGCAACCTTAGCAACTCAAAAAATAGCCTTAGCACAATAACAACATCAAGCTCAATAAGCAGCCCTAGCACAACAACAACATCAAGCTCAACAAGCAGCCTTAGCACAACAACAACAACAACAACACCAAATGGCCATTTCCCAACAAACTCAAAAAGCAACCTTAGTAGCACAACAAGTCGTGCAACAACAACAAGCACAACAAGCAACTTTATTATCACAACAACAATAGGCCCAACAACAAGCCCTAGTGGCATAACAATAAAAATAAGCTCAATAACAAGCCTTACTAGCTCAATAGTACACCCAACAACAACAAAAAGGATCCTATTTTCCTTATACAAACATCATCAATCCAAATGCATTAGGGACATATTCATCACTTTCACAAAATCTCACACCACCATACACCCCATATAACTCATCTCTCATCCCACCATATGTTCCTCCACCCAATCCACAAGATGATCTCACATCACAATTGAAAGCACTCTCACAAGAAATGCAGGACCTTCGCATGGGAAAGACAAAGAAACCTCATACACAAAACTTGTGTCCTTACCCATTTGATTGAAACATAGCAATGGTACCATTCCCTCCTAGTTTTGAAATCCCCAAATTTGACAAATACAGAGGGAGAGGAAGTCCTGTGGACCATATCAAACAATTCAATGTCATGTGCATGGAAGTGGCTTACAATGATTCATATCTAATGCACCTCTTCCCTCAAAGTTTAACAAGTATTGCTATGGATTGGTTCTCTTGTTTTCCTCCTGGTATCAAAACTTTTCAAGAAATCACTGACAAATTCATTGATCACTTCTCCTTCAATCTTGACATGAACGCTAGTCTAGAAGACTTGTACACTCTCAAACAAAATCCAAGGGAAACCTTCACAAACTTTTTACAACGATGGAGACAAAGAGCTAATTAAAACAAGTGGCCTCTTCTGGTGAACAACAAGTGAGAATCATCATAGCCAACCTTGATCCAAATCTATCATTCCACTTGAAAATGCAATGCATCACATCCTATGATGAGCTTGTTCCAAGAGCCCTTAACATTGAAAGAGCCCTAATCTCACAAGGAAATACTCAACCTTACAAAGACAATTTTCCTTCAACCAATTCAAATGAGAAGCCTTGTGTATGGGCTAAGAAAAAAAACGTAACAAATGACGGTGTGGTAGATGTTAAGGTCAAACTCAGTGCTCCTAGACCCAACAATAATCAAATTGAAAACATCCAACCAACTGTGAAAAAAATGGTACCACCTCAGGATAATCAAATCAATAACTCCAACATGCAACCAAGGAAAATCGGTAATAGGAAAACCTACCCCAAATGCAAGTACACACAATTATCAAAGCCTATCAGTACAATCATGAAGAAATTGGTAGAGTTGAATTTGATAACACTTCCTAACTTTGAGAACTACCAAGAACCACAAGAAAAACCATCCTAGTACAATGAGTGTGATCTATGTGACTTTCATAAAATCAAAGGACATAAAACAAAAAATTGCATGAAACTTAAGAACATCATACAAGATCTCATAGAGAACAATACCATATCTATTGAGGTATCAACTGGAAACCGGGATCTCAAGATATACAAGACCCCTATGCCTAATCATAACAAAGAAAACAACAATGAAAAAGCAAAGGATTACACCAATGTTCAACACACCTATTCCAATGTAGTAACCTCCTGTGATAGCATTATCATTGTTGTCACTATCAAGGGAGCTAGTATGGAATGTGGAGTCACCACATGACGTGGCAAAATAACCGTTCAAGGAGCTATCCCAACCCAATCTAGGACACAACCTACTTTTCCCACATTTAATCCTAGCAAGTACAATCTTGTAGATCAGCTTAAACAAACCCCCACTCAGATATCAATCTTGGAACTCTTGAAATTATCTCCTACACACAGGGAAATACTAGAAAAAGCCTTGTCTAAGTCATCTGTTCTTGAGAACATTGATACCGATCAGTTTCAGTCTATGGTAGGGCATATCGCCAGCCATCTTCTTACCTTCTCCAAGCAAGATTTATCATCACAACCATCCCATAACCATGCTTTACACCTTGAGGTTGTCATTCATAAAACAAGGTCAAAAGAGTCTTGGTAGATGGAGGTGTTGGTCTACACATTTGTACCTTGCAGTTGATCAACATCTAGGCTATTCAAAAGATATTATTGAAAAGACAAAGAGTACCGCCATCAAAGTATATGACGACCAAGAAAGGGTATCACAAGGAATCATAGCACTCCCTATCCAAGTGGGACCTCTTATTGCAAAAACTACATGCCAAGTACTTGATCTTGATCTTCCATATAACATACTACTTGGTCAACCTTGAATCCATGCTTTTAAAGTCGTAGCCTCAACCTACCATCAATGTGTGAAGTTTTATTTTGAGGGAAAAGAAATCACTATCCATGGAAATCATGAGCCTTTCTACTACTGCAAGAACCTTGAAACCAAGTTTTATAAGATCCCCCAAATACCAAAAAATGATGAAGGACCTACACAATCAAGCTCATTTGTTGACCCATCATCTCTAGCCTCTACCTCAACATCCCAAGTACCAATTGTGAAAAGCATACCTAATGTCAAAGAAATAATCCAAGATGACGGTTGTGGAAACTACAAAATATTGAAAGAAACCCTTGTCTTAGGAGAGCTACCTATTTCTCCTCAAACTCACGGGAAACCCACATCTAGCACCAAGGAACTAGAAATAATCAAGTGGCAGCTACTACCTTCACCAAGTGGGGAGACTTGAATCAAGAAGACATCAATGAGAAAATTATCTCTAAAATCCTCTATCAAGATGAATGACTTGTTCTTGTTCTTCCCATGGAAGATGATAACAAAGGTCTACAACTAATGCAAAATTGGAGATATAACAAGAATGAGAAGCTAGGACAGAATGATAATGGTTTACTAGAACCCATTGTTCCTAAGAAACAACTAAGGAATCTTGGCTTAGGTTGTACTACTAGCAAGGTCACAGTTATTGGCAAAGATATTACTGCTAAATGAGTTGAGGCTTCCTCTTGGTCACCTACTTCACATGATACTACCTTAGATGACTTTCCTCTTGATGTTGCTGGCCTATTTGAGAACTACACCCTCTTTATGATATCCATAGCATCCTTTATCGCAAACAACCAACCAACTGAAACACGCCTAGTGTAGACACCAAAAAATGCCCTCTTACGATACCTTGTCACAACATCGCATCATTTAAACACCTTGTATCATGTTTTACCCTAGGTACCCATGTCATCACCTAATTAGTTAAATAAATCTTATTTATTTGACTAATTTCAATTATTCCCTTCCTATGCATAAGCCATCCATTCCTCTAATGTTAATTAAATAATTTATATTATTTAATTAATTAAATCATTTCTATTCATTCTTCTAATGTTAATTAAATAATTTATATTATTTAATTAATGAGATCATAAATTTAACATTAATTAAATAAATCAAATATTTATTTAATTAATAAAATCTTAAAAGGATATTCTCGCTTTCTTTCCAAAATTTGAACTCATGTGTATCTAATTAATTTATTTAATTAGATAATTCATCAATTATCCTTCTCATCTTTTTCAGGATTTATTTCCTTAAAAAGAGAAAATCATAATCCTTCTATCTTTTTAAAATCTTATCTTGTCTTATTTCCTCTTTGATCAAATAAAGAAAAAATCAAATCTTGTTGAATCTTCTTCTCCGTCCACATTGAAACTCTATAAATCTAACCTTTCACAGGCCATTTGGATTGAATCTTCTTCTAGCATCCTCATTCTATCAAAATCATTCCTCAATATTTCATTTGTCTCTATCATTCTCCATTTGTCATCATCATCAAGTCGTTATACTGCAATAGTGAGCAACCAACATTCCTCCAACAATCAACCTTCAAAATCTCGCATTCTTATGTAGGTGGAGAAGAGCCATGGAGGTCAATCAAGTCTAGTTTGAAAATTGGTTTGCATGCCCTTTGTGTATTTGCATTTTCATTCTATTTTGTACTTCATGGGGCTTGATAGGGTTTAGTTAGTTTATTGTTTTCAATACTAAATCTGATTGAAATTTTCCCTATCTACATTTGGTGAACCCGACGTGAATAACCCTTGTTCTTTTGAGCCTTTGTGAGTTTTATTTTGTAGGTCAAGGGTTTTTCTAAAGAGGGATTGGAGATCAAGTCTTTTATAGGAGCCCCAAATCAGAAGAATAGCCTCACCATTGCGATCATAGGGGCTGAGAGACAACTTTTAACATATAACTTGACATATTTTTCTTGCAGAAAACTTTTTGAATTTTTTTTAAACCCCCTCTTTGTTTGTAGTTATATATACAACAAATATATTCCTAAAATTTACTGCAAAAATATATACATAGGTCCAAGATATAAACAGTTTCCAAGTAATACGCAAACACAATTTCTTGCATCATAAATCTCAAACTTTATGTCAAAATGTATACAATAAATATATTGTATGTTTGTATTAAATAAATTGTTGTTTTCTGTTTATACTCTTTGTACCTACACTTTTTGGGGTTTATTATATACATGAGGGAACATTTTATTTTATTTTTACATTTAAACGCACAATATTTGTGAAATTACTTACATGACTTGTGGAGTATATGCACAGATCGTGGCCTATGGAGCTCTCACAGCCCGCGGCCACTTTTAATGGTCACATAATCTTCTAAAAAGAAAAATATGTGTGTCATTCTTTTAAATCCTAAACATTACACTATGTAAGCTTTTGAATATATGTGCTTAAACATAGATTGAATCTTTTTATGATTACTTTGCTTTTTTTTAAAAAAAATTCAAAAAGTTTTTAAAAAAATATTTTTTTTTTTAACTTTTTAAATTTCTTTTACTTTTTCTTAAGGCCTTTAGCCCCTGGTTATATGGGAGACCAGGAGCTATGATAAAAAAATTGTCAGCACTCAGTCATGCACTTGGTCACGTGGGGCCAAAACTTAGGCGTTTGGGGGCTTAACTTAGAGCCCCTCTTTGTTTGCACACCTTTAAAGAGGCAGTTGCACGAAAATGGACATAACTTTTGCGTAACAGGTCAGATTTTCAAATTTCAAAAAGCATTAGAAAGCTAACTCAGAAAAATACGTAGTGGTGAAGACCATTTCAGGTGACTATCATTTTTAGGCTATTTTTTAGTCAAATTCAAACTTGCATGCAAACTTCAAATGCTTATATCTTTTGTATTTTTTATCCAATTTCAACGATTTTTTTTTAAAAGTGCATGAAATCTTCTGAATTTTTTGTTTATGCAATAAATTTGGCTGTATCAATTCATTTTAATCATATTTTATCATAATTCCTCTTTTTCACATGGCTTTCTTCTATGCAAGTTTACTCGTTGTTTTCCGATTTGGTGGCTTGGAGGTGCATCTAAGGAGCTAGAACAACATCAGGATCAGTCATACACAACATATTGGATGCAAAAAAAAAATTAGGTGCATTCCTTCTAATCTTTCATCTCTTAATCTTGATTGTCACACATTTGGATTTGGGCTCTTAAAACAAATCTTGTCTTCAATCACATATCAAAAATCAAGACTAAAATTAACCATTGTCTTTCATCACATCTTGATTTGGGATCTAAAAAGATCAAGTACTTCCATTGTTTTCTTACACACATTTCATTTCTAAGGGCCAATTAACAACTGTGAGTGTGAATCAAGTGCATGTGTTCTTTCATACCTCACCTGGTTTGCTTTTGTCAAACCCTTCATAGGAGGCCTACTAGGGGATTTCATCACCCCTGGGGATGACCTCAATCGAAGTGTGAATCGAAAGACATGCTCTTTTGGGAGTTAAAATCTTGTCACTCTTGGCTAAGCTGCAAAGAACTTTATACCTTTGGGAAGTGAAGGCGAAGGGTGGGTTACCCCTTTCTCCTGGCTATGTGGCAGGATTTTACTTCCAAATTATCCTTAGTCAACCTTGTGTAGACTATCTTGAGACCTAATTGGTCATACCCAACTTGACTAGTCATAGGGCGTGTTGATGTGTCTTCCATGTGTGCTTGTTTAATAATCATCAGTACATTCTTCAAATTTCAAAATTCAAACTTTCGTATGTGTCTTGTATGAGTGATTTATGTGTGTACATGTGTGATCATTCATTTAAACATTTCCAAATCAAGCTAAACACCAAACACATAAAGACAAGTTACTCTACACGTTCTTCCAAGACATTCATATCCAATCACTTTCATCCTAATCACCCTTCTTAGACACATCCTATCCATTTCATGATAATCAATCAAATCATCCAATCTTGTCATTCCACATCATATCCTAATCATCATCATCTCTTTAATCTAGTCAACATCATTTAGCATCATGCCAACATTAGAATACCTAGCATCCCAACTTCACAACCTCCTTCAAACACTACACCAAATACCCCAACCCCTAGACCACCAAACCATACAAAGCCTTCAAACTCTCTTCCAAAATTTTCAAAAAATTAAATCACCCCAAATCCAACACCTCCTAGATCAAGCCAATCATTTCATTGCCACTTGTCAAATTCAACAACCACAACATCATCCCCTATCCATTCATTATCAACCAATGCCACCTCAACCTTATGTGCCACCCCATTCTACCTCATACCAATCTAATCCATCCACTTCTTCTCATGTCAATTCCATGTCAACACATCCATCCTTATCACTGCAAGAACATAGGAGCCCAAGTCCACCTTGGCAGGAAAATCAAGAGCCTTTCAATTCTCATGTTCGATTTGACAATGGGAACACCAATCTAGCTCATGCACCCTATAACTCTATCATACCACCATCCACTCAAATACCTATCCATAAGCCACCATGTCCTATTCCTAATCCATTGGCCTCTCCACCTTTTGACCCATCAAACTCTTCATTCCACCCATCATCATCTAATCCACCATCAAATCCATGCCCTAAATTCAAACATTTTATAGGTAAACCTATGGTATTACCTCAATCCACCCATCCACCTACAAAGGATGTGACCCAAGGGCTACAAGCAAGGAATCAATTATCACCATGTAATTCAACACATATACTTGAACATACAAAAGAGTCCTCAAACATCATACCAAGTCCTTCAAGCCAACCATGTCATCCACAAACCCTTGAGCCAATTCAAGAATCTCCCCCATTAAGTACAAGTCAACCTCCATCATGTCCCTAGGTTGTTGACCATCAAGAACATGACAAGTCTCTCCATGAGAAATCCCCTTCCACCTCCATTCAAATAAATCATGAGGTATGTCAAGAGCACAATCCTAAACATGAGGAAAAATTACCCCCTCATCCACATAAATATCAACACCCTCCCAATGATTTCATTCATAACATACCTAATACTCTTCATGATCAATCTTCCCTCTTTGATCAAGACCCCTTTTATGATCAAGAAGACCATGATGATCCTCCTAGCCAACTTTATGCATTACATGGTCAAGAGCTTTCCACCTCACCCATCCATGATGCACAAACATCCACTTCCCATGATGAGATAAGTTCCTCCCAAGCACACATAGAAGATCAAACAAATACCTTGGATCTAAGTGAACACAATGCTAATCAAGATCCTAATGATCCTCCATCACCCACTATCGACCCCATTGCAAGTCCTCCATCATATCATATTGGTCTTTCCACCCTCATTCATGAATGTTCCTCCTTAGAACAACAACAACCATTATCTTCCCTTGCTTCATTTTCTCCATCCAATAAGGAAATCGTGTCTAGTGTTTCACCTACACCTATTCCTATTGTCCATTGCATACTCCAAAACATGAACCACCAAGGTAAAGGTTTAGGCCTTCATGAACAAGATATTTTGGAGCGTATACATGTCAAAGTCCCTCCACACTCTTCTAGCCTTGGAAATACACCCCAAGGACAACAACCTAAATATGTTGATACTTCCTCCATCCATCCTAATTCCACCTCCTTTCATCACAAGCCCTATCATACACCCAAAACATATGTTGCAATTCCACCACCATCATCCTACAAATGTCAAAATCATGTGACCATACACCTTCCACCATCCACTTTTCCACCATTACTTCCAACTCCTAATATCCCTCCATCCACTTTACCACCATTACTTCCAACACCTAATATCCCTACCATCCAATCCTCTTATCCATTTATCCATAAATACCCTAACACTCCTAATCATGACCAACAAATGCACACATTGTATAAACATGAATCTTCCACCCATTCCACCATACTCATGGGATTCAAAAGCAAAAAAATCAATCCCTCTACCTATAAAGTAAAAAATCCTAAGGGTCCTCATGCCTTAGGACATCAATACAAAAAGTCAAAGCAAAATACATCACAAAAGTTATATAAGCCCATACCTCCAAAAGTAAAGGCCATAACTAAATTGGTTTGGGTCCCTAAGAAAAAGGAAATCAAGTCAAATGAGGCATCCTTATCTCAAAAATCCCAACCATCCAATTCCACCCCACATTCCCCCTCTATTCAAGAATCTCATATTCCATCCCAAAAGAAAAAGAAAATTCATAAAAATACTAAGTCTATGTGGGTACCAAAAGCACTACATCCACCACCTCTTAAGCAAACATCTTCATTGCTTCCTACACCCCATCCACTTAAAAATATTCAAAGTTATCATAGTGTGTGCAACAATTGGTCATGGTTCCCTTCCATTTCACAAAAATTCCACATACTTCCATCTCCTCATCCTTCACTCATATAAATCCCACATATCTCCCCCACCATCTTCCTATGGTCCATGCTTTTGGTTAAGCCTCCCCATTCATCTTTTGCATAAGTTCCATATAAGTCCTATATAATCCACATCATAATCCACTATTCTCCATCCATTCTTGCATAAGCCTTTCATAATCCATCATCTACCTAATCCATCTCACACTCATGCCATTCCTTACCAACATCTATGAGCACTTGACATGGTCCATGCGATGACATCCATCTAGTGAGACTATCACCTTTCATGGAACTAGACACTTGAGTCCTTCCTATCCATATTCCCCTTCTCCTATCCAAAAATTTACAAAGTCAAAAAAAATCAAAATAAAAAAGAGTAAAGAGAAATCCCTTCATCCAACGATGAAAACTTGGTAAACAAGCGCCCTGGATAAGTACCCTGATGAAAACCTAGCAAACATGCATCATGTGTTGGTTGATCTTCTATGTCACTTACACTTGAGGGCACAATGTCTTATCTATCCAACCTATCATATCATTTCCATCCTACCTACCATCTTTGTCATCATACATACCTATCATATTGAGTCCACTTATCCACCCTTCTCCTTTTTATCTTGATGAAGATATAGGGGAAAAAGGTTGAAACATGTTTTCGGTATCTCTTGACATACCTCATCCTATCTAAACCAATCATATCATTATCCTATTGTCATACATTTTTTCTAGAAAAATCCTACTTCTTGTACCTAGAATGGGGCATGTTATTCCTATGTGACAGTCTTTGGAGATCATATCCTTACTCTCATGATGCATGTCCCCATACCATCATCAATGCAATCATGATTCTTTTATCCCTTATCCGTCTTACCCTTGCACCTAGACTTGGTTTCCCCTTGTCATTGGTATCTGGTGCAAAGAGCTACTCAAATGTTCATCCATTGACACCTCAAAACATTTCAAAAAAAAAAAAAAATCAAAGTCCAAAAAAAATCAAAACATTTCAAGAGACATCCAAAAAAATCAAAACATTTCAAAAATCCAAAAAAATTAAAACTTTTCCAAAAAAATCTGAAAAAAAATCAAAACATTTCAAAAATCCAAAAGAAAATCAAAATGTTTAAAAAATCAAAAAAAATCAAATATTTTGAAAATACAAAAAAAAAATATCCCCAAGAATACAAAAAAAATCAAATAACCAACAAAAATCCAAGCAATAAAATCAATCCATCTAATTAATTCTTCCAATTTCATCAATTCAACCCCTCACCTCAATCCAATCATCCAACCATTCAACCAAATCAATCATCTTCATCAAAACCATTTCATCCAATCAACTCAATCGAGTCAATCCAAATGCATGTCAATCCTTAATCCATACCAATCAAGTCAATCAATCTTTTCAAATCATCCAATTACATCCTTTTTTTTTATCCTAATCTTGTCGTAAACCAAAGCAACCAATCTCTCAGTCAATTAGTCATCCTTGTGTTGATCTAGGGATATATCATTCCCCGCAATGACAACACTATCATTATCATCAATCAATCAATCAATCAATCAATGGTTTATAGCTTCACAGGGGTAATACCTTGTTTGTTTTTTGAATCATTTGTGCATGCTTGCTTGTGTGTGTTATCATTTTATCTTGCATTTGTATCACATCCATATCATTTCCAGCTAATATTCATATCTTGTGTATGTTGGAATAGCTTTTTGCATTATCCTTTGCATCTAAGGTCACATAATACCTTTTGTGCATTAGGACTTTAATGCTCTAAGTCTACTTCCTCATACGTCTAGACAAGGTTGTATTACACTGGGGAATGAGACACATCATCACCTTGGTCATTATACCTTGGTGCATAACTTCTCGTGCTAAATCAAACATCATGGTTGCTCACTTTCATTGCAACATAATGTGTCCTTCACTTCTTCCATCCATTCCTTCATCTTTAGTTCTTGACCCATCCCTTTCATTTTGAGAGCCTACCCGTGTTTGTCCAACCTGCCTATCCTCTCGAGGGGGCATCATCATTCCATCACCATCATATTCTGATATCATCACCCATTTTCCTCTATCCATACCTTAGCTTCTTTGAAATGATGTTACTCGACACAAATATCATCATCTCAAACATCATCTCAAAGAGGGGAAAAATGTAGACACCAAAAAATGCCCTCTTACGATACCTTGTCACAACATCGCATCATTTAGACACCTTGTATCATGTTTTTCCCTAGGTACCCATGTCATCACCTAATTAGTTAAATAAATCTTATTTATTTGACTAATTTCATTTATTCCCTTGCTATGCATAATCCATCCATTCCTCTAATGTTAATTAAATAATTTATATTATTTAATTAATTAAATCATTTCTATTCATTCTTCTAATGTTAATTAAATAATTTATATTATTTAATTAATGAAATAATAAATTTAACATTAATTAAATAAATCAAATATTTATTTAATTAATAAAATATTAAAAGGATATTGTTGCTTTCTTTCCAAAATCTGAACTCATGTGTATCTAATTAATTTATTTAATTAGTAATTCATCAATTATCCTTCTCATCTTTTTTAGGATTTATTTCCTTAAAAATAGAAAACAAGAATCCTTCTATCTTTTTAAAATCTTATCTTATCTTGTTTTATTTCCTCTTTGATCAAATAAAGCAAAAATCAAATCTTGTTGAATCTTCTTCTTCGTCCACATTGAAACTCTATAAATCTAACCTTTCATAGGCCATTTGGATCAAATCTTCTTCTAGCATCCTCATTATGTAAAAATCATTCTTCAATCTTTCATCTGTCTATATCATTCTCCATTTGTCATCATCATCAAGTCATTATGCTACAATAGTGAGCAACCAACATTTCTCCAACAATCAACCTTCAAAATCTCGCATTCTTATGCAGGTGGAGAAGAGCCATGGAGGTCAATCAAGTCTAGTTTGAAAATTGGTTTGCATGTCCTTTTTGTATTTTCATTTTCATTCTAGTTTGTACTTCATGGTGCTTGAGAGGGTTTAGTTAGTTTATTATTTTCAATACTAAATCTAATTGAAATTTTCCCTATCTACACCTAGTATATCCACAACTCATTGACATGGACCAACAAGGACCAATGGTTCTAGATCTATTCAAAAATGATGAAGCAATCTTAGAATTCATGGGACTCTGAGACAACTTATCATGGGAAGATCACAAAGCAGGCTTCAACATAGAGCTCGATACAAGGGCATACTATGGGGAGACAATTGAATCTTTCAGTCGCAAAATAAATGAAATACAACTAACATGCAGATCTTTGAGTAAAAACCACCTAGTGGCACTCTCTGGTCCTAAAATAGTAAAAAAAAAGGACACATCCGACAGTGGAAACCTCCCTAAGGCGCCCAAGGATGAGGGATTCAATC
>VDFB02000015.1:249352128-249438750 GCA_007258455.2 Sequoia sempervirens
AAAATGGAGAGAGGAGCGGGTGTGTACTGGGACGAACTCCCACCCACAAGTTGTCGCCTCCTTTCCTCCTGGATATGCTATACTCTGCTCATAACATCGTTCTATATTTTTTTTGAGATGAGGCTTGTCAAATACATGCAATGGAAACCAACTCCATAAGGGAAACATCACTACGTTGGTAGTAGCGCCATAATGAGCCTGAAGACAAAAAAAAATAGTAATAATAAATGAAACAAACAAGCAAATCAGTAATTTGGAAGGCTTACTTATTGAACTAAACCAATATGCCAATGCGTTATCTTAGTTCCAGTTTAAATATGGGGAAATGGCTGTCACACTACCTTAGGGCTTCTACCTTGATGTCTTGGCCGCCCTTCGTTATCTGCTTTATCTTACAATAATCTCCACATCATCTATCAACTGTTGTCCTCACTAGTTTACCCACGTTGCTCAATGAGATGGAATGCTTAAGACAGTTGGAAGTGTACCTCCATCGAGCCTTGTGACTTTACCCTTGCCTCTTTTGTGTGTAGTCTTCATTGTTGCAGATATGCGATCTAAACAAAAAGATTTGAGAGAGTAGAGACTGGGTATAAAATAATTCTCTGTCGATCTGTGGAATCACATCTCTTGCCAGTATTACAGCGTGTAGTCATGTCCCTGAACAACGCAATGAATAGTCAGTGATGGATTTGAATATGGAATTAAATATTCCATATATGGGATTGGAGTTCAGTTTTGAGCAGCAGTCGGGGAACCTTCAGTATACATGACTACCTATTAGACAATCGAGCTTCTCAAATAATCGTGTTGTGGGTAGTACGTTCAGCAAACAATAATTGATAGGCTTCTACAAATTGATGTTCGTGCTAATCATACTGGATAGGTGTAGGTCACTTAACACAGCTGATCTCATTTTGTCTTGGATAGAGAGATCAATTTTCGTTGGCATCTTAGAATCAGGAAATAACTGTACTGTATGGGATGTGTCAGCTGATTTGCACCGAAGTGCAGATACTTATGGTTGGGCAGTCTCTCTGCCCTAGACTATCAAGCCTGGCAGGAAATTTGATTATAATAATAGTATTCTCCTCCACTCAAGGCTCTCCAAACATATGTACGTAAACTGGGGCAGTCTTGAAGTGCCTCTTCGGTCCACGAAGCCTCCGTGTATTTTGAAATCATTAAAATAGTATCTCCCACTTAAAATGATAGTCCTTTTAATTAAATGAAAATTTAGATTCTGCCACAAATGATATATCAAACGATCTTTTGACTTTAAGGAAAAATAACGAATAAGGAGAGAGGTCTCTTTCATTACATTGATATTTAGCAATGAGTAACATCGTGAGGATATTAGCTTACGAGCAGTGTTTCTTGAAATTGAAACAAATCAAATTTTGATCAAATTATACTCAGAATGATAAAGGCGGCTAGTGTGCAATGAACACGAGAATGTATAAAGGATAAGCTTTTTATAAGAGAAGAATTTAGATGAGTAGTAAAATTAATGAATCAAGATTTGTAATTTAACTCTCCTTATAACATTTTACTACCTCCACTTTTCTACGCATATGGTGTTTTAAGAAAAAGGAATAAAGGAGATGTTTTAAGACTTTACGTAAGCATAATTATCTATAAAAGGAGGGAGAAAAGTAAAAGGAGCTCTTTATTCATATGTATTCCATATAAATGTATGAGCATTTCTCTTTTGTTTTTATTTCTTTTTTGTTCTTTAAAAAAAAAAAAAGCCCCTTTTAAAATTAGAAAAGTAGAATAAGATTTTCTTAATTATATTTTGTATATGTGAGCTAAAATGTGAAGAGGTAAAAAGTGAAGATTAATTATGATTCCTTTTAGTGAATGAAATAAATAAATAAATAAATAAGGAAATCTAGATTATTTATATATAAATTAATAATTTTATTATGATAACAATTGAAATAAATGAAGAAGTTATGTTTGTATAAATATATATATATATATATATTTTGAAAACAGATATATATACAAGTACATAATATGGATGTAAAGTCATACATAGATTTTAATGGCATGAAGTCATAAATTAATAGAAAACAAGTGAATTGATGAGGGTTGTGTATGTATATGTTTGAGTAGCAATGTAGGAACTTAGGACCTTACTGTCCATTTGGGTAGGTATTTGGGGTCTGCCCTGACAACGAGATCAATGATTTAATTTAAATATTAGTAATCTATCTACCCTTGCATTACACACTTCTATTTAAAATAGTAAGAAGGGTCGAGATGTAACTTTGTAAAAGAAGTTTAAGGCAAGTCACTATACCAATAGAATATTATATATACCAGTTGTGTTAAAGGCTCATATGGCTAAGTTACCATATCCCCTCCCTTGGAGATTGACTATTAAAACATTGTTGATTGACTTGACCAACTCTATAAACCATAATTTGGCGCTATTAATTTCTATACTAGCCAATTGGTGGTAAACTAAAGTGTAATGTTGGAACATTAGGGATTTTTCTTTATAGTTATGTGAAGTTGGAATATATATATTCATGTCCTTTCTTCTAGTGACTTCTCAACTCTCTACACCGGAGAGATGTGTCGGTGGTGGCGTGCATGCATGACGTCGTTTGTTGCATATAGCTTGCTAAATTTATATCGACCTTACGTGATGAACCAAAATTAAAAAAAAAAATAGTGGTGTTTTTTCCCTTTGGTCAAATTATGGGCATTACAGTTAGCATGGAAGGGGTTTTCCTTGGTCAAACCCCATTTTGGTAATCAAACCTTGAAATAAAATGAAATAGAAAGGAGGGATGATGAATGAACAAAATGCAATGTTGCAGCTCACCAAAAACTATTAATAAAGTGTTGGAAACATGTGTGAAATGGCTCCAATGGATGTAGATCTTGACTCTTGCTTGAATGTTGTAGATCTTGAGTTGAATGCTTGCTTGAATCATGAAACCCTACATCACAAATGTTAGCTAAAAAAAAAACATGATTCATGATGACTTTGACATGATGCTTGATACTTGAATTATGCTCCAAAACACTTGATAATCAACTCTTGAAGAATCTTGAATGCTCTTGTAAACACTTGAATTCCCTCATGAACTCAAATTTTCTATAAGGAATTCTCTCATGAAAGTCTTAGATCTTGTAAAACTTGCTAGGTGAAAATGACTGAAATAACCTTGTATTTATATTATGCTAAATTTTTCAAAATTACAACACTACAAGCTAACATCAGATTTAGGAGAATAAAATATGGCCAATAATTTGACTTTTATTTAATTTTAAGCCACATGGGACTCATACGCCAAAAGTGGTATATACGTCCCATTAGGCTAGGTTATGGGAGACATTTTTCAAGAAAAGCTTAGATTCATGTGAAATCAAGATTGGGGCCCCAAAACTTAGGTGGGACTCATACACCCAAGGTGGTGTATGAGTCCTAGATCACTAAATCTAGGCCATACAATCAAAAAACACATGTATTATGATTGGATGTTGGTTTACATTGGGATTATCCTAGGAAAGATACATTAATTAAGGCTTGTAAATATAAAATAAGTCCAAATAAGGCATAAAGAAGCCCAATTAACAATGGGGTATGTGCAGGATCATCATGGAAAAAACATGCCCTTAACTGGTGAAAAATTCAAAATAATTAGAGTTAGGCAACTTCATGTAAAACTTTGAATAAGTTATCTTTATTATTTCAAAAATATGTAACAATAGAATTTGTAGTAAATTGAATGTATTTTCTAAACTACTAGGTTTCTTTAAAAAAAAAAATCTTTTTGGTGAAAATTTGAAATTTCAATGTAGAAGTACTTAAATTTCGGGGAGAAAATAAGAAGTAGGTGTCTGCCTAAGCACTTTAACCATGATAAAATGATAATATTTTAGATATAAGTAGAGTACTTATGTCCCGATGTGATGCATATTTTTTTGTAATTTTTTCCAAGTAAATAATTAATTATGAATTTTTTATTACAAATTTTAAAAAATATAAATACTCGTATGTGTGACCACCTTAACTTGGTTAAAACTTCATGAATTTTTTTATTTTTTTAAATTATCCTATATTATGCAAAGCATAGAATGTGATGCATATTTCGGATTCAAAACATGTGATACCGTTTGAAAGCTATAGATGTTTTTCAATCAACCTATCAATCAGGACTTTAGTTGTAATTCAAATAGAAAATGAATAATAATTATTTATTAAATTAAAAGTAAAGCATAATTTATATTTTGGAAAGTTGAGAATCTCCTTTAAAAACCCTTTTCGTTTCATCAATTTTGGGTAAAAAAAGAGTCGTTGGCCACATACCCATCATATCGCCGCTTTTTGGCCCATCATGATCCTGTACATAGCAAATGAAAACCCTAGATTAGTGTGAAAGTGTGGTACAACACTTTACAACACCTTAAATAAGGCACCATTAAGTCCACTTAGTTTACAAGGGTCCAAGACCTAATGTGAATGTGTTAAACACATTACAACACTAAATCAAGGCAACATTAAACTTAATTTAACAAGGAGGACCCAAACAAGTGTCAAAATTTAATAGACGAATTTTTTTGACACTATAGACCAAAATTATTGCAAGCATGTAGCAATATCCATGGAATTAAATCACATTGTTTCTTTGAGGCACAAATGATATTCTAACCATGATATCATCCCTTCTTTTTCTAGATCTACAATCAATATCTATATGCCCAAATTTATTTCAAGAAAAACAATAACCTTTAAAAGATTAATTGAACTTGGTTGGAGCATGTTACCTTGCAAGTGGAGGACCTCTAAATCCCTTTTTTTTATCAAAATTAAATCCACCTGTTGTCTTTCAAGTTGTATGTCTTTGTATCTCCTGAGGTATCTTCTTAGAATCTTCAATGTAATATTTCTCCTCCTTTGTCTTAGGCTTTCCAGCTTATTTGGTGTTATCATATAAGTTATCAAGACCAAAATTTTCTCCTTTGTCAATTCATTATTTTCCTCTTTCCAGTTCATTTCTCAGGGAGACAATCTCCTCAATTTTTAAGCATTCAACATGTTTATTATTGAACTTTTCAAATTAGAGATCAGACCTTCTGCCACTTTTAGTTTAATTTCACATTCTTCACCTCCTTCTATTTAAAATTTTAGTTTGTTAGTTTCTTCCTCTCATTTTTCATTTAATCTCTCATATTTTTTATTTAGTTCGTTTGCTTCATTCAGATATTCGGGTATGTGCAGGATCATGACTGGCCAAAAAGTGGCAATATGATGGGTATGCGGCTAATGAATTTTTTTTACCCAAAATTAAATAAATGAAAAGGGTTTTTAGAGGATATTATCAGCTTTCCACCAATATAAATTATTCTTTACTTTTAATTTAATAAGTAATTATTATTCATTTTCTATTTGAATTATGACTAAAGTCTTGATTGATAGGCTAATTGAAAAACATCTATAGCTTTCAAACGGTATCATATTTTTTGAATCCAAAACATGCATCACATTCTATCCTTCACATACTATAGGATTAAAAAAAGAAAAAATTAATTTCATGAATTTTTGACCTAGTTAGGGTGGTCAGACATACGAGTTTTTTATATTTTTTAAAAGTTGTAATAAAAAAATCATAATTAATTATTTAATTGGAAAAAAATACAAAAAAATATGTGTCACACTAGGACATGAGACCTCTATTTATATCTAAAATCTTATAAAAAAATATTATCATTTTATTGTGGTTAGGGTGGTCAGACAAATACCTACTTATTTTTTCCCTAAAATTTAAGTACTACTACATTGAAATTTCAAATTTTCACCAAATATTTTCTTTTTCAAACAAACCTAGTAGTTTAAAAACTACATTCAATTTGCTATAGATTTTATTCTTACATATTTTTGAAATAATATAGATAACTTATTCAAATTTTTATGTCAAGTTGTCTAACT
The DNA here is from genome assembly GCA_007258455.2 of Sequoia sempervirens. Taxonomy (NCBI): domain Eukaryota; kingdom Viridiplantae; phylum Streptophyta; class Pinopsida; order Cupressales; family Cupressaceae; genus Sequoia; species Sequoia sempervirens. The sequence continues at coordinate 249,358,079 of VDFB02000015.1, forward strand.
CTGATTTTTCTGAATTTTTTGCCACTTAAGGGCCTGTTTTTTCCATGATGATCCTACACATACCCATTCTAGAGAAGACCAAATTTTTCCTTCAAAATATATTTCCCAATTATCTAAATTGAAGTCCCAACCTTTAGGTTCCATTGACTCCAAATCTGGTTCTGGAGAAAATATATCTTCATCAATCAAGGAGCTAGATTTCATATATTTTTCAACATCACATTTTCTATCACCAACTTCAAAAGCCCTAAAAATGGTTTCATCATTTGAATTGAATTATCCTCATATTTTTAGGAACAATCACTTTCTTTAGAATAGAGACTACTTTTAAACTTCTCCTTTTATTACCAAATCATTAGATTCTTTATAGGGACATTTAGATGCAAAATGACCAATCCTTCCATAATTGAAACAATTGAAAGGTAACTTACCTTTGTATTTTCCATTACCTTTCTTAAATATTCTCACAATTTTTTCTTCAAACTCATCAAACTCATCATTTTGATCCACAACTTCATCTTCTATCTTCTTACTATCTTTGAATGTAGCTTCCTTCTTTGGAGTATTTTTGTCAAATTCTCTCATTTCAAAGGCTATGACAACACCAAACATTTCATCTATAAAATACTTATCAAATTCCTTGGATTATTCAATGGAAAACACCTTATGACTATAAGTTGTAGGGAAAGATCTCAAAACCTTCTTCACAATCTCATATTCTTTTACTTCTCCACTAAGACCTGTGATGCCAAAAGCTAGTTCATGCATCTAGAGCATATAAATTTCAATGTCTTCACCCTTTTTCATCTTCAGAGTCTCAAATCTACTCTTAAAGATTTGCATCTTAGCTTTCTTTACTTTAGTATCTCCTTCATAGATGTTCCTAAACTCTCCCCAAAAAACCTTAATATAACTACAATTCATTTCCTTTAAAAGTTTTAAATCAACCAACTCACATAAGATAGCATTCTTAGCCTTAGCATTATTCTCATACAACCAAATCTCAATTGGATTTGTAGGAGGAGTAGTAGTTATAGTATAACCATCCTTGACAAATTTTCATACACCAAACCCTAGAGATTTTAGATGGCCTTCCATTCTCAAATTCCAAAAAGTGTATTTAGTCCCATCAAACCTAGGACCCTTGTATCATCCATCATGTGTCATCCCAAACCTTTACCTCAAGCAGTTAAGCTTCTTCAAAGGAACTTGGCTTTGACACAAATTATTGATCACACCTGATACTAAGAGGGGATGGTGAATTAGTATCTTAAAAGACTTAAAGCCCTCAAAAAATTAAGCTCTTCGACACAAAACAAACTTCTTAATGAAACCAAAAAACTTAAACAAATTAATAATATATATATATATATATATATATATATATATATATATATATATATATATATATATCAGTTTAAACCCTTAGCAAGTTCACCAACCTTTGGGAATGAAATATAAAGAAATTATATCCTTAACTATATATCAACAACAATGAAAACGATACAAGAAACACACATCCATAAGATAACACCATTTGAATTTACATGGAAAACCCAATGAGGGAAAAACCATGGTGAGAGTTAACTCACAATATAGAAGCTCACTGCTTACAAAAAGGATTGCTACCAAAAGATTTGTAGACTAAGGCACACAACCTTAGGGAAAGATAAAAAAGAATTGTACTATTGAGATGCACAACCCTAGGGCAAGATACAAGGACCTTATAAGATTCGCTATATCATACTAGGATACATAAAGATTTAGAGAAATTATAATATTTATCAACACAACACTCTACTCACTAAGGCATTATAGCACATTTCATCTATCTTTCACACACTTTCGCACTACTTCTGTGAGATCTTCAAATACAATCCACACTCTTACTCTGTTTCACTCTTTCACATGTTCTGCAATCTTGCAAAATGTTCTTGCATTTATATCTGCCACAAGACCTCAAAACATTAATTAGGTCAACAAGAAAGAATATAAACAATAATCTCAACAAGTCAACCAAAAAAACATAGAGTGGTTCTATCCAAAAGATAGAGAGCACAAAAACAATATTATTACATCTTTCAATGTGATTCAAAACAACTACCATGTTGGCACACATGAATTCAATTCAACAAGGAAACATGTAGCACATCACTAGTCAACCCAAAAACATACATCCAATTGAATTAACTCAATGTGGTCCCCAAAAATTTAAGTCAATACCCAAATCTACGTTAAACACAACTTCATATGCTAGTGCAAACCCTCAAGCACATAACACAAGAAAGATAACAAGCCCTATCAACCAGACATCCATAAATAACCTAGAGAACCAACTCAGCATAATGCAACACCAAAAGAGATAAAAAAATTAATGTGTGGATCACAAGGAGATGTTCATAGAACATCCAACAACACTTCCAAACATTTCTTTCATATTTTCATGCTACCAACAACCATCATAGATCAAAAAGAACTAGAATTCTTCACTCAGAAAGCATAAAATGCATAACCAAAAGATATAATATTAATAGATAAGCTTGTAGTCCAATTCAACACATGAAATTGTAATTAAGACACTACACAATGATCAAGACTTACCAGCAAGATAGGAAGAAGGAAACCTAGATGGCTCTGCAACAATCATGACAACAATGGCCTCCTAATGACCACTATTCAGAAAATGATAGATCTATGGGATAGCGAAGGTATCCAAGCCCTATCAAAGGACAAGCATAAAATGTTGTATTTTGGGGAAGGCAACAGTATCAAAGTCCTCCTAGAGGAAATGTAGAAAAAGTCAGAGTAGGGGGTACATAGAGGTATTTTTGTCCCGCAAGAGGAATCACACAAAATGACAGGTCTTTGGGAAGGCAGAGGAATCAAAGCCCTAATTATTAGCAGTAGTGGAGGGCTTGGGATGCAAAAATTAATAAGTCCCATCAAGATCATCCTCAGTATCATCCCCCTCCATTCAACTAGGATCAACATCAAGGGCCACCGGTAGGACCAAGGTAGCCTCGAGTTGGGAGAAGGTTTCAAAGACCCTCACAAAAAAATTACAAGTATCAATGACGTAGATATCCAAGACACCATGATAGATCAAAGAAACCAACTTTTGATATCTACGAGGATAGGGATTTACCAACAGAATATTGAAATCATCTACAATGTACAGATATGAAGATAGCAAAAAAATCTGAGATCCGCCCATTTTCAAAGGATTCCTTAACCCCCAGGAGGTCCCTTCAATCCAAATAATCTTGGTAATAATTGTCTATTGCTCCCAATAGCTACTGGGGTTGAAAATGAGAACCATAACAAAGAATCAGCTCCAAAGAAAGCTTTGGATCAAAGCTCACAACAAGAGGATCGAGAGAAGGGTTACGACAAGGGCTTGTATCAAGGACAAATTCAAAATAATGAAAAAGATGCAAGCACAAGACAATAGAGTGTGGAAGTTCTACTGAAAAGACATCCGAAAACCCAACGCATGAAGCATCAGCAGAAGAAAAGGTCAAAAGGAAATAATGATTTTTAGGGGAATAGGAGGAAAAGGAAAAAATCAAAATCCTCAAAAAAACAAAGCAAGACTAAGAAAAAGAAAGTATGGAGGATGAAAGAGACCCAACAAGCAATTGTTAAGAAAAACAAAGGGACTAGATCAAAAAAACATATGGATGATCTTCAGTCTATAGATTATCAAGAAGTTATTAAGGTAATTTTTCCTGATCACATGATCCAGCCACAAATTACTGACCTTAGAGAGAAAGTGCTCATCTATAAGTTATAGAATCTCACTTTGGATTTGGAATCTTTAAAGAACATTATAATCCAAGATTGGGAAGGAGACATTAAGATTTTTTATTTAGATGAAAATAAAGGAATTTTTGTTGTTTTATTTGCAAGTAAATTATCTAAAGATGAGGTATTTAGAGTCAAATATTGGAATTACCAAGGATCTGGGTTATATATGCAAAAATGGATTCCCAACTTCAACCCTAAGGATTTTGTGATTCATTTTGCTCCCTTTTGGGTGCAACTTCGTGGACTTCCTTTGGAATATAGGGAACTACATTTATTGGAAATCATGGCTAATCAGATATGTATTTTTCAAAAACATGATTTTTTATTCTTTAACAATCTTGCTAAGCTAGTTAGGTTGTTAGTATTACATTACACAACTAAGAAGCAACCATCACATATTGAGCTAAAAACCAAATTCAGCACTTGGCTCCAACCAATAAGATGGGAAACCCTATAGGATGCAAATGTTTAGCCAAAATGGTCATCACAACCTCTTAACCTGAATCGTATTTCTTCCAAAATAAATAAGGGTAAGGATCCATTATATTCTTAGGTCTCTCAAAACAAGTTCCAATTAGTAGAAGTAGGAGATAAACATGATATTTCCAATGATAAGGGTCACCCACATTCAGCCGCGAGAATTAATGATTCTATGGGTAGCGAAATCATGCAAGAACATAGTAACCAGATTATCAATTTTCTTGAAAAATGAGTTTTTAATGGCAAATCACTTTCTTGGGGTAGCTGAAAATATTTCAAATTTGTTAATATTTCTCTATGCTATGAATTGTTAAGGAAAAAGCATACTACCCTAAGTCTAAATCTATACTCTCCACCCTTTCAAATCAATGAATTTCAACTAGAAGAAATAGTCAGAAAATTAATGTTTCAAGATTCAAATATGTTTCTTCAGTCTGGTCATTTGGTCAAGCAGAGCAAAAACACTCATCTTTGAACTAATTCCCCAATTGAAGCACAGGGTGAAATACAATGTTTGCTACAATATCCAAAGGAAAGCAAGTTTGGTGAAGTAGATCTAGAGTTCTTAGCAGAAAAGATTCTAGTCATAGTGGGCTCAAAAATTGTTGAGGAAATAGTGGATGAGGTTTTTGAAGAAGGCTCTCTTTGGGATTGGGATAGCAATAATACTAAAGAGGAAATGATTGGTGACAATCAAAATACCCAGATTACTCAAGAATCTATTGAGGTGCCCCATAATCAGTTGCAGTCATAGATACTTAAGGAACCACATTTACAAGAGGAGGGAGAAATTGAAGGGGAAGAATTAAAAACTTCATCAAAATTTGATTATTCACAAACTCTTTCCATCTCCCAGAATCCTTACTAGCCTCTTGAAAAGAAGTCTCTAGGTAAAAGAGGCCATAAGTCTAAGGCTATAAAAATGCAAGAGGAAATAGAAGCAAGGCAACAAGCTACATTGCATGACTCTTTGATATCTCCACCAAATAAGCATCCAAGGAGAGCATGCTACTCTCCTTAGCTACAATGAAGATCCTTTCATGGAATGTCAGGGGCATTAATTCCCCTAACAAACGTGCCTGCATCAAACATCAAATTAATGGATGTAGAGTTGATATAGTCCTTCTTCAGGAAACCAAAATTTTAGATGATATGTACAAATTGACAATTCAAAAGTGGCATATGTGGTAGTCTGTTCATTCCCCTACACAATGGGCTTTAGGGGGTCTAGTAGCATTGTGGAATTTGAAACAAGTTTCTTTGGTTTTCCATCAAAATGGAAACAATTTGCAACAACTTGAAGTAACGAAATTTGATACCAAATTTTGGTTACTCAACATCTATGGTCCCATGCCTACAACGGATAAGAAACACCTTTGGGATCACTTATCTCAAGTTATCATGAGACTAGGAGATGCAAAAGTTATTCTAGCAATAGATTTCAATAGGTATGTGCAGGATCATGATGGACCAAAAAGTGGCGATATGATGGGTATGTGTAGGGTATGTGGCTGACGACCTTTTTTTACCCAAAATTGATGAAACGAAAAGGGTTTTTAAAGGAAATTCTCAACTTTCCACCAATATAAATTATGCTTTAATTTGAATTTAATAAATAATTATTATTCATTTTCTATTTGAATTATGGCTAAAGTTTTGATTGATAGGTCGATTGAAAACTATCTATAGCTTTCAAACAATATCACATTTTTTGAATCCAAAACATGTGTCACATTTTATGCCTCGCATACTGTAGGATTAAAAAAAAATGAATTTCATGAAGTTTTGACCAAGTTAAGGTGGTCAGACATATGAGTTTTAAATTTTTTAAAATTTTTAATAAAAAATTCATAATTAATTATTTACTTGGAAGAAAATTACAAAAAATATGTATCACATCAGGACATGAGTCCTCTAGTTATAGCTAAAATCTTATAATAAAATATTATTATTTTATTGTGGTTAGGGTGGTCGACAAACACCTACTTCTTATTTTTCCCTGAAATTTAAGTAACTACTGCTTTGAAATTTCAAATTTTCACTAAATAGATTTTTAAAAAAAATAAACCTAGTAGTTTAGAAACTACATTCAATTCGCTACAACTTCTATTCTTACATATTTTTGACATCGTATAGATAACTTATTCAAATTTTTATGTCATGTAGTGTCCCTCCAGTTTTGACAGTTGGTTTTAGTTTGTCTTTGTTCAGTTGATAAGTTACTTATGATATTTGGTTGGTTGTTTTTATTTATGTATCCGACATTATGGTAGACATGTGTGTGACATGGTTCATGTTGTTATGAGTTTTAATGTGATTATCATGATGTGATTTATGATTATGATGTAATGATGCTTGCCAATCCTGGTGAAGAAGACAGTGTAGCACTACTCACTTGTGAGTACCCTGTTACGCTGTGATTCTTCTTCACGGTGTGTTTTCCAGTATGTGATGATATGTTTAACATGTGATGTTTTATGCAGATACAGGTACCGGGTATCGGCTCCACCTACTTGTCAGGTCTAAGTGTACCCTAATCCAATAAAACTATGTTGATTTGGAGATAATGTCTGGTCTTTGTTTAACCATCATTCTTCACTGAACGAGTATCCATTTGTCACCTGTTGTCATTTGTCGTTTTGTCTTATCATGTTATTTTTATTTGCGTTATTTTATTTAGAAATTAATTACTATTTAAATAGTTCAATGGCTAAATTATTAATATATCTAATTAAATGCAAATTCATTTAAATATTAGATTAAGTGTTTATGTTATGTTTATTGTTTAATTTGTTAATTTAAAATTAAGCAAGTCATTTAATTAAAAGAGAATGTGTGATTTTTGAAAAGGAATTTCTTTAAAAGTAATTAATGAATTACTTGTGCAAATAAGGTTTTATGTAAAAAGCAAGTATCTTAAAAGAGTTAATTTTCAAAAGTTAAAATATCTTTGATATTTAATGTTTTTAACTGCATGATAAATTTGAGGAATGCATGTTTACAAACACTAAGTTGTAACTTGAGATAATAAATTTTGCATTAATTAGCCTTTAGAGGTGGGAATTTCATTCACGGGAAATGTTAGGAAGAATTGGCACGGAAGAAGTTTGCACGACAATATTCTGGAAAAAGTTTTCATCTCAAATCTTGTTTTTGCAAGTGTATTGTTGGGATTTGGCTGCAGATCGGATTTGAAAGTTGCAATAATCAAGTTGGTTAAAAGTCTAGGTTTTCTTCTTTTATTCGTATATACTCGAATAGAATCTTTTGAATGTTGTTTATGGTACTAGATTTTCCTTTATATGTAGAATTTCTGTTGTGTAACCTGCACAAACAACATGGAAACAAATTAGACTGAGGAATGAGATCTAAAGGAAAATGTAGAAAAATATCAAAAAAATTTAAAGAAACTGAATCAAATTGTTTTAGATTTTCCTGACCCTTGTTTCAGTTTGTCACAGGTGTAACCTTTGAACATGACAGGGTGTATAGTTACAGTTAATCTTCTTGATACAAATAGTAACATGTCACTTAACCATAATTTGGTCAAATTACTTCTATTTGAAAATAACAAATTATTGCCTGTAGGACGCTAGCTAATGGTTAAAGAAGTATTTAGTGTTGGATATATTATAAGTGTGTTGAGGACGAATGGATAGAGTCATCTTCATCTCCTCAATCTTGCAACCTAATTGCTTTAGAAGTTTGTTAATTTGTTATTTCTGGTCGCCCCTCTGTTGTATCTGATAACAGAGTGAGAATTCAGCTTTTGTGCTTGCTCAAAATCCATCTTGAAACAAGAAGGTTCTTGCAGTTTGAGTTGGCCAAACTTCAATAGTTAAGTTTAGAAAAGTCCAGTTCAACATGATTCATGTTAGAGTAATTCCAGATAATATTATAATTAACATGCATTTTGAGTTATTATGTCTACCATTGATTTGCATTAAGACTGGCATTTATTCCTTGTTTACCCGTCTTCTTTGCAATGAAATTCCCTGGGCTTGCTTTACTCGTGGCATTCTACACCTCATACCACCATCACTGTGAATTACAGTGGCTAAGTCAAGTTCTAGTCTAACATCTTCAAATCGGCTAGTCTAAACGGCTTGTTCTCTAAGGCTGAAGTTTCTTTTTGCATCACCAATGTTGTTCTTTCTACCTTTTCTTACTCTTTCATTTGCTATAGATGGTTTGTGAAATTTAAACATTTGTTCAGCATAATTGATGCACTTCAGTACCTCAATTTAAGGAAATTACCATAACACAACAGGAAGTTTAAGAAATTAAAACTCATTGATTATGTTGATAATCTATCACGACTGCAACATTTAAAAGTAAAATCTTGTCACAGTTCAAATGACCTTCTTGATTCCATTTGCACTTTGTCATTGCTGTAACACATGAATTTAAAGAAAATTTTAAAAGATATAAATAATTTATCTAACTCCATTGGCTGCCTGTCACAGCGGCATCACTTGAACATAGTATGGAGTTTAGATTAGATAAACGTCCCTATAGCTATTCGCAACCATCAGCATGGCGTTATTTTCTATTTTGATCCTCAACGTCTACCAGCTTAGTTGGCATTGTTTGATAGCTGTGGTTTCTCTTGAAACACCATTGTATCTCCCTCTCTCTTTTTAGTTTGAATTCCTTGGAATCGGTGTAGGTTTTTGTCCAAGATGGCTTTAAATAAAATTTCAAGAATTATGTATATAATTTTATAATGAATGATTGACATTTGTTGTGCTAGCAAACAAGGATTTATTCCATTTTCTTAGAACCTCAAATGTCTACCACCATCAGCCTTTGTTTTATTTTTCCTATAAGTTGAGTTAGATTTTGAAATCCTGGTTGAAGTTTTAGTGTAGTTAAATGTTGTTAACTGTAAGTTTTCCTTGCCTATAATGGTGCATGATTTTGTGAGAGCTATAAGATTCATGGTAGATTTTTACTTAGGTGGTTAGTCATTGATTGAATTCCATGATTGTTGGGTCTTCACAGTGTATTGCTACTTTGTTATTGTTAACTTACTCTTAACTCCAGTTAAGTCCAGCTTTCTTGTTAATGTTACTTTTCCCCGTTTTAGCTTGGAAGGGGATCGCTTGATGTTTGCTCAAAAATATTTTGTTCTTAATTGAATGAGTCAACAACATTTGTAATGTCATCTGATATTAACAATTGCAGTATATAGAAAAGGGAAATCAATCCTCCATTTTATCTCCACAATAGGCGTAATATTAGATATAAAGAATAATACATTTAATTGTAGTAAGAATAAATTATAAGAACGATTAAGAGTTGATAAAAATAATATATCTAAATATTTTTAAATATAATATCAAGTTGTATTTTAATATTTGATATGTTTTAAATTTTAATTGTAATTTTCATTAATAATGTTAGTTTTAAATTGATGATTAATTTAAGTTGTAATTTGTATTTCATTTTAAAAGTTGAAGCTCTTATATTAAATTTAATTATGAGGAGTTGGAATTCCTTAAATAATACTTATTTTATCAAGATTGATTTTAAAAGCTTTTAGTATTATGATATATGGGAAATTAATTTGTTATAATTGTGTGTTTTTGAGTTGAAAGGTGGATTTAAGTTTTGAATTTAAAATTAGTGCAATTATATTTTTGAATTAAGGTTAGTACAATGATTAAATTTTTGTAATGGTTAATTTGTCCTAATTGAATTAATAATTGTTTGCTTGTTATTTTTGGAGATTATGTTGGAAATATAAATTGAAAGATGGATATGTGATAATTATATAAAAGTTGAAGTGCTTATTCGAGAGTTTCGCTTGTGATTGTTGATATGGTTGTCAAGTATGTCTTGTTAGACCGTTTGAAAGGAACACGTGTTGCTCTTATTGATTGAATGCAGTAAGTTATTGTGTGAGTCACCGTGGTAGGTGGTCATCGAAAGTTTTCCAAAGGCTAGGAAACTTTTTGAATGAGTTGTATATTCTATTTGAGTCATGATGATCATTTGTGTTATTGTATTGTGAGATAGCCATGAACGTTGTGTTTGTTACCTATGTGGTAACTAAGAGTAAAGTATTATGTATCATGAATGGATTGTGGTGATGTTTTGGTTTGTTCGTGCTTGTTGGCTATCTTTTTGGTTTAATAAGTGTTGTAATATTGTAAAAGGAATTTGAGTGGCTTTCGTTTGGGGCTGGAACCCAAAGTGGTGGCCAATGTAACCTAACGAAAGTTATTAATTCAGTGAAAATTTTAATAAATGTACCTAGGAATTCATTAATTAAGTTCAGATATATAAATGCCTCACCTAGTGCCTTAATGCTCATTTAGATTAAGGGTAGGTTGAGAAGGCCTAGAATGGCTTGTCGAACACCTTGTCTTCTTGAAAGGTAATTTTGACTCCACATGAGTTAATCTAAGGGCCGAGAATCGGTAGAGACTGCCAGGGTAACTCTGGAAGATGGTCGATAGTCTAGGAAGATTCACCAGGGTAACTTAGAACAACTATGTGATGACACTCTGTCCTAAAGCATGATTGTAGTCTCTTGTGTAGAGTTATCTATTATATTGTGGTCATCTCTGGAAGCATAAGATATGAATACTATGGTTTGATGTGGTCATGTTCTTAAGTGTAGTCAGCCAAGTAATGTAATGTGTGTTATTGGTTGTTAGTTTGATTGTCTTATGGACCTTTCATTATCTCCTAGCATGGAGGGAGTGGACCTTCGGGTTCCACGCGGTTGGGTGGAAACTGTGCTACGCCTTCATTGGATACTCTTATAGATGGCATTATATTTGTAGCAGATTCTTGTCACTTAGATGATCGTGACAATGGACACAGAACACATTCAGATGTGGATATTTGATGTGAGGAGATGATTACCCTCTTTGTATATTTACCTCATGTTTATGAGTGTACTCTTTGTACCATCATTATGATGTATTGAGATTTATGAGAATCTCACTCGATGTAAATCTATATATATATAAATATCTTGATTGTTTAAGTTTATGGAAGTGGTTCATTCTTGTATATGTTATGTACTTGTGTTTTATAACTTTAATATTATGGTGTGATGTTCTTATAATAATGTTTAAGTAACATCGTCTTGGAATCCATTAGACATTTGTTTTATCAAATGACTTTTTTTTAAAAAAAATTATTCGATTTATTCACTACTTAATGCATTGTCCTTTGGAATCCCTGGTAGGGCGTTACACGTCAAGTTGCCTAACTCTGATTTTTATAGATTTTTCGCCACTTAAGGGCCTATTTTTTCCATGATGATCTTGCACATACCCCAATGCCATTATGTCTCTCCAAGATAAGGTTGGGGGTATAAGCACGCCTACTAAAGTCATGACTGATTTTAGATCTTTCATTAATACGAATATTTTGCGAGATATTTTTCTAGTTAATGGTAAGTTCACTTGGACAAATCAAACAAAAGGATTTCTTCAAATTGCAGTAAGACTAGATCAATTTCTTCTATCTCCAAATTGGCTCAATTTTTCCTATCCACTTACCTTTTCCTGATTTTGATCATTATACAATGTCTTATGATAGCAAATATATCTTCTCCTCCGTTTAAATCATCATTTAAGTTTGAGAGCATGTGGTTCAAACACCCTAACTTTGTGGAGATGATTAACCAATGGTGGATTTCTACTCCTTTTGAACTTGGGATGATTATGTTCTAGTTGTGCAAAAAAAATTTACATATTAAACAACTCCAAAAATGGAACAAGGAGACATCTAAGAATATCTTTCAACAAAAGAACCTAATTTTTCAAGAACTAGAAGATATTCATGCAAAAATTATACAAGGACTTGATGACTTACTATATGAGAAACAAAAGAAATTACAAGTAGAGTGGGAGGAGCAAAGTGCTAGAGAGGAAGCCTATTGGAGGTAGAAATCATTGGAACTATGGTTAAGATAAGGTGACAGAAACACTAAATATTTCCATGCCTCTACTCAAATTAAAAGAGAAGCTAAGGTGGTCCAAGTGGTCAAAGAGATTCTAGCAAGTAACTAGCTCACAAAACATGACATCAAGAGAGAATGTGTTAGATTTTTTTGGATCTTTTAACTGGGCCACCCCAAATGATAGAAATGAGCAAAATGAGGAGGATGAGGAAGAATTACTACAAGCAATCCTGACACTCATATCTATAAAGGAAAATGAAGAATTATTGAAGCCATTTACAATTGAGCAGCTTAAAAAGGTATTTTCTTCTTTGCCTCTTAATAAAGCATTAGGGCTTGATGGCTTTACTGCTCTTTTTTTCTAGAAATGTTGGGAAATTATGTGCTATGATCTCTTATGGGCATTAGAAGAATCATGTAGAACTGGAACATTACTCAAGCAGTTTAATGTAACTAATATTGTCACCATTCCTAAAGTAAGTAGCCCTTCCTCATTCGCGAAATATAGGCCTATTTCTTTGTGTAACACAATATGTAATATTTCTTCAAAGGCAATATATTTGAGGTTACAACCTATCATCTCGAGGATAGTTTCACAAGAGCGGGAGGGTTTGTTCTAGGTAAAGAAACATATGAAGGGGAAATTGTGGCCCACAAGACCTTGCACTCAATAATAGCCAAGAAAGTCCCTTCTATCATTGCCAAGCTAGATATGATGAAGGTGTATGATAAGGTTAATTGGAGTTTCTTAAGGTAATGCTTATATTTGGTGTTTTAGCAAGATGGTGCCAATGGATCATTACATACCTATCAGGAGCCAAATTCTCAGTGATTCTTAATGGTTCACCAACAAGATTTTTCAGTGCCTCTCAAGGTGTAAGACAAGTTGGCCCTATGTCTCCTTTCCTGTTCATTATTATGGTAGAGGCTTTCAGTAGATATATCATTAAGGCACACTCTTTGGGCTTATGGAAAGGAATTCAAATAGAGAATACAGATCTGACAGTTACTCATTCCCTATTTGCAGATGACAAGAATTTATTTGGGGTTACAACTTTGGAAGAAGCCAACCAAATTAAGGACATTTTAAATAAATACTCCTCAGCCTCAAGACAATGGATTAATGCCTCAAAATCTAAAATTCACATTCTTAATACAAGTGAGGCCAATAAGAAAAAAATCTCAATATACTAGGGTTTCAAAAAGTAGCTTTGTCATGTTCATATCTAGGGATACCTTTTATTGCAGGCCCAAATAAAGCTACTTACTAAGAAAAATTAATTGAAAGGATTAAATATAGAATATCAATATGGAAAGCTAGATGTCTATATTTAGCTGGGAGAATCCTATTAGTTAAGGTTGTCCTCTCCTCAATACCTAATTATTTTCTTGCAGTCTTAAAGGCTCCAAAATTAGTAATTTATGAAATTGAGAGATTGATCAAAACCTTCATATGGAAAGGGAGTATGGACAAAAGCAAGAAGGTGCATTTAATATCTCTTGAAGCTATCTCTTGAGGGAAAGCACAAGGTGGTGTGGGTGTTATGAACCTTTTGAAGTGAAAAAAAGAATTTGGTGCAAAATTAGCCTGGAAAATGTACATGAATCCACAAGCTAAGTGGTACCAAATAATGCAGGGAAAGTATGTAGATAACAATGACCCTGCAAGGATTTTCATGGTTGCCAACCCTCCAAAAGGTTTGACTATTTGGAATTTCCTAATTTCTTGTAGAAAATTAGTAAGCTCATACATCTCTTGGGAGGTAAATAATGTCCAAAGGGTTCATTTTTGGAAGGATTCTTGGAATGGTAATCATCCATTATAGAATATCCTAGAGCTTCTCCCAATAATGGAAACTTTGAGAGATATTTGGGGAAACAATTTGTTAAATTATGTTCATTTGGTAGATTCCAGCTCGGGTAAGGTAACCTGGAAGAGAATTTCCCATCCTTCCTTATCTGCTCATCAATGTAGTATACTACAAAACATATTGGAAATGAGGATACTATATCTTTCTTCCAAACTAGATAAATTATTATGGGTTCCCTCAAAAGATGGAAATTATACGATAAGTCAAGGATGCAAGGGATTAAATCAGGAATCAGGCCATCTTCTTACACAAAGAGCTTATTCATTCTATTGGAATAATAAAATTCTCCCCAAGGTAGGAAGTTTTGCATGGCTAGCATTGAAGAAATGCATCTTAACTAGTGATCAACTAGCCAAACTAAGAATAGTGGATCCTTTTATGTGCCCTTTGTGCACTGAGGATTTTGAAAATGTTGATCATTTATTTGTCAATTGTAAATTTGCACAACAAAGCTGGGAGTTTATTCTTAGTAAGCTCAATTTGTGCATGCCCCTTCCAAATTCCTTATGGGACTTATTTCAAAGTTGGCCAATGCTCTACAAATCATCATTTTTTGCTTGCATATGGTGAATTGTGCCAACTCTTGTAGTATAGAATCTCTGGTGGGAAAAAAACTTACCAATCTTTAGGAAAGTGTCCCATCCCATTAATGTTTTCAATGCAAAAATTGAAAATGCAATTTATGAGGTAGTAAATGTGAATACTAAAGAAACTAAAGACATAACCCAGCTCCTCTTTTACCAGTTGGTATAATAACATTTTATAGAATTGGAAGCAAATAAAACCCCCTTTTCTAAGCAGTTTATTGCAATCAAAACCAGTGAAGTGTGATAGCTAGTAGGTAAAAAGGATATCTCCCCAGGATGATTTTATAAATTTGAATTTTATCCTTCATTTTAATAGTTTCTTTCAAGAAGCTTCTGTGAATAGCTAACTATGAATTGAGTAGCAAGTGAAGATAGAGTGGAAATATGGCTCTTTGCCCCTAGAATTTATGAATTAATTGCCCTGTTCAATCTTGGGAAAGGACGTTTGAAGATAGTCTCTCTCAGTTAGATTTGAGCCTCATTTTTAAGATGGATTGCATGCATGAGGGGGATGTGGTATGCTCGGTATTGGGAATGGAAATTATTCACTCGAGAGCTCGATGCTTACTATTCCCTTCTCAGGTGCTCTCGATATTCTTATCAAATGCTATGTATTTGCTTCAATCATTGAGGGAATTAAAATTAATTATAGAAAAAATTGTAAACCCTTAGTTCTTTGATAAGAATGAGTTGTTGTATCTTGTGCAAAATATAATTTGTTCACTGGGGAGGGATAAATTGGAGGCTTATTCCCTCATGAATATGTAAACGAAAAATCTAGGTTTGAAGAACTATTTGAAGCTATCAAATTGGGTCTTCAGTTTCAAAATGATTATGTTCTAATATCTACTCTAAAGAAACATGACAAGTGAATCTCTATCTCTAGAGTCTGAAATTAAAGAAAATTTCCATGTCATTTCTTTCCTTTGGGATCATGTGCAAAAAATTCCCTTAAGTCATGTTTCTGCCAAAAAACAACCATTGCAAATTGAATATGAAGCTCATGTGCTCCAAGAATCTCATGCACGAAGTGTACCAACTCTTTGTGCCAGGGTTTCAAGGTAGCTAGCTGAGTAGAAATTGTGGCTCAAACAGATGAAGAGGCTCCTTTTTTTGGTTATCACTTTTTTGCAAGGGAGATGCCTCTTCCTAATAAAATTGAGTAGTAGGATGAGCAAGTTGTGGTGCAGGACCAGAATTCAACTTGTGTAGAGTGAATGGAGGAGTAGCAAAAAGTTGGGTAGTTAAAATGTTTTGTTTCAGGTTTTTGGCAGAGGCTTTGCATGCACATGTTTTGAAAATCATTCCTCAATTTGTACCAATCAAGCATTGGGCCTTCAGATGGGTTAAGGTGGCAATACTATAGTTAGTCTTTTTTAAAAATCTGATAATTGATCCCCTACATGTGGGATAATGTTGAAATTGACTATTGTCGATAAAGGAATGGTTTGGTGGTCAAGTTTCTTGGTTGTAGTGACGACCACCAAGGTTCAAACCTTCGCTAGGCCAAAGTGCTCACAAGCCTTGTGCCTTCACTAGGCCATTATGCTCGCGGGTTTGGTAGTTTCTTGTGGTTTCTCGTACCTGGTTCATAGCTTTAGTCAAAAAGTGTTTACCCCTAATAATATGGGTGCATTGCACCTTTTAAAAAAAAATTGTAATTGATTGTAATAATTTGAATCAAACTTTTGCATCAAATGGGATATAACTTGAGGTTTTCTTCTTGGTTCTTTCTTGCTAGTATGCCCTCTGAACTAGGCTTATGTACATATTTTTATATATATTAATATAATATAGTGATGTTTCCACTTTTAAAAAAAAAAAAAAATTAAGGCACTACACAAAAACTAAGAACACATCCACCAAGTAACGGGAGTAAAGACAATAATACAGAGAAATGTGGAGCATATTTTAGACTAGTCCAAACAACCAACAACATTGTGAATCTTCTATAGTTTACAAAAACCTCCTCAACAACATTGGTGACCTAAAAAGATAGGAGTGCAACATCCATAGATCACAAAAATTGAATCCCAAACTACGAGACCAAATCTTCAACAATGGAGGAATGTAGAGCATTCTCCAAAACAATCTTCATTGAAACTTTCAACAACTTGCAAAGGACAAATATTTATTTTATCAACAAATGGTTCAACAAGAACATTGGGAGAGAGCATAAGAAATATTGTAGACCATCAGTAACATCTCTCCACCATTAGCAATAATTCTAATCCTCATCTTAATGTATCAACATGAAATCAACTCTATTGACATCCACCATACTCAATACTTCAATTGTCATCAAACAAGGCACATGTCATCCAACCATTAACATCTACAACACATCATAAAACAATGCAACAATCTTCCCAAGTGTTGACAACCATTTACACCAACCAATGCCAACAACATACACTCACCAAATAGTACAACCACTACAACAAACTTCTCTAAGTGTTGACAATCAATGCCAACAATCTCCCAAGTATATGCAACAACCTCCTCAAGTGTTGACATTAATGGCAACCAATTGACTAATGCCAAACATACAACAATCTCACCAAGCATGTGCAATAGTCTCCTCAATTGTTCACATCAATGACAACCAATGCCAATAAAGGGTACCCCTATTGAACAAAATGGATATTCATTTTGTACTCAAAACAGATATCTGTTATATGCAACTTAAACCATACCCATATTAATATGTTCTAATATCTATTATATTATATATTATGTATTATATTATATATTATATATTATGTATTATGTATTATATTATATATTATACATTAAATTATATATTAATTTTAATATTATAATATATATTATATATTGTATTATTATATATTGAGATAGGGAGAAAGGGAGGGGTAGGCGGAGAGACATTGTGTGTGTGAGAGAGAGAGGAAGAGAAGGAGGGAGAAAGAGATGGAAGGAGGGAGATAGGGAGTGGTAGGGTGGGAGGGATAGAGGGGGGAGAGAAAGAGGGAAGGAGGGAAATATGGAGTGGTAGGGTGGGAGGGATTTGTATAGCAAGATATTTAGGGAGGGATGAAGGGGTAGGTGGAGAGAGGTTATGTTTGTGTGTGAGGGAGAGAGGGAGGGAGATGGAGAGGGAGGGAGATAGAGATGGAAGGAGGGATATAGGGAGTGGTAGGGTGGGAGGAATATAGGGAGGGAGAGAGATGGAAGAAGGGAAATATGGAATGGTAGGTTGGGAGGGATAGAGGGAGGGAGAGAAAGAGGGAAAGAAGGAGATAGGGAGTGGTAAGGTGGGAGGGATAGAGGGAGGGAGAGAATGAGGGAAGGAGGGAGATAGGGAGTGGTAGAGTGGGAGGGATAGATGGGGAGAGAAAGAGGGGAGAAGGGAGATAGAGAGAGGTAGGTATAGAGAGAGTTAGGGGAGAGAGGGTAGGTGGAGAGGTTGTGTGGGAAGGAGAGATAGGAGAGGGGTTGAGGATAGAGGATGGGAAGGAGGGAGATAGAGAGAGGTAGGGTAGGAGGGATAGATATAAGAGAGAAGTTAGGGAGAGAGGGAGGGGTAGGTGGAGAGAGGTTGTGTGTGTGAGGGAGATAGGGAGTGGGAAGGTGGGAGGGAGAGAAAGAGGGATGGAGGGATATTGGGAGTGCTAGGGTGGGAGGGATATATATATATATATATATAGAGAGAGAGAGAGAGAGAGAGAGAGAGAGAGGGAAGGAGAGAGATATAGAGAGATTTAGGGTAGGAGAGGTATTGTGAGAGGGAGGGGTAGGTGGAGAGATTGTGTGGGAAGGAGGGAGATAGGGAGTGGTAGGGTGGGAGGGATAGAGGGAGGGATAGAAAGAGAGGAGGGAGATAGGGAGTAGTAGGGTGGGAGGAATAGGAATAAAGGGTGTTAGGGAGAGAGGGAGTGGTATATAAAGAGAGGTAAAGTTTAAGGAATAAAGAGATAGGTAGGTAAAGCTAGATAGAGAGGTATGGTGGGAGAGGTACAAAGAGAGAGATCTAGTGAGAGAGAGAGAGGGGGGAGAGATAGGTAGAGAGAGGGAGAGAGAGTGAGGGATAAAAGGAGTGATAAGTTAAGAGAGTGAAATATAGTTGGAGGGACAAAGGGAAAGGGAAAAGGTTGGAGGGAGGAAGAGATAGGGTGAGACTGATTGAGATAAATGTAGGTAGAGAGGGAGAGGGTGAGTGGAGAAAGACAAAAGTACAAAGGGAAGGTGAGAGAGAGGTAGAGAGAGAGATGTATATATTGAACTCTCAACTTCTTGTAGGTTTATTATAATAAATATGATATTTAAAACTTCCTTGCAACAATCCATCAAATAAATATAATAAATAGGTCCCCCCTAAACCTAGATGGCTTAAGCTTAACTTTGATGGCTCAGTCAAACCTAACTTGGGTTGGGTGGGTGACGGTGGGGTAATTCATGATCACAAGGATAATTTAATTTTGGCTTATGTGGTAAACATGAGGGTTCAATTTTCCAACTTTTCTGAGGTGGTGGCGGATTTTCATGGCATCCAAATTGCCACACAAGTAGGGCTTTCCAATTTGGTCATTGAGAGAGATTCTAGAAATACTATCCTAATGCTGACAAGGAAGGCTAGTCCTTGTTGGACCCTCTGAGACCCCATGTGATATACTCATAATCTAATGATTACCCTTGGAAATTGTAGGACGATTCATTTGTTTAGAAATGGAAATAAAGTTATTGACACACTTGCTAACATTGGCGCCTTCACACCAATGTTAGTAATATGGGATAATATTTTCCATATCCCTAGACATGTGTGCAAATTAATGAGTCATGATGCTAAAGTACTACCAAAATGAGATCAAGTTTGATCCGCTGTCAACTCTCTTTGTGATTTTCCACAAGTTTCACTTATGGAAAATTAATCCCTTTAAGCAGTCTTTTCATAAACTCATTTTCATGTGGCTATAGTATTCGTATTGGCATTTCTACAGACTATATTTCCTTGCTCTATATTTTTTGAATTCTACCATGGGAGGTGATCTGGTTCAAGAAGAACCTATTAATTGTGAGATGTGGAAACAAGACAAGGAAGTTTAGCCCATCATTCAATGGGGCAAGATGGCCTCATGTGTGGAACGCATGCTAGGACATGACCCCAATCTCTCTATGGCATTTGTTACCTCTTGGGTAGGTGGCACTGTCAGTGTTAGTAGGCATTCCTTCATGGTGACTACTAAGCTTATTGCAGAAATGACAAGGCTTTCATTGGAGGGTTTTGCACTCCCTGTAAGCCCAAGGCCAACTATCAGAAAGACATGGACCTCTTTTTGAAAGAGGGTGAAAAAGTAAATAGACTTCAAATTGGCTTCAATCATGCGACCTCCTTGACATTTAGAGTAAGGTTGTAGAAGTACTGATAAAGTATGTTACGCTTGAGGGTCGGTTCCATGCTTTCATGCTAATTTATTTCCAATGCTTAACCATCTTCGTTATAATATAAAGAGGAAATTTTCCTTTTTGTATTTTTTCCTCTCTCAAACAATCTATTAAAAATGTCTAGAGAAAAAGGAAGAATTTACCCATTCACCAAGGTCTAATCTTCTATCTTTTTTAGTACCAAGCCACTTTGTTACACTCCCCTACCATTGTTAAAAAGAACACCTTGGTCATTCATGACCCCATTATGAACCCTAGTCCCTCCATTACCCTGGATGAAACCCCTCCACTTCTCATCGTTTCACCTGCGCCCATGGTAAAACTCCTACTAATGAAGAAACCCCTCCTGACCCCATTAAAATTGTTCCCTTGTCCAAGCCCACTCCTATTTCCACTTCTAGGTCTAACGAGTTAGATAATTTGGATGATGAGTCATGGAATCATACCCTTTCCAATTCCCCCACACACTCCCCTATTCATGCAAAGGTTTTCAATGTCCCCAATACCCCCTTGTCATTAACCCTAGCCTTCAAAATCCCCCTAATTTCTACATCAATTTGGAGTGGGCTCATGCTAAACCTAAGTTGGGTTTTGAAATTCATGTTATTGGAAACCCCCTCCACAACAAAAATAATGAAATTTTAGAGATGATTAATGTCCAAAATGGCATTCGTAAGTGGCTCCTAGGGAAATTGGTTACTACCAAAGAAAGAATCTAGATTTTGGAAAACAGGCTGTTGCAGCAGCAGGTTCCATGGTTGGGGGAGGTGGAGGACAAAAAGGCCACTGGGAAATGATTGCCTCATTGGCTAAGTCATTTGATCATTGGGCCATATGGGATAAGGATCTAGAAGAGATGGGAGCTATAATTGGCATAGAGGAGGACAAAAAGAATTTTAAAATGGAGATTGATGCCATACATAGGAACTAGGAAAAAACTACTCAATCCCTCCAAGTTATAATTGATTACAATAAGGTGAACATGAAGAACACTTCCCTCACCATTTAGATCTTTCAGCAAAAGATTAGGATTGGCCAGAGAAAATGGGTTGCTGAGGAAGGTCGTGATGATGGTCACAAGCAGAAAAAAGGTAAGGCGGTGGACAACTTGGCTCCAGATGGTGAGGTGGATACTCAGGCTGTGCAGAAAGGCCCTCTATCTTTTGAGGAGAAGCTCCACTTATTGGCACATGAGTGGAAGGCAATTAGTGGTCTCAAGTTGTTGGGAGACCTTTAGTTGTTCTGTGGTCCCTTGCTGGTCCTTTTTTGTGTTGTCTCCATTTCTTTTTGCTGGTCAGACTATTTAAGTTTTAGTTTATGCTTTAGTTTTTTGGGTGTTTCACTTCTCGTGAGCCTCTCGTTTTCCATAATGATTGTTTTGTAATGGATATTGGCCCTTCCAATCTAAATCTATTCAAAACAATCCATCAAATAATTTTTTAATAATATATTGTATTAATAAATATATTATTATATTTATATTAAATATAATGTACATTATATTAATATTAATATTTCCTAGTTTATATTAATTTATCATAGTATATATTAATGTATCATATATTATATTATATATTAATATTTTAAATATATATAAATCTTTATATTAATATTAATAGTATAACATGTTATATTTTAATCTATAGTGATATTTATATATATTAATATTTCTAATTGAATAAAATAAATATCCTTTCCATCAAATTATAATATATATTTACTATTATATTTATATTTAATATAGCATTAAATATTTATATTAAATATAATGTATATTATATTAATATTATTATTTCGTAGTATATATTAATTATCATATATATCATATAATATATATAAGTATTAATATTAATATTAATATTAACATTATAACATGTTAAATTTATATTTATATTGATATTTCTATATTAACATTTTTAATTAAAAGAAACAAATATTTATTTCTATTGGATATCTATTAATAACAGATATCCTTATTTCCTTAGTATTGCTTTTGGGGTTTCTCTCGGGGTTGTCCAACCTAAAAAATCAACATCCCCAATGTGTTTATAGGGGTTGCAAGGGTTTTTCGAACTTCACCTTTCATACTAATGACTTTTTTTCATTCAATTTTGATGAAATGAAAAGGGTTTATTAAAAAAATTGTTAGTATTCTACCAATATAAGATGTTTTTTCTTATTTTTAATTTAATAGATAATTATTATTTATTTTCTACATGCACTATGTGTAAAGTCCTAATTGATAGGCTAATTAAAAATCATCTATAACTTTCAAATGATTATACGTTTTTGAATCCAAAAGATGTGTCACACACTATGCTTCACAGACCATAGTTTAAAAAATTAATATCATGAATTTTTTTTCAAGTTAGGGTGGGCAAACAAATGGTTTTTAATATTTAAAAAAATTTCTACTAGAAGATTCATAACTAATTATTTGCTTGCAAAAAAATTACAAAAGAATATGTGTCACATTAGAGAATGTGTCCTATATTTACATTGAAAGATTTGAAAATAAAATTTATTTTCGCTCATTATTAGGGTGACCAGAAAAATGCTTTCTCTTTATTTTTTTCTAAATTTTAATGTACTGCAACATTGAAATTTTAAAATTTCACCAAATCAAATTACTTTTTTCCAAAAAAATGGCTAGTAGATTACAAAATACATTCAATTTGCTATAAATTCCATTCCCACATATTTTTGAAATTATGTTAATGACCTATTCAAATTCTTATATGAAGTTGTTTAAGTTTGTTTTTCTCGATTTTCATTGCCACTTAAGGGCCTTGTTTGTCCCATCATGATCCTGCATTGACCCGCATATGAGTGATCCAAGGAGTTAGAGAAGGGATGAGTAACATGTAAAATACATTATCATGTATAATTACAAAAATAATGTAACAATGTCATAGATATCATCATGTGACAAGAAATAGATAAGATATTAAAATCTTATCATGTGGGCATATGTAACAAAGGGCAATGATATGCCCCAAACATCAGCCATAATGTGAAGCATAGTGAACATGGAGTAGAAGCCAAAGGTTAGATATTTAATGTGTTCAAGCATACATAAACATCATGAAATGTAAGCATGTAAGGATAAGTAGATTTTTTGGGTGTGTGCATTCTAATGCACGGCCTTTAAGAACCTAAAAATGAATGTGATGACATGGAAAGTCCATTGATAAAAAAAGATCCAAAAAATGAGCCAACGAGGCATGAAAATGTAAGTATATGATACCTTAAATATGTCTCCATGGTAAGAAAATATTTATTAATGAGTTATAACCTTCCAAATGTTTCCTCTATTTTTATTTGTCACATGTTAACTTTCAATATTTTCCTTTGGTTCAAAACCATTATTTTCTACTTTTAACGTATGACTTCACAGCATGGTTCAAGTTATCAACATGTGTTCCCTTAATTAAATCACATTCACGATGTTGGTCTCCTTACTATCTACTGTAGTGAATTCACACAAAGTGAAGAACTCATTTATTCATTCACACATGTGACTAGTTTCAAAAATGTGAATTTTTATTGTGTTCCTCTAGTTTGGAGTAATTTAAATCCACTTTTTGTGGCAATCATCTCCAATCACTGTATACCTATAAAATATCCACTTTTTTCATTTCAAGGTTCAGAGTTTTGTGAATCATCTCTCCATAGCCTAAAATTTGTGAGAAGCTTCCCTAATAGGTACCATTTCTATCAATATTTAACTACTAGTCTTTACCAAACTAGCCATATCTTTTTCCTAGCATCTAAATATTCTTTTGTTAAGCCTACCTTGACCAATAGTCAGATTATCATTAAGTTAAAAGGATTATATATTTTTAAGGTTCTCACTGAGTGAGAGCAAGCTATTTAGGGTTGAAAATGACATTAAAGAGATAGATTTTTATTCAAGTATTAATTTTTTGTATTTGGGATAATAATTTAAAATGCTTCTAGATATAGTATAAAAGTAATGTAAAAATATGAAATATAGAATTGTGTTTCTAGTTTTCAAATATGTAATTTACATCGAAGACGTATCCAATTTGAAAGAGGCCAAGCTAAAATTAATAATTAACGGCCGACTCTTTCCTCGAGATGATTGAAGTCATTGTAACTATTAATCTTTACACCGAGGGAACAAAGCTGAGTTTCACCAACAACAACATAAAACGGTGGAGAAATAGTGGAAGACGATGAGATCAATCTCATTAGCAGTCAGTGGTCAGCACAAATTAAATGCATGTCAGTGAATTGACGAGTTGAAATACCGGCCGGTGATGTCCTCATGTGTCATGAAATGGATGATCATGTATGATCATGTCATGTCATTAACTGTAGCAACAGTGTTGAGTAGATATAGGTCATCCCCCAGAATTGCATTCAGGTGGGCGAGATCGAGAGGTGCCCTAGGCGTAGGAATTATGTCGACTCCTCGCCCACTGTTGGCCACACAACACTTCTGAATAATTCGACGGAGTGTGTGATTCAGGATTGTCTCTTGAGTATGCAAAATCTGATTCGTGATGAGGCAGACATTGTTGCCTACATCTAACCAGGTCTCAATGTTGTCGTGATCGTAAGGCCAGTTCAGAGAGACAGGATCTTTCATCAGCGCCAACAAGATGGGGTATTGCAAATAGCTCGGCGTTGTCACTTCAACATCCGTTCCCTTCATTCTCTCAATACCCAAATCCAAATTCCCTGTTTAAAATGTTTATTTCATTCAAGTTTTCATTGTGCGCTCTACCTCTCGCTAACTCTCCCTATATATACGATGGACAAAAGACCCGAGAGTGAAAAGTGTGAACAAGCGGCATCGCCATAGTGGAAATAAAATTGAACATATGGCATAGGAAGTTCATCGTTCAAAGACACCCAATCAATGCTAGCGTAACAGCTGGATCGTCGTCGATGAATATAGCAACTACATTGAACGTTGAATAATTGATTTGGACCCTAGACCATGAATTTTGTTTGAATTTGACAGAAAGAAAATCCATAGGAGAAGTTTGCAGTCTAAAAGTAGACGTCAATTTTGTGCCCCACTATAATTTAACCAGTAATAAGCTGAAAACATTGCTAATTTCCCGCGAGTAGCGAGCAAATATAACTGGCTATACGCTATTGCTCTAATTTATGTAGGTTTTATGTTCAAAGGTTCCAGAAGGATGTTGAATTAGTCCAGTGGCTGCTACTCTTGAATTAGTTCACTTTTCCTCTATTAAGAATACTGTTGCACTCGACAGATTTTAAAAAACTGTATCTGTTACTTATGTCAAATAACTGTTATAATATAATGCAAGTATAGTATTTTTTTTTTCAGTTTAGTCCTGCAAATGTATCTGGAATATTTGGCTTTTAGATCCCTAATTTTATTGTAAAATACAATATTTATGTTCATGTTTATAAAATTGAGAAATTTAAATTTTAGCGTAGAGAATTATTGGAAAAATTTGTGTGCTTATAATTTGATTACAAAGTTTGAAATCACCAATTCATTATGAGGGTTAAAATTTGAAAAAAGTTAGTGTCCAAGTTTGATAAAGTTTGTGCAATTTCTTTTAAGTGATTTTCATAATAAAATCTCATGCTTTATGTTTACTAAATTTGGAAAATGCAAATTTTGATGTTAAAAAATATTTGAAAAATTGCACTCACAATTTTATCATAAAGTTTGGGTTTGGGATTACACTCTATCATTCGTCGTTGAAATCAAAAATAGAAAAAGTTGGCTGGATTTGATGAAATTTGGTCAGATTTTCATAATGAAATTGAAAAAACTAAATTTTAATTTTAATGCAAAAATTTTTTGATACAATTTTATCATCAACAACAGTAGATCAATACTTTACAAAGTAGAATTAACAAGGTCTGTTGTCTTATATACTATCTTTAACCTCTCTCTTTATCTATCTTCATCTCTTTCTCCTCTTTTGTCTCATTTTACTCCTTCTCTCTTGATCTCTCTCTCTTTTTTCTCTCTCCACCTATCTATATCTTATCTCTATCTCCCTCTCCATTTTCTCTTCCTTTCTCTTTCTCTCTTTCTCTGTCTATATGTTTGTCTCATTAAGTGTCCAATGGGTACATTGAAGAGTTCTTAAAGGTGAATTATCATATCATTAATCAAATGACATGTTACCTTGAGCATAACTCCCCAAGGATACATGCCATCCTTCGATTGTTGACATGAAACAACCAATCAAAAGTTACTTTCTCTTTTCCTTTCTATCTCTTATAGTTCTCTCTTATTCTCTCTCTTTCAATATCTATTTCCATCTCTCTCTAGATCTGTCTATCTAAATTTGTCTCTTTCTCTCATTCTCTATCTTTTGAGTTTCTCTCTTCATCAACTCTTTAATTCATTTGCATTTTAAACGGACTGTGGCTTGTGCATGAAGTATGGTTCATATTTAATGTGGAGGAAAGTGGAATATATACATCCATGTATATTGCACCTCATCTACAACTATTGGTTTGCTGAACAAAGGAAATGCCATTGTAGGTTGGGCCTAGATGAATACTGGAGAAAATAAACATTTCTATATGTCATTCTTGAGGGTTTCGGTATAAATTTCATTCAAGAAAATGGGGGTTCCCTCAAAAATGGAGATCTTGGCACAATGAGTGCAAAAGATGAGGGAAGCCTACTAAAGATCGAGAGCAATGCGAAAAAAGATAGTTTTGGTCCTCAAATATTTTGATCACTGCCTCTCCACGCTTAGGTTAGAATTATTTATTTAGCATAATTTCGTTGATGTTGTAAAATATCAAATTATAAAATATCATAAAAAAATTCCATATATAATTTTACTACTTACAAACTAATAAAAAAGCAAAGGAAAAGGTCATGTTCATAATTTTTTACAGTTTGTACAAGGTGAACCTTCTTTGGAATATGTGTCCTCACTGTTTTTTCCTTAGGTTGCTATGAATTCAAATTACCATCACTTGACATAGACCGCTTACCACTAGATGCTTTCTCTAGCTATGTACTTTTTCATGGGGTATATGCAAGGAATACCATTCTCAAAACTGTATTTGCAAAACACTAGAGGTGGGCTTGGATAGAATGTCCAAGTGAGAAAATACAGAAGGGTAGGTCATCAAAAGAATACGTGGGAACTTAAACATTGTCCTCCTACACCACCAAGCCTTGTCGAGAAGGTATCTTACACAACACGTGGTCCTCCAAAGCAATCAGAATCCTCCACATCAAAGCAATAAAGATCTCAAAAAAAACAATAGCTTCAAAATACATGGGGAGATGTGAAACATGCCAATTTTTTATCTCTACAAAAGAGATAAGACAACCCAAAATAAGCTTGTTAGCACAAGCCACTACAACAAAAAAACCCAGAAGGTTTAAACAACAATTAGTATGTGTCAAAATATGCTCTATTGAAACCATCTAATGTTGCCACATCTCAATACAATTTCCACATTGTATGCAATCGAGCTTCCTCTATTGAAATTTCATCAATCTCCCCTTTCTCCCTTGTATGTGACAAAGGAATTATAGTCAGAAATAGATTGTAAAGTTTAACACAAAGACAACAAAGGGTTTTGAAACATGTATCATGGTGCTACTCTCAATATTGTTGTCTCTACTTGGATTTTTTCTTAAATATGGCTATGGAGTATGTGTTTACCTTTCTCATTTATTGTTTCTCCATTTTTCTCATATAATGAGAATATTAGTGTTCTAATTTATTTGGGTAATGATGGTGGATTTTCAAATGGAGTTTCAGATTAATTCATTGCTAACATTTTTGGGTTTCTTTATGAGAATTATATATGTTTTTTTATGTTTTTTCGGGATGAAAAATGTATCTCCATGCAAAAAATCAGGGTCCTTGATCACATTGAGCAAGGCAAATGCCCATTTTTTGGCATTTATTTTGGATATTTTGGTTTGTGGTCATGATTTGAAATTCATTGTAATGTAAAAATGTATTATTCTTTTTTTATCTATATATTGCAAAGATGTTGGTCAATATGATTTGAAGGACTCATATATTTATTAATTAAGATTCAATAGAATTTGAAGTATACTAAGATTCTTAGCTTGAACAATTGTTCATTGCCTCCTTGTAATGATTTTTTGATTTCTCTGTATCCATTTCTTTCATGTTTTTTAAGGTGAACAATTGACTTAATAAATAATATAATTATGTCATGTTTGGGTAACCCTCACAACCACCATATAAGTTGGGCAGTCTTATTAACCAGAAGCTCCCAGGCCGTGAAGGAAAAAGTGGATGATGTACATGATCCCGTGAAAGGAAAGAGATGGAGATGGAGATGGAGATGGAGATGGAGATGGAGATGGAGATGGAGGTGGAGAATGCGAGGGGTATGAAGAGAAGGAGAGGGAGAGATAAGGTCTTTATGCTTTGATGGATGTTCATATCTTGATCCAATGCTCCTATTTTGGCATGGGTAGGGAGAATGTTGGATAAAGTTGTGGAGTTTGGCTTTACATTTGCTAATTGCATTTTCTTGAAAGTTTCTAAAGCTTTTTAAAACAATTCATTTTGGAATTTTGCTTTACACCTGCTAATTGCATTTGCTTGAAATTCTAAATCCTTTTCAACAAATCCATTTTGTACATATTTTTTAGTCATTGTAGTCCATGAGATAAGATTTTTTTAGGTATTTTGTGAAACAGTTCACGTGCCTTGCTAATACTTCCACTTTTTGCATGCATGTCTACCAAGATAGTCATGACTATAATATCTGACGATTTATCTTTCTCATTCATAGGTTTTGTTTCATTCGTGTTTTGATCTTTATAAGAAAGTGCATAGTTGATTTGAAGCTATCACTTCTCCATTGAGACCTTTGTTGCACAAACATCATTTTCTAAATGATCAACCAACCAATTGACCTCATATATATGAAAACAGAATAGCCCAGATTTTTCCTAATTGACCTTCCACACCTCTTCGACATACCCATTGCACACCAAAGTACAATTTCTGGTTTATTCTCATACATAGATGATATAACTTGGTTGAGTAAAGTGTCTAAAAAAGTTATTTTAAAATTAAAAAATGTGCACCTACAAATAACTTTTGAACTAGCAAATGATATTATTTTGTGAATGAATGTGATAATGTTGAGTCTTAGTATGAGTATTTTACGTTAAAGGCATATCCACTATGAGGTTGATCAAGCTAAAATTTTCCATGGATGGCTGAAAATTCTTGGGAGATGATTAAACTGATCAAGGGCGTTAAGGGAGTTCACTTTTCATTGTCAATTATTGGAATCACTAAGAAAAAACATACCCAACTTGTCAAGTTCACTTTTCATTGTCAGTTGTTGGAATCACTAAGTAAAAACTTCCCCAACTTGTCAACGGTTGTTACTTGGGCTTTGAGAACTCCATAGAAAATTAGGGAAAACAGCCTACAATTTGATTATGCAGATCTTAGAGAGGCAACTGATAATTGATTTCAAGAACAAGATTTAGCTCAAATGTAACAAAAGAGTGAATTGTTTGTGAATTTATAGGGAAGATTGCATAGTGTGAGAGAAAATTGTTGTAAAAGGTTGTTTCCAAGAGAATCAAATAGGGTAATCAAGGTATTCATAACAAAAATAGAGCTTACCAGTTGTGACTCCCACCTAAATCTGCTTACATTACCATTCTCTTAGCTTGTGCGAAAATGGGGGATTTGGAGTAGGGTACAAACATCCATCAAAGCATAAAAAATGTTGTAGTTGCAGCTACCCTAGTAGACATGTATACAAAATGTGGAAGCATAGACAAGGCACATGAATTGTTTGACAAGATGCCTCAAACAGATGTATCCTCATGGACTACAATTCTTATAGGATATGCACAATTTTTTTTTTTGAAAAGGCTTTAGAAATTTCCAAGCAAATGAAATTATCAAGATTAAAGCCAAATTCCCTAACCTTTGCTAGCATCCTCCCTTCCCATTGCAAAATGGGACCTTTGGATCAGGGTATGGACATCCATCAAAGCATGAAAGATAGAGGAAATTTTTTAGATATTATGGTCATGATTGTCTTAGTTGACATGCATGCAAAAAGTAGAAGCATTAACAAGGAATGTTAACTATTTGACATAATACCTAAAAACATGTCATCTCATAGACTGCAATGATTGCAGGATATGCACAAAATGGATTTTTTGAAAATGCTTTAGGAATTTTCAAGAAAATGTAAGTGCCAAGTGTAAATCCATATTCCACAACCTTCACCAATATCCTCCCTTCCTGTGCCAAAATGGGAGCTCTGGAATAGGGTGTGGACATCCAGCAAAGCATCATGGAAAGAGGATATTTTTTTAGATAGTCTAGTTGGAAATGCTCTAGTAGAAATGTATGCAAAATGTGGAAGCATAGAAAAGGAACATGAACTATTTGACAGAATGCCTCAAAGAGAGGTTATCTCATTGAATGGAATGATTGTAGGATATGCACAAAATATATGGATTACGTAGTAACCTACTTGAATTCTATTTGTTGAAACATGAATAATTTATGAACCATAGCACTTCAAAAGCTCTCTCTTACAAGTATTACTACCATTTTCAGAAGATAATGACCATGGAAGAGAACAATTTCTTGACCTCGACACATTTAGACCTTGTTCTATACCATTCTGATGGTCTTGAATTTCACTTCGAGCTTCCTTGGGGACAACAACTTGAGGTTTACCAAGAGCTATAGCCAAACAAATCCCTTATTTACTTTTTAGCATTGTAGAATTCCATAGAAGATGCACGCCCATGCCATAAAACTCGAATTCCTTTAAAATGAACATCTCAACTCTTGATTAATAAATATACCCATTTTACATATTGAAATGAATTCCTAAAAGAATACATATATAATGTAAAATTTTGTCTAGATTCAATTGGGAGAGAAAATGTATTGACATATTGTTTAAGACAAAGAAGGCAATGAAGATGAAGAATGGAACGGTGATGAAGAGGAAGAATGGAGCTCATATAGTTCTCTAATAATATTGTCTTTCCATTTGTTCATAGGAAAGTGTTCAAAATGTGGAAACAAAGACAAGGCACGTGAACTGTTCTGCAAAATGCCACATCCAACTAGCAAGTGTTTTGAGAATTTACATTGGCAATGGCTATAGATAGAGATAAAGTCGCATAATGATATTGATTTTCCATGAACTGAAATACCCCAAATTTCACTTTTATATTTTTTTATTAATTATTTGTGTATGTTTTTGTCATGCTATTTTGTTCCTAACTATGATATTGTGAATTGATTTATAAATTTTGAAATGTACTATGACAATTCAATTTTTCAAGAAAAATATTTATTTGGCTCAAGTTTTAACTTTAATCATAGAGACATCATTGTTTGTCTTATTGTATTGCTCAGAGTTGAAAACACATAGTTCTTGTGTTCAATTTGAGGTAGGGTTGATCTTGATCTTGGAATAATTTTGAATCATGGTAAAATAAAACATATTAAACAGAAGATGATTGATGTCAAGTTTAGTAAATATCTATAATTTAGTTCAACAAAAGATAGTTATCAAACCCCGAGCCCATACATTAGATCCTAGCTCACTAATTTGTAAACATAGAATTAAGATGATGTAAATATTGCAACAACGACCTGCACACAAAACCTAACTAAATTTTCCCTTTTTGATATGGAAGATAAATTGTTTGTAATGAATGTTTAAAGTTAAACAAAAGATGGTATGACACAATGGTTGGATTTTCAATCAAATTAGAATGTACTACAATGCTTAAGACAGTTGTGTTACCAAAAAGAAAAATAATTGTGTAATCTGATGGTAGTGATAATGCAATGGAAAATGGGATTGAAAAAGTTGGATGCAAGAAAAATATGCATGTATGTTTGTGTATATAATATATTAATTATTCAAAATAATCCAAATTACTTTATATAAACAAATTCCTTTGTTAATAGGGTAGTTGATAACTAGTCTATGTGAAAAAAAATTATCTGAAGGAAGTCTCCAGCTGGGTTTCTAAAGCTTAATTTAACAAAGCTTCTACGTGTAATCTATTTTTAATTGGGGCTGGTGTAGTGTTAAGGGATTAGAGGTAACATTGTTAAAGAGGGTTCCATATTTATTGGCATAGAGAGAGGGAGATAGATAGACAAAGATAAATAGGAGGAAAAGATAAGTAAAATTGAGGGAGACATAAATAGTGAGATAAATTATTAAATTCATTTTTAAAATAATATTATATTTATATATTATATTCTATGATACAAATTATTAATAAACTATATAATATATTTTTTATAGTACAAATTAAAATAGTTTTTTTTTACTAAGAGAGGGGTTGGGGATAAATAGGACCTAGAGAGGAACAAAGAAATGGAGAGAGAAAAGTGATAAAGAGAGATAAAGAGAGAAGGGAAGACAAATATAGAGAGAAATAGGCAAAGAGAGGAGGATGGATTGAGAGAGAACTATCTCTATCTCTTTATGTTTCCCTGCATCTCTTTCTCCCTCTTTATATTTTCTACTAGATCTCTCTATCTCTCTCTCTTCCAATCCCTATCTCTCCAACTCTCCCTACCTCCCTATCACTACCTCTTAATATATATATATACACTTTACCTCTCTCCTTTCTCTCTTTCTCTTTGTGTCTCCCCTCTCTATCTATTTATATATCTATCTCCCTCTCTATACATCTCTACATATATCACTCCCATCTCTAGCTTTATCTTTCTATCTCTTCCTCTCTCATCCTCTCTATATATTTATCTTCCATCTCTATCTATCCCTCTCTTTATTTCTACCTTTCTTCCCTTACATATCCTTCTCTATATCCATCTCCATATCTATCTTTATCTTTATCTCTATCTCTATCACCTTACCTCTCTCTCACTCACTCTTCCCATCCTCTCTCTCTCCCTATTGCAAAAATAATATTAGCCTATTCGAAATGAACCCTAATTATCTTCCTAAATGGATCCCTATATGCGAATGTATAGTTTTGTGCGAACCCCAACCTTGGTACCTACAAAACAAAGAGAATAAACACCTCAAGTTAGATATTGGAAGCCAAAACAAGGATTCCCCATGAAATCAATTTACAATCTCAAACTAGGAAAGAAAATAGTGAAGAACACAATGAAAATGACAAAACAAAGATTAAATTCTAATTAGATGTGCAAACTCATGATCCTATGGGGGAATTGGTGCCAATTTGATGTGAAAATTTGCCCTTTCCCAATTCCTATGATGCAAGCTTTGAAGGTTGAAGAGATTGATCCACTTTGTTGGAGAAGAATGAGAACTCCAAGCTAAAATCTGCAAAAACCTAGCTATGACTCAATGATGATGGATGAAATTCAAGAGAGATTTGAGCATGGTAAATTTTCCTAGATTGTGGATGATGAAATGAGGCTATGAGCTCTTTATTTATAGAATTTCAAGATGGTTGAATGTCTGAATTTGAGCAATGTGGGACTAACATTCATCCAATGATATGATGCCACCTGTCAAGCTATGAATGGATGATGGATGTGCAAGATTTAGGGTTTGTGCCAATAAATGCATAATTTTGAATTTCAAATTTGTTGAAATGACATGCAAGCGGGAAGGGAAAATGCAATAAATGCCACTTGGCTCAAGGAAAAGGACATGTAAGATGAAGTTATTTCCTTGTTGGATGTACATGTTGACTTGGAATTTTTGAATTCAAATTGAGAGAATATTCCAAAAGATTCCTTGTGAGGAAAATAGATATTTAATAAATGAATTAAATATATTTTCAAGTGCAACTTGCATCATCTAGAGGATGTGAGATGAGATGCTTGATTAAATTAATCAAGGGTTAATTAATTTAATTAGAGAGGTTAGATGATGTAACCTATTTGACTAAAATTTATGGATTTATTTAAATCAAATAAGAGAGGAATATGAAAAGAGATTAATTAAATAAGTATTTTGATTTATTTAATTAAAAAGAGATGGTGTTAGATTAAATCAAATAAGGTTTTAATTTATTTAATTTAATGGATAGAATTTAGAGATTTAATCAAATAAATTGATAATTTAATTAAATAGGGATAATTAGATCAGATGAATTGATTTAATTAACAAGAGAGAGATGACTTAATTAGATAAAATGATTTATTTATTCAAGAGTGGAATATTGATGAATTTAATCAGATAGGGGAATTTGATTAAATAGTTAGACCGAGGGATGATTGAGGAAGAAGCAATGTTAGTATGTTAGGATCAGATGCACAATGTCAATCAGTCTATTTTACATGTCTAAATTTTTCCCCTCTTTGAAGCAATGCACATGTTGCATTGGTTCAAAGAATAAAAGATCTTGATCAAAGCCAAAAAATTTCTATATTTAAAAACTTACCCTACTGCTACATGGCAAGAGAAAATATGCCATTATAATGCCCCCTCGAGAGATCGGACAAATTTTTTTAAGTTTTTGTGTGATCTCACAAAAAAAGATGACAAAGTACCTGAAAGGTCCAAAAGGGTTATGAGAGGCTAAAAACGTGTTTAAATGCAATAAAGTGATGAAAAAAAAGCCTCAATTAGACAAAAACACATTGGGGGTCCAAAACCCTAGCAAGATAGCCAAACAGGATGAAAAAGCCCTAATTTTTAGGCTTAAAAGGGGCCCGAGGGGTCACTTTCAAGTCATTTTCACACACCTCTGCTAGCAACCTTGAGATGTGAGCTCTGATCCTTTGGTGATATGGTGCAACAACAACTTCCCCTACACATCACTTATCAAGTTCAGACATACCAACAGCCACCTGGCATCGGGGCACTAGTATGTGACCCTTACACAAGCTTTATTTTTTCATTCAATGTCTTAATTAATGCTTTAAAAGGATAGCTCACCTCTAGCGGTGCTATATAGCACTACTCGGCATTCAAACTACACCGCACGGTGCTATTTTGTGCCACAACGGTGTAGTTTAGAGTTTAGAAACTCTGAAACTAGGCTCGGGCTCGACGGGTCAGTTTGTTAAAGTGCATTGCAGCGGTGCATTTTTTCTCTGTTTGTGCTCGAGCACCAGAGTTTGAGTAAAATCAAACTGCGAGGCCATCACAAACTATGCTATTGGCGACGTTTCTGGAGCGTTCAATTGGGAATTTTTCAAAAAATTTAACACGTTGACCTTCCTTGATGCAGGATGCAGTAAGGGAGCTCTACTCTCAAGAGCACTAGTCATGAGATTTGGTGAGCATCTTACATGACCGAAGAGACAAGGATGAGGATTGACTAGGAGTTGCAGGATTATGGCACATTGCATACACAGTGCCCGTGCGTACCCAACTAGGGATGTTATCAGCGCTAGTCGAGAGGTGGCACAGGGAGATGTCATCATTTCAACTTCCCACTAGCAAGGCCACCATCACTTTGGAGGACATTTTGCACATTCTACGATTGCCTATTCATGGCCTACGAGTGATCTTTGATATGGACGAGGGATGCGAGTCCTACGTCAGAGTCCTCACCACATGGGACATCATCTATTGTGGGGGACAGATTGAGCTACAGTGCTATAGGGTTATAGCACCTCCCTACCGCTAGGCAGTTGCAACTATCATTTTAGGTCTCGTTGCCCTAGACAGATGAGGGTGATACCTCAATCCCGACTGGGGGTATTGTTGGGACTGGATGGTCTGAGATAGGCTGGTTCGCTTGGCATGGGGGCTTGTTCTTCTAGCTTTTCTTTATAGGGACCTTCATGAGTACGTTTACATGGACGACAGAGCGTTGGGGGCTCAGGTGACACTACTTCATGTCTAGGCATGGGAGCACATTTCTATTCTACATCCATGTGTTGTTCCAGTTCTGATGGGGGTAGATGATGCCCTAGTGGCACGATACAGAGGCGGTGTGTCCTTTACACACATTGGTGAGCACAAGATCCCCTACTGGAGGCGAGTCCTAGATGAGATGCTTGTTTTCACTTGGAGACAGTACCTTGGTTAGCTTGGATGGGCTGATGATGTTGATCAATTCTTTTATTACTGCTAGGACCTGTACATGCAGGGGCAGGAGCACACAATGATTGAGAAGTACCTACCTAGGCACATACAACATCAGTTCAAAGATCCGCATGATCAGCTAGATGACGACTATGTAGCCGTCCTTACTGAGAGCATGAGACAGGTGTCATGGGGACATGGCATTCCTACCTTTGAAGTATTCGATAGCTTCAGGCACTTGGTAGTTTGATCGTGGGCTTATGATCAGGGCCTAGTAGATCCAGGCACCACTCAAGCCTACAAGGATTGGTTTAGACCTCCACTTTGGTTGACCATTCTAGGTGAGGACCCAAATCCACGCAGAGTCAGGGGCAGAGGGAGAGGACAAGGGTGAGGACTGAGGGTTGAGATTCGATAGGATCCACCAGTTGTGCCCCCAATCCCACTAGGTCACAGAGATGTGTAAATGCAAGATCAGGATCAGGAGCCACCATGAGATGAGAATAAACCTCAGGTGCAGCCATATGTGTAGCCACAAGGACAGGCAGATGCTTGAGATGCACTGATTGTGCAGCTACAAGCCTAGGTCCAGGTGGTGACAGTGGAGAGAGATCAAGTGAGGGCTGAGAGAGAGCAGTTCAGGGCCGAGAGGGATCAGGCCGTGCAACAGAGATAGGTTGTGGAGCTACAAGAAGCTACAGAGCTAGGCCGCAGGTAGTAGATCAAGAGTATGATAGCCTCCTCCTCCCAGGGTACAGTGTTAGTGTGATCCTACATGGATGCCATCCGAGAGGTAGAGTACTACCGATGGGCTTATCACGAGGCCATAGCTAGAGCAGAGTGGGTCCCAAAGTATTTAGAGTAGACCAACCAGACACCACCAGAGGGTTA
Source organism: Sequoia sempervirens (assembly GCA_007258455.2). NCBI lineage: Eukaryota > Viridiplantae > Streptophyta > Pinopsida > Cupressales > Cupressaceae > Sequoia > Sequoia sempervirens. Next base: position 249,395,020 of record VDFB02000015.1, read on the forward strand.
CGGTAACCAGAGCGAGGGCAACATTCATAGGGATCGAGCTTGATTGAGATGATACATAATTTTTGTGCTTATGGGCTCATTTTTGATAGCCTAATGGGAATTCTGTATTGATTGACATATATTTATAGTGATCTGAATAATTCTTTGTACTATGACAGTGACATTATTGATGATATATATGAGCTGATTTTGATGCGATGTACCATGTTCTCCTTTATGCATGGATAGTTTATTTCTATATGCTTTGCAATGATGTCTTTTATGGATGCATTTATTTCTGATGATGCATGCATTATGATTATGACTAACAGATCTATATTATGTTAACCTATGATATGCAAATGTGATGGTCTATTTATGATAATGCAAATGTAACGGTCTATTTATGATAATGTGAATGCAATGGTATATTTATGATAATGTAAATGCAATGGTATAATATGTGAGATGATCGATGGTGCACATGCAAAATGATATGTAAATTATGCTTATGAAATGTTAATGAATGGATGCATATATGAATTTTGTACGTTTATGCCTATGTGGAATGATTTATGCAATGAATGTTTTATGTTGTTATTTATGAGATGATATGGGTAATAAAATATGAAATGTGATGGTCATGATATGATGAAGATGAAATATTGTTAATGTATAATGAGATGGTTTTATGAGATGCTTAGAATAACAAATGTTATTATCCTAAACATAATAAATGATGATGTATGTGACGGAATGATATGTTAATGCATAATGTAATGTGAATGTAAGGTGTTGGAATGATGTCATTTATGCAAGTATGTATGCCTAATGAATTAAATTCTTATATACCTATTGATTATGCAAAAAATGATTATGAAATCCTTATGTGATGATTTATATGATAGATGGTAATATGACAAGGTTGTGAAATGCAAATGAATGTTTTATGCAATGATTGATATAATGGCACGAGGTGTAATGTAATGGGTGAAATGCAATGACATGGATGCATGTATTTATGAAGAATGTTTGTGATAACCTATTTATATGATAGTTACAATGCAATGTGTATGTTTCCTATATGATATGTTTATGTGATATGCTAATGATTTGTGGATGCAGGATCGGTGACAATGATGGTGATGATGATCAACTATCATAGTACCTTGTTAGTGTGGTTAGTAAGAAAAGAAGAAGTCATTTCAATGAGACAAGATGATGCAAATTCAAATGATGATGAGGATGATGATTATTTTATGAATTAGGATTTTCAAACGGCCAATTTTTTTTATGTTTGATAACACACGTGGTATAATGCATCAAGGTATAGAAAACCAGGATGGTGTTGTACCCAGTGAGATGAACTTTGACTTAACAAGCATATAGGAGCATTCTTGTTCACACCTGACATACTGAAACCTTGCTAGGATGCACTTCAGAAGTTTCAGGCACCTCAGACCAAAACACGGAAAAGGTAAACCTATCCCTGCAATAGTCAACAAGTTTCCCTAGACCTCTTCCATACATACCTAACAAAGCAAGTAAATATTCACTGAGGTTATATTACAAGAATGTCCAACAAGCATAGCTGACAAAAGATAATGATTGTTTCCAAATTCCTATTTCTATAAATCCTCTATTTTAGGATATCATCGAGACGTCCTTGGAATGAGCACAAATAAGATAAGTCAAAACATAAAGATCAAGTAGACAAACAAACTGATGCTCTTCAATACTACTAATGGAAAAATGATGATAACTGAAACTTATTGCCAAAAGATAATGCCCATTGTAGGAAGGATTCATCCTATGACATGTTAGTGGATGGCAGCACATCATTTCACTTATCCAAAGTGCTCTAAGGGATAATTGATATGGGACCAACTGGATGATAAGTTACCAATACGAAGATGACCAACTTGCTTACGCACTGACTTAGACTTAAGACTTGATGTTTGGAGTTTTACTTTTAATCTGCTTGACTTGTTTATAACTATTTCACCAAAGGTTGATGATGACGATCAGTTTATTATGAGTTGTGCTTATTGCTGGTGCAAGCGAGATGAGGTGGATGGTTTTTTCGAATATTTGGATTTTTTTGATGTTTTGCAATGTTTTGCGGCTATTTTTGGTTTTTTTTTGAGATTTTGCAAATGTTTTGCGTTTTTGATTTTCCAATGTTTTTCAGATTTTCTGAGATTTTGATGAAGAGACTAACCTAGAGACCTATCCTAGGGGTCTTGAGGGCTGATCAATAGATGAGACTTTCCTACGTTATACATGCAAAAACCACATAGTTTGACTAACGACTTGACCGATTTACAGATGATATATATGATGAGATATCAGTTTATTATGATGGACTCCTAAAGGATTGACCTAAGTGTCTCGGGGGATGATCAAAGATTAACCTTGCCTATGTTCAAGCTTAGATATGACGTAGTTTGACAAGATGACTCTATTTTTGACTTTTTGACTGAATTTTTGACTTGTTTTGGGATTTTGATATGTTTTGATGTTTCTGGAGTTTGTGACTTTTTGATGTTTTTGGATTTCTGATTTTCTGATATTTTTGGATTTTTTTATTTGAGGAATTTAAGATCATACACGAATCTAATCTGATAAGAACATGCCCCTAGCGTGATGCAATAGACTACTACGATAAAGGTAGGACAAACTAACCTTGAGGATGGGTCGAGTAGTACTAGGAGGGATCATGATACAAAAATAGGACCAAGCTATGGTGCGGATGGGAGTGGATGAGTGATGGATGGAGACCCAAATGTGATGGATGATGGAAGCGAAATGGATGGATGATGTAGAACAAGCCACAAAGATCCTAGTGGATGGGAAGTACTTATTTACACAAGGTGCCTATTTGCTAGGTTTTCACTGAGGTACTTGCCCAAAGTGCCACCGAAGTGGTTTTCACTAGAGGACAATTTTTTTGACCCTTTTTTCTAATTTTTTTGGATTTTTTTGTTGCCAACAAGATGCTTGTTTTCCAAGTTTTCACTGAAGTAACCATTTTTTAGGACATTTTCTAATTTTTTTGGATTTTTTGGTTCTATACCCTTAAAGATTTAGGCATAAAACTTTTTGAGATGGGAGCTATTCATGGGCTCCTGCAGAGGTTCCCCTTTGAGTGTTGATAACTGATATGCCCCTAATTTGTAACTTGTTGTGATGATGAACAGTCCCAGCCAATTGGGTTCAAACTTGCCTTTGTTGCTTGGGTTTGGGACATTCATTTGATTTTCTTTTAAGACTAGTTCTCTGACTTGGAAAGTCCTACTTCTAATTTTCTTATTATAGCTTTGTTTGATTCTATTCTAATAGACTTGCAAATGATTCAAACCATCGATTCGTCTTTCATCCAATAACTCTAACTCATTTAGTCTCGATACTCTGTATTCTTCATCCATGATGAGGTTTTGCAGTGATATCTTGAGGGATGGGAGCTCGATCTCACTGGGGAGTATGGTTTCTGATCCGTAGACCAAGGAGAAGGGGGTGGTGCTAGTGGGTGTGTGGATGCTAGTTTGATAGGACTAGAGGGTGGGATTAAGCTGTAGATGCCAGTCATGACCTGCGTTATTGACTATTTTCTTAAGGATTTTGAGGATGGTTTTGTTTGTAGCTTCTGCTTGGCCATTGCCTTGAGGATAGTATGGGGTGGAGAAGTGATCCCGGATTTTGAATTTCTCGCACAAGTCAGGAACCTTCTGGTTCTTGAATGGTGTCCCATTATTTGAGATAATGGCTTGTGGAACACCGTAACGATAAATGAGATAGTTCAAGATGAATTTTGAGATCTACTTCCCAGTTATATATGTCATGGTTATGGCTTCCACCCACTTAGTGAAGTACTCAGTTGTAGATATGATGAATTTCTAGCCATTGGATGAGGTGGGTGTGATTTTTCCAATGAAATTGAGTCCCCACTGTAAAAAGGGCCATGGTGTGATAATAGGGTGAAGTTGTTGAGCTAGTACATGGATGAGGTCCCCATGCTACTAACATTGTAGAAACTTTCTTGTGTGATCATGTGCTTCTCTTTCCATTGTGGGCCAGTAATACCCCATCCTCAATAATTTCTTGGTTATGGTCATTCCGCTTGAGTGTAAACCACAGATACTATTGTGTACCTTAGTTAGAGAAGTTAATGCCTCCTCAACATTTAAGCAGCATAGGAAGGTACCCTTTATGATTTTGCGGTATAGGGTATAGCCTAGGATGAAAAATCTAGATGCCTTTTCAACAAAGGTTCATTTTAGGTTTGATGGTAAACCAGCTGGTATAATTCCTATGCAAAGATATGTGTAGATGTCACGGTACCAAGGATCACCAGGACCAACGATTTCGCACACGAATTCTGATTCTGGTACCTCAAATGCAGGAACGAGAAGCTGCTCAATCAAGAATTCATATTTTAGAACCTTGTGATGGATGTTTAATAGGGACCCAATTGTTTCCATTGCATATGCTGCTCTATTTTTGGTTCTTAGAATTTTCTCAAATATTATGTCAATGAAGGATTCTTTTAGAGTCTCCACCAATTTATTTTAAGGAGTGAGATTGTCATCCTTGGTCTGATATTTATTATTGATTTGATTTATGATCAACTGAGAGTCTCCATACACTTTGAGAGCTATGATGTTCCATTGCATTGCTATCCTGAGACCTATGGTTAAGGCCTCATATTCTACAATATTATTAGTGCAAGGAAATGCCAATTTGTATGACCTTGGTATGTAATCCCCTTGTGGGGTGATGAAGAAGACACCAGCTCATGATCTGTGTTGTGTGTATGAGCTGCTGAAGTATAGTTTCCAATGGTTAGCTACGTTGATGTTAAAAATGGACTCATCTGGAAACTCTGAGACAAGAGGATTCTAAGAATAAATAGGTGCCTCCACTAGTTGATCTGCAATAACTTGACCTTAATTTTCTTTTGCTCTACATACTCAATGTCATATTCTGATAATAACATTACCCATATTTCCATTCTTCCTGTGAGCATTTCCTTTGATAAGAGATACTCGAGGGGGTCAATTTTGGTGATGAGCTTTATCTTGTGTGCCAATATGTAATGTCTAATTTTTTGTGATGCAAAAACTACTATGAGGCATGCTTTCTTGATGAATGAGTAGTTTAGCTCATGACCGACCATTGTTCTATTGATATAGTAGATATCCCTCTCTGTTCCATTTTCATCATGCTAAGCTAAGAGAGCTCCAAGGGCTATTGTTGTTGTTGATACATATCAAATCAATGGTTTTCTTGGAATAGGTGGCATTAAGATTGGTGGTGTCAGTAGATATTCCTTTATTTTTTTAAATGCCTCTTCACACTTCTTGGGATTTAGTTTAACTTTGTATTCCTCCAGTCTGTCAAAGATAGCACCTAGGGTTGCTATGTGATCTTTTCTTTTTCGTGACTTAGCTAGAATGTCATCAACATAATCTTCAACTGTTTTATGGATCATGTCATGGAATATCAATGTCATGGCCCTTTGATATGTTGCTCCTGCATTCTTTAGGCCAAATGACATCATGTTCCAATAGTAGGTACCCCATGGAAAAGTGAAATCCATCTTATGTTGATCTTCTTTTGCTATCACGATCTAGTTGTATTCTAAAAATCTGTCCATTAGTCATAGCTTCTCATGTCCTACTGTCATGTCTACTATCATGTCATTGTTGGGAAGTGGGAAATCATCCTTGGGACATGCCTTGTTCAAATCTCTGAAGTCTGTACAAATTCTATTGAATCCATCAGGCTTTGAAACAAGTACCAAATTTGACACCCATTATGGATAATCTATTGGTCTTATGAATCCTACATCTATCTCAGCAAATTTTTGAGCTCCATTTTGACCAATAAGGCGATTTAAGGATGTATTTTTTGAAGCTTTTGTTTGACTAGTTTTGCTTCTGGATAAACTGCTAAACAATGAACCATAGTTTTTGGATCAAGCCCTAGCATGTCAGCATAACTCCATGTGATGTTTATTTTCCTTTCCCTTAGGAATGTTGCTAGGAGTTCTTGCTCTTCTAATAATAGTGATTCCACATAAAATGTGATATGCAGATCTCCTCTATTCCTAGGTTGATAAGATTGCATATTTTAGCCAAGACTGATGACTTCTCCTGATGAATAGCTCTTAAAGGAAGATTGAATCCTTCATCCTCGGGCACCTCAGAGAGTTTTTCACTATTGGATACATCCTTTCTTTTTACTTTTTTCTTGTCAGAGAGTGCCACAATGTGGTTTTCACTCAAGGACTTGGATATGATTCTTAGTTTCTCACTTTTGTGACTAAAGGATTCAATTGTTTCCCCATAATAGGCATGTGTGTCCAACTCTATTATAAACCTTGCCTTATGATCTCCATCTAGAATGTTATCCCTCAATACCATGAATTCAGAGAGTGCTTCATCATTTTCAAATGTATCAAGAACTGGTGGTCCTTGTTGGTCGTAGTCGATGAGTTGGGGTATACTAAACATATCTCATGATTTTTTTGTTCTAGTTCGAAGGATAGGGTACTAATCATACACAGGGTGGTATCCTCAAATAACCTAGGTAGATTGGTCATGGTATCTTCGTCATCACTACTAATGTAGGCCTCTGTTATAAAGTTATGTATGTCTCTACCTATGGTTATTAGTGAGCGTGCTTCTCCTAGTATTGGCTGAGGAGAAATATTAACCATTCTAATCAGAGTACCTCAAACACGTATGGTTATACTCGAAGGAGTACATCCAAGGCCAAGATTTGTTATGGGTCACATCTCTGGCATGATAGGTATTATGAGCCCATTGTCATTTTGTGCCAGTCTTTGGTTTCTGTCGTAGCCCATTGCGAGCATCATTTGTAGGCCCTTGCTTGTCTCATCCATTGGTAATTCAGGTGTCGTTCTTTCATCTTGATATAACATGTGAGATGGATCTTCTTCAATACCCTCTCGGCTAAGGTCTCCCCATCTTGTGAATTCGGGATAGTCTTACGGAAACATTTGTGATGTGGAAGCTTGGTTCTCTTGTGGGCGTCCACGTGATCTAGGAGATTGTGGTAACTCTCCTATCACAAAAGCATTGTTAGGGAGCTTGTAGCTTCCACCCATCCTCCTAGATGATGAGTTTGATGTCAGAGATGGTAGGGATGGTGGGAGTGGCAGGCATCTCTGTCACAGAAGTGGATGCGAGAGTGACAGGGTTGATGTATGGTGTGGATGGGCCCTCATCATTTTTTGGAACTTGGGGGATTTTTTAATACTTTTCCTCAAGATTTTTGCAATATGAGAAAGGTTCAAGACCTCCATGGATAGTAACCTCTTGTCCATTATGAGTAAATTTCACACATTGGTGGAAGGTTGATGCTACGAATTTCATCGCATGGATCCATGGATCTCCCAGGAGGATATTATATGGAAAATCAAGATCCAAGACCTGACAAGTGGTTTCCATGAGAGTTAACCCTACTTGAATAGGGAATTTGATCATGCCCTGAAACACTCTTTCTTGGTCATCATATGCTCTTATCATGATGCCCTTTCCATTGTCGATGGAATCTTCTGATATTTTCCATTGCTTGATGAGGCTTAGGGAACATATGTTTAAGCCCACACCTCCATCCACCAAGACCCTTTTGATTTTACTATTGTGTACAATGGCTTCCAAGTGAAGTGCACAGTTGTGAGATGGTTGGGCAGTGAAATCTTGGTTATAAAATGTAAGGAGATTAAGCGTTATGATATTTTTGATGAAAGCTTAGAATTGCTCCACATCGAGATCTGCAGGGACAGTGGATGAGGCTAATTCTTCCTCAAGGATCTTTTTATGTGCTGATGATATTTTTAATAACTCCACGATGGATCTTTCGATACTAAGCACCTTAGAGATCAATTAATCATATGTGGTGATGCCTTGAACCTTGAGATGAAATGCCAAGCGACCTTCAAGGTTGGCTATGATGGTGCAAACTTGTTGTTCTTCTGGCATGGTCCACTTGCTCTGATTGACCTTGGATCACCATTGTTGGAGGAATGAGGTGAATGATTCACCCTTTCCTTGTTTTAGAGCTGAGAGTTCTTCGAGACTAAGATCCATTGCAATGTTGCATGAATAATTTTTAATGAGTGTGTCCCTAATTTCTTGGAATGTTCTAATGCCTAAAGCTAAGTGAGAGAACCATTCTATAGCATGGCCTGCCAAGCTCCAAGGAAATAGCTGCATCAGATAAGTATCCTCATATGCAACCTCCATGCAATGAACCTAGAATTCCCTGATGTGATCTTCAAGGTTTCCCATCCCTCGATATTTGTCAAATTTGGGATTTCAAATCCCTTGGGGAATGGTTTCATTATCAAGCTCCTATCAAATGGATAGGGACACAAGTTGCTTGGTTTTCTGGTTGTTCGCCCTGATTGAAGGTTGAGTACTTGTTGTGAGAGCAACCTAAGTTGTGTCATCACATCATTTTTGGGATTAGGGGGTGGGATGAAAGTGTTTTGGGGTGTTTCAATCATGGGTTTGATGGGTAGGTTGGTCGGTGCATTGTTTGATGGTATCTATATGTTCTGTTGAGTGAGGAAGGCTTCCACCTGCTTTTGTATGTACAACAATTTTTGTTGATCTTGTTGTTGTTGCACTAAGATTTTTTATTGTTGCGCTTGTTGTTGTGCTTGTTGTTGTTCCAACAATGCTTGTTGTTGGGCTGCCAATTCTGCTACTTCTTGTTGCTCTTGATATTGCCTTAATGCTTGCTAATATGCCTGCAATTGCCCTACTTGTCTTTGTGCATTGATTTGTTCTTGATATTTTGCTTGTTGTGCCTGATATTGAGCTTGCGCTTGTGCTGCCTATGCTTGTGTTGCTTGTTGTTGCAATAAAATTTGTGCTTAAGCGGCCCTTTGTGCTTGCAATGCTTGTGCAACTTGTGCAGCTTGGGTGGCTTGTTGTTGTTTTTGCAATAACTCTTGGGCTTGCGTGGCTTGTTGCGCTTGCAAGGCAGCTTGGGCTGCTTGGGCGGCTTGCACAGCTTGAGCAGCTTGTTGTTCAACTTTTAGTTTCTGAACTTGTCGGTATCATCTTTGGAAAGTAGCTTGCAATGCCACGTTGTATTGGATTGATGTGGTTGAAGTTGGTGGTGGTGGTGGATTTGGAATGGTTTTGTGAAGGTGGTGTTGGTGTTTTGAATGATGGATGGTGGTATTGATATGGTTGGTCCTTGGGAGACCATGCTTTGTGATGTTAAGGGTGTGTTTGATGGCGTTGCAATTGCTTGTGCATTTGTCATTTTTTCTTGTGATATCAACGACAAATTTTGAGTGTTTGGCATAATGCTTTGATTGATATTTGGGATAGTAGTTTGATTGATATTTGGTAGAGGGGGAAGCCCTAAAACAAGGAGTGGTGCGGATGATGATGGCAATGGTGGGAGAGGTGGAAATGTAAGGGGTGTGGGTTGTTGCGAGAATTTTGTGGTGTCAAATATTCCCCCTAGTCTGAACATATCTCCCTCTTCTTGTGAATTTGTGAGAAGAGGTGTTTGAGGTGTTGCATGAAAAAGTGATGAGGATGGATCGTGATGGAATGTGAGAGGAACATTTTTGTGTAATGGGTTTTGGAGTATGTTTTGTTCAAAGGTGGTGTTTGCATCCCAATTTTGATTATTAACAAGAGGGTGTGTTTGAATTGCATTGAGAAATGCACTTCCCTTATTAACATTGGGTTGGGTTGGAGCAAATGATGTTGTGACTTATAGAATGTTTTGCATGATGTTTTGAGATGGGGGTGTGGATGAAATGGGAATGATGGTTGAAATTGGCAGAAAAGATGTCTCCACTATGGTACTCACATCAAAATTTGAAGGTAACTTGGCCCCTTGTTTCACTAGCTCAAGCATGTATAACAAGGGTTGAGCCTCATCATGATGTTGATGATTCTATGGTTGTCCAGATTTTGGAGCATTTCAATTATTTCCTCAAGAGACATTCCAAAAGTAAGGTCCTCTCCTTGGTTTTCTTCTTGCGTATTTTGCGATGATGATAGGGTCAACAAATTACTTGATTCGACATGATTCATTTCTGCATTTTTTTGGCTAAGATTGCTTGAAACCGGTGTTTATTTATTGCCTTCCATACTCTTATTGTATTGAGATCTAGTTAGAACCATAAAAGAAAGATCAATCTTCAAGAATATGGGAGATGAACCTCTTGATTCTTTAGATCAATCATTATTTTATGCCCCAAAGTAGAAAGTTTTTATTTTTATTTTTTTTTGGATTTGAGATTTTGTCCTTGATTTTGTTTTTTATTTTGATTTGGATTTTTGAACAAAAAGACCCTAAGATGTTGGATGATGATCTAAGGGATAGCCTTGTTCAAAGTATGATTATTTGAATATGTGTGAGGAGAAGGATGCATCTACCTACACCTATTCAAACAAGATGGTCATTTCACTAAGTATATGAAGAAGGATTCATCCACATATAACAAGTTAGACAAGATGATCTTGATAACTTTGACTAAGTATATGCAAAAGGATGCATCTACACATACCTAGCCAAAGTTGATTTTGATAATTTTTTCAAGGATTAAGTCTCAATGATTTTGATGATTTTTATTTTTCCACAAAAGCCTAGTATTAAGGATGATTTCAAGATTTTCCAAAAGGTGATGATGAGATGATTTTGTTTTGATGTTTTGGAGGATGGATGAAAAAAAGATTTTGATTTTCTTTGATCCTAAGATGAACCTAAAAGGGACACTTTTTTTAACTAGACCTAGGTATTGAAGAGTATGCAAATGCTTCCTAAAGACCTTTGTGACCAAGAAATTATTTCATTTGAACATTCATTTTAAAATTTTCAACCAATGATTTCTTTTTCTTTTGGGGTTGTGAGTCTTCAACACATATGAAAGTTCATTTTGCTTAGCTTTGCTTAATGTCTTTATTTTACAAAAAAAACTTTCTTCGATTAGGTTTTCAAACTAACATGTCCAATGTCTTAATTTATTCAAACCCCACAAGTTATGTTATGTGGAAATTCAATGAACTTAAGGCAAGGGTTTTCCTATTGTTTACTTAAGGAGACAAATTGAGATATAATCCAATGTTTAGAAACCTCTAAGGATGTGAATCCAAAGTGAAGGAAATAACATATGGATTGATTCAATTGTATTTGTATTCAAAATATTTTGAATTTTGGATGAGGTTCAAGTGTTTGTTTTCAGGATGTTTTCGATCAAGCAATGCATTTTGTAACCCAAGAATAAGTACAATCCTATGGATGTGTAAGACAATATTTGTTGGATTCCCACTTGGACAAGTCCAACTATGCTTATCTCTAGCGAATGGTTAGATGCTTGACCCCATTGGCTCCCCTCCATGACACTCACTTATATAGGGGAGCCAAGCATCAACACCCAAGAAACTCCCATGGCATGTTTTCCATTTCTATTAGAAGACCGTAAAAGTGTGGGGTGGCTTGAGAATGACCATTTTTGCACCAACAAGTAGTTTAAAGGATTTTGGAATTTTCTAGCACATGGGATTTAGTAAGGACTTTCTGTTCATGGAGATTGACCCATATGGCAAGAGTCCCCTTTTGGATCCATCTTATCGAAATCAACCGCGTGATATTGGTGTTTACGCCAATACCAACATTTACATACCGGTTGGAAATACTCTTGGCTTTAGAGTGTTACCGGTTGAGTCGTTCCCTTGAATGAGTACTTTTTCCCAAAGGTAGACTCTCTAGGATAAACAAAAGAGAATGAAGAACAATATTCATTACTCGATCAATCCTTGTTGGCAACAAAGATAGAGAATATATGCAACAATGCCCCCACTCACACTCGCACAAAATGTTCAATTTTAAACCCAAATCGAAGTGTGGAGGTGATCGCTTTGTCTCACCCTAAAGTCATGAAAAAGGTCTTTTGATTATCAAGATCACTATAAATCACGAGAGAAGTGCATACGTCCTTTTTCAATGGCTTTAGTTTAAGTAAGCACTAAATGACAACTGAGAGACAATTTGTTCAATTGTTAATCCTATAAAAAAAATCTAGTAAGTTGTGATTGTAAAGTTCATTTTTTTCCTTTGCAAGAAATAAACAAAAAGATTCTTTTTAAACCCAAATGAAGACTAGTGCCCTAAGAAATAAGTGCTAATAATTCCTTGAAGAAGTGTTAAACAAAAACTAAAGTGTTTAAAAACACATTGATTGGATGAAATATCATCATCATGCTCCTCCTTCCTTTGTTTTCGATTTCCAACCTACAAGTGAGAGAAACCAGTTAGATTTTGGAAAATACAGAAGTTAAAAAAACTAGAAAATAGAAGACACATTAATCATAAATCAAAAGCATGTGCTAAAATCAAAATTTTCCCTTTTTACTGTCTTCCAGCGTCGCAGTTTGTTCTCCAAGTGGTACCCTAATAGTGTCGCTTACTAGTTAGTGGCACTCTGTGTTGAGACAAAGAGCTCAACTGCATCACAATTTTTGTCGAGTGTCACAACTTCCTTCCACCATCACAATTTTTAAAAATTTGAAAATTCTTGCAAGTCAACGAGTCCAGCGGCAGAGTTTCAAATTCAAATATTTTGGTAGGATGAGTCCACCGTTGTAGTTTTTGTTTTAAGCAGTGCCATATTGTGACACTAAAGAGCCAACGGTGCCAAAATAGCAACACTGAGCTCCCAATGTTGGAATTTCCTGTGTCAATGAAAATGGAGAATTTTCAAGAAAATATAGGAAAGAATGATTTCAAGCCCTCCTTTTAGCACCAAATGTGTGAACTCCAACCTTGGTACCTAAAAAACAAAGAGAATTAACACCTCAAGTTAGATATTGCAAGCCAAAAAAGGACTCCCCATGAAATCCATTTACAATCTCAAACTAGGAAAGAAAATAGTGAAGAACACAATGAAATTGACAAAACAAAGATTAAATCCTAATTAGATGTGCAAACTCATGATCCCATGGGGGAATTGGTACCAATTTGATGTGAAAATTGGCCCTTTCCCAATTCCTATGATGCAAGATTCGAATGTTGAAGAGATTGATCCACTTTGTTGGAGAAGAATGAGAACTCCAAGCTAAAATCTGCATAAACCTAGCTATGACTCAATGATGATGGATGAAATTCAAGAGATATTTGAGCATGGTAACTTTTCCTAGATTATGGATGATGAAATGAGGATATGAGCTATTTATTTATACAATTTCAAGATGGTTGAATGTCTAAATTTGAGCAATGTGGGACTAACATTCATCCAATGATATGATGCCACTTTTCAAGCTATGAATGGATGATGGATGTGCAAGATTTGGGGTTTGTGCCAATAAATGCATAATTTTGAATTTTAAATTTGTTGAAATGACATATAAGAGGGAAGGGAAAATGCAATAAATGCCACTTGGCTCAAGGTAAAGGACATGTAAGATGAAGTTATTGCCTTGTTGGATGTACATGTTGAGTTGGAATTTTTGAATTCAAATTGAGGGAATATTCCAAAAGATGCCTTGTGAGGAAAATAGAGATTTAATAAATGAATTAAATCTATTATGAAGTGAAACTTGCATTATGTAGAGGATGTGACATGAGATGAGATTAAATTAATCAAGGGTTAATTAATTTAATGAGAGAGGTTAGATGATGTGACCTATTTGACTAAAATTTATGGATTTATTTAAATCAAATAAGAGAGTAATATAACAAGAGATTAATTAAATAAGGATTTTGATTTATTTAGTTAAAAATAAATGGTGTTAGACTAAATCAAATAATATTTTAATTTATTTAATTTAATGGATAGACTTTAGAGATTTAATCAAATAAATTGATAATTAAATTAAATAGGGATAATTAGATTAGATGAATTGCTTTAATTAACAAGAGAGAGATGACTTAATTAGATAAAATGATTTATTTATTAGAGACTGGAATATTGATGAATTTAATCAGATAGGGGAATTTGATTAAATGGTTAGACCAAGGGATGATTCAGGAAGAAATGATGTTAGTAATTCAGGATCAAATGCACAATGTCAATCAGTATATTTTACATGTTTACATTTTGCCCCTCTTTGAAGCAATGCACTCGTTGCGTTGGTTCAAAGAATAAACGATCATGATCAAAGCCAAAAAAAATTGATATTTAAAAACTTGTCCCACTACTGCATGGAGAGAGAAAATATTCCATTATAATGCCCCCTCGAGAGATTAGACGAAAGTTTTTAATTTTTTGGGTGATCTCACAAAAAAAGATGACAAAGTACCTGAAAGGTCCGAAAGGGTTCTAGCAGGCTATAAACATGTCTAAATGCAATAAAAAATTGAAAAAAAAACCTCAATTAGACAAAAACAGGTTTGAGTGTCCAAAATCCTTTTAGGACAGCCAAATAGGGTGAGAAAACCCTAATTTTTAGGCTTAAAAGAGGCCTAAAGGGTCACTTTCAAGTCATTTTCACACACCTCTGCTAGCAACCTTGAGATTTGAGCTCTGATCCTCCAATGATATGGTGCAACGACAGCTTCCCCTGCATATCACTGATCGAGTTTAGACATACCAGCCACCACCTGGCATCAGGGCACTGGTATGTGACCCTTATGCAAGCTTTGTTTTTTCACTCAGTGCCTTAATTAATGCTTTAAAAGGATAGCTAGCCTCCAATGGCATTATATAGCATCGTTTGACATTAAAATTGTGCCGCATGGTGTTGTTTTGTGCCATAGTAGCGTAGTTCAAATTTTAAAAACTTTGATGCTGGGCTCGAGCTCGGCAGGTCAGTTTGGTAAAGTGCATCACGACGGTGCCCTTTTCACCCAAATTGTGATGCTGGAAGGGAAACTGCACTGCAACAATGCATTTTTGCTCTTTTTGGGCTTGAGCATCAGAGTTTGAGTAAAATCAAACTGTAATGCCATCACAAAATACGTCACTGGGGACGTTCTGGAGTGTTTGATCAGGAGTTTTTCAAAAAAATTAACACGTTGACCTTCCTTAATGCAGGATGCAGTGAGGGAGCTCTACTCTTGGGAGCACCGATAACGAGATTTGGTGAGCGTCTTATAGGACTTGAGCGATAGGGACCAGGATTGACTAGGAGTTGTAGGATTATGGCACATTACGTACGCAGTGCCCGTGCACACCCACCTAGTGATGTTATTAGCGCTAGCCGAGAGGTGACACAGCAAGATGTGGTCATTTCATCTTCCCATTGGCAAGGCCACCGTCACTGTGCAGGACGTTTGGTGCATTCTATGATTGCCTATTCATGGCCAATGAGGGATCTTTGATATGGATGAGGGACATGAGTCCTACGTCAGAGTCCTCACCACATGGGACATCATCTACTACAAGGGACAAATTGAGCTAGAGCACTACAAGGTTGCACCTATCATTTCGGGTGTCATTACCCCAGATAGACGAGGGTGTTACTTCATTCCTGTCTAGGGGTATTGTTGGGAGCAGATGGTCTGAGATAGGTCAGTTCACTTTTCATGGGGACCTATTCTTCTAGCTTAGCTTTACAAGGACCTTCATGAGTACATTTAAATGGACAACAAAGTGTTGGGGGCTGGGATAACACAACTTCACATCTGGGCGTGGGAGCACATTTTTGTGCTACATCCATGTGTCATTCCAGTTCTGATGAGGGTAGCAATGCCCTAGTGGCACGATATAGAGGTGGTGTGTCCTTTACACACACTAGTGAGCATGAGATCCCCTACTAGAGGTAGGTCTTAGATGAGATGCTTGTTTTCACTTGGAGACCGTACCTTGGTCAGCTTGGATGGGCTAACGATGTTGATTAGCTCTTTTATTACCGCTAGGACCAGTACATGTAGGGGCATGAGCACATGATGATTGAGAGGTACCTGCCTAGGCATGTACAACATCAATTTAGAGAGCCACATAATTAGCTAGATGACGAATATGTAGCCGTCTTTGCTCGCAACATGACACAAGTGTCATGGGAACATGGCATTCCTACCTCTGAGGAAGTCAATAGCTTCAAGCACTTAGTAGTCTGACTGTGGGTTTATGATAAGGGCCTAGCAAATCCAGGCACCACTTAGGCCTATAGGAACTGGTTCAGACCTCCACTTCAGTTGACTATTCCATGTGAGGACCCAGATCCACGTAGAGTTAGGGGCAGAGGGAGAGGAAGAGGGCAAGGACCGAGGGTTGAGATTCAACAAGATCTACCAATTGTGCCCACAGTCCACCAGGTCACGAAGATGTGCATATTCAAGATCAGCAGCAGGAGCCACCATGAGATGACGATCAGCCTCAGGTGCAGTCACATGTGTAGCCATAGGGATAGGTAGATGCTCGAGATGCACTAATTGCGTAGCTGCAGGCCCAGGTCTAGGCAGTGACAACAGAGAGAGATCACACGAGGGCTGAGAGAAAGAAGCTCAGGGCCAAGAGGGATGAGGCTGTGCAATAGAGAGGCTACGGAGCTACAGGTTGCGGAGCTACAAGCAGCTACAAAGCTAGTCCGCAGGCAGCAAATTGAGACTATGATAACCTCCTCCTCCCAGGGTATAGTGCCAATGTGATCCTACAAGGATGCCATCCAAGAGGTAGAGTACTACCGATGGGCTTATCACGAGGTCATACCCAGAGTAGAGTGGGTCCTAGAGTATTCAGAGTAGGACATCCTGAGACCACCAGAGGGTCATGGTGACAGGGGCAAGGGCAACATTCATAGGGATCGAGCTTGATCAAGATGATACATACTTTTTGTGCCTTATGGGCTCATTTTTGATAGCCCGATGGGAATCTTGTACTGATGGACATATATGTACAGTGACATTATTGATGATATATATGAGCTAATTTTGATGCAATGTACCCTGTTCTCCTTTATGCATGGATAGTTTATTTCTATATGCTTTGTAATGATGTCTTTTATGGATGCATTTATTTCTGATGATGCATGTGTTATGATTATGACTAATAGATCTATATTATGTTAACTAATGATATGCAAATGTGATGGTCTATTTATGATAATGAAAATGCAATGGTCTATTTATGATAATGCAAATGCAATAGTCTAATATGTGAGATGATATGATCGATGGTACACTTGCAAAATGATATGTAAATCATGCTTATGAAATGTTAATGAATGGATGCATATATGAATTTTGTATGTTTATGCCTATGTGGAATGATTTATGCAATGAATGTTTTATGATGTTATTTATGAGATGATATGGATAATAAAATATGAAATGTGATGGTCGTGATAAGATGCAGATTAAATATTGTTAATGTATAATGAGATGGTTTTATGAGATGCTTAGAATAACAAATGTTATTATCCTAAACATAATAAATGATGATGTATGTGATGCAATGATATGTTAATGTGTAATGTAATGTGAATGTAAGGTGGTGGAATGATGTCATTTATATCATGGTAATATGAAATGGTTATGAAATGCAAATGAATGTTCTATGCAATGATTGATATAATGGCATGAGGTGCAATGTAATGGGTGAAATGCAATGACATGGATGCATGTATTTATGAAGAATGTTTATGATAACCTATTTATATGATGATTAAAATGCAATGTGTATGTTTCATATATGATATGTTTATGTGATATGCTAATGATTTGTGGATGTAGGATCGATGACAATGATGCTGATGATGATCAACTGTCATAGTACCTTGTTAGTGCGGTTAGTAAGAAAAGAAGAAGTCATTTCAATGAGACACAAGATGATGCAAATGCAAATGATGATGATGATGATGATGATGATTACTTGCCGAGGAATTGGGATTTTCAAAGGGCCAAATTTTCTTATTTTTGATAACACACGTGGTATAATGCATCAAGGTATAGAAAACTAGGATGGCGTTGTACCCGGTGAGATGAACTTTCAATTAACAAGTAGATATAAGCATTCTTGTTCACACCTGACATAGAGAAACCTTGCTAGGATGCACTTCATAAGTTTCAGGCACCTTAGACCAAAAGACGGAAAGGTAAACCTATCCCTGCAATAGTCAACAAGTTTCCCTAGACCTCTTCCATACATATCTAACAAAGCAAGTATTCGCCAAGGTTATATTACAAGAACGTCCAACAAGCATAGCAGAAAAAAGATAATGATCATTGCCCCATTCCTATTTCTCTAAATCCTTTGTTTTAGGATATCATCGAGACATCCTTGGAATGAGTGCAAATAAGATAAGTCAAAACATAAAGACCAAGTAAAAAAAAACTGATGCTCTTCAATACTGCTAATGGAAAAATGATGTGTTTTCTAAGGATGATAACCAAAACTTATTGCCAAAAGATAATGCCCATTGTAGGAAGGATTCATCCTAGGACATGTTAGTGGATGGTGGCACATCATTTCATTTATCCAAAGTGCTCTAAGGGATGATTGATATGGGACCAAATGGATGATAAGTTACCAATACGAAGAGATGACCAACTTTCTTACGCACTGACTTAGACTTAAGACTTGACGTTTGGAGTTTTACTTTTAATCTGCTAGACTTGTTTCTAACTTTTTCACCAAAGGTTGATGGTGACGATCAGTTTATTATGAGTGGTGCTTATTGTAGGTGCAAGCGAGATGAGGTGGATGGTTTTTTTGAATATTTGGATGTTTTTGATGTTTTGCAATGTTTTGAGGCTATTTTTCGTATTTTTTTGAGATTTTGCAAATGGTTTGATTTTTTGATTTTCCAATGTTTTTGGGATTTTCTGAGATTTTGACCAAGAGACTAACCTAAAGACCTATCCTAGGGGTCTCGAGGGTTGATCAACAGATGATCCTTGCCTACATTATACACACAGAGACCACGTAGTTCGACTAACAACTTGACCAATTTACAGATGATGATATACATGATGAGATGTTAGTTTATTATGATGGACTCCTAAAGGATTGACCTATGTGTCTCTGGGGATTATCAAAGGTCAACCTTGCCTACGTTCAAGCTCAGAGATGATGTAGTTTGACAAGACGACTCTGTTTTTGACTTTTTCACTGAAATTTTGACTTGTTTTTGGATTTTGATATGTTTTAATGTTTTTGAATTTTCTTATTTTTTGATGTTTTTGGATTTTTTGATTTGAGGAATTTAAGATCATACACGAATTTGATCCAATAAGAACATGCCCCTAGCGTGATATAGTAGACTACTCTGATAAAGGCAGGAGAAACTAACCTTGAGGATGGGTCGAGTAGTACTAGGAAGGATCATGATATGAAAATAGGACCAAGCTATGGTGAGGATGCGAGTGGATAAGTGATGGATGGAGACCCGAATGCGATGGATGATGGAAGTGAAATGGATGGATGATGCCGAACAAGCCACAAAGATCCTAGTGGATTGGAAGTGCTTATTTACGCAAGGTGCCTGTTTGCCAAGTTTTCATTGAGGTACTTGCCCAAAGTGCCATCGAAGTGGTTTTCACTACACGACAATTTTTTTATCATTTTTCTGATTTTTTTTTATTTTTTTACTTTTTTTATTTTTTTGTTGCCACCAAGACACCTGTTTGCCAGGTTTTTACCAAAGTAACCATTTTTTCAAGATATTTTTTGATTTTTTTTGGATATTTTGGTTCTATACCTTGAAATATTTAGGCATAAAACTTTTTTAGATGGGATCTATTCATGGGCTCCTGCAGAGGTTCCCCTTCGGGTGTTGATAACTGATATGCCCTTGATTTGTAACTTGTTGTGATCATGAATAGTCCTAGCTAATTGAGTTCAAACTTGCCTTTGCTATTTGGGTTTGGGACATTCTTTTGATTTTCTTTTAAGACCAGTTCTCTAACTTGGAAAGTCCTGCTTCTGATTTTCTTATTATAGCTCCGTTTGAGTCTATTCTGATAGACTTGCAAATGATTCAAAGCATTGAGTCATCTTTCATCTAGTAACTCCAACTCATTTAGTCTTAATACTTTGTATTCTTCATCCATGATGAGGTTTTGCAGTGATATCCCAAAGGATTTGAGCTCAATCTCAATGGGGAGTAGGGCTTCTGATCCATAGACCAAGGAGAAGCGGGTGGCACCAACTGGTGGGTGTGCGGATGCTAGTTTGATAGGCCTAGAGGGAAGGATTAAGCTACAGATGCTAGTCACGACCTGTATCATTCGTTGTTTTATTAAGGATTTTGAGGATGGTTTTATTTGTAGCTTCTCCTTGTCCATTTCCTTGGGGATAGTATGGGGTGGAGAAGCAATGCTAGATTTTGAATTTCTCACACAAGTCGCGAACCTCCTAGTTCTTGAATGGTGTCCCATTATTTGAGATAATGGCTTGTGGAACATTGTAACAATAGATGAGATAGTTCAGGATTAATTTTGAGATCTGCTTCCCAGTTATATACGTCATCGGTATGTCTTTCACCCACTTAGTGAAGTACTCAGTTTTAGTTATAATGAATTTGTGGCCATTGGATGAGGTGGGTGTGATTTTCTCAATGAGATCGAGTCCCCACTGTGAAAAGGGCCATGGTGTGATAATAGGGTGAAGCTGTTGAGCTGGTGCATGGACGAGGTCCCCATGTTGCTAACATTGTAGAAATTTTCTGGCATGATCGTGTGCTTCTCTTTCCATTGTGGGCCAATAATACCCCATCCTCAATAGTTTCTTGGTTATGGTCATTCCACTTGAATGTGAACCACAGATAATGTTCTGTCCCTCAATTAAAGTGGTTAATGCCTCCTCAACATTTAAGCAGCGTAGCAAGGTACATTCTATGCTTCTGCAGTATAGGGTATAACCTAGGATGACAAATCTGGATGCCTTTTTAGCAAAGTTTCATTTTAGGTTTGATGGTAAGCCAGTTGGTATAATTCCTATGTGAAGATATGTGTAGATTTCATGTTACTAAGGATCACTAGGACCAACGATTTTGCACATGAATTCTGATTTTGGTACCTCGAATGTAGGAATGAGAAGTTGCTCAATGAAGAATTCATATTTTGGAACCTTGTGAGGAATGTTTAGTAGGGACCCAATTTTTGCCATGGCATTTGTTGCTTTGTTGTTGGTTCTTGGAATATGCTCAAATGTTATGTCAATGAAGGATTCTTTTAGAGTCTCCATTAATTTCTTTTAAGGAGTGAGCTTGTCATCCTTGGTCTGATATTCATTATTGACTTAATTTATGATCAACTGAGAGTCTCCATACACTTGAGAGCTATGATGTTCCATTACACTGCTATCCTAAGACCTATGGTTAAGGCCTCGTATTCTGCAATTTTATTAGTGCAAGGAAATTCCAATTTGTATGACCTTGGTATTCAATCTCCTTGTGGGGTGATGAAGAAGACACCAACTCCTAATCCATGTTGTGTGTACGAGCTATCAAAGTATAGTTTCTAGTGGTCAGCTATATGTTGATGTTAAAAATGGACTCATCTGGAAACTTTCAGACAAGAGGATTCTTAGAATAAATAAGTGCCTCTGCTAGTTGATCTACAATAACTTGACCCTTTATTTCCTTTCACTCTACATACTTGATGTCATATTCTGATAATGTCATTGCCCATTTTTTCATTCTTCCTATGAACATTGCCTTTGATAAGAGATACTTGAGGGGGTCAATTTTGGCAATGAGCTTTATTTTGTGTGCCAACATGTAATGTCTAAATTTTTGTGATGCAAACACTACTGTGAGGCATGCTTTCTCGATGAATGAGTAGTTTAGCTCATGACTAACCATTGTTCTACTGATATAGTAGATAGCCCTCTCTATTCCATTTTCATCATGTTGAGCTAAGAGAGCTCCAACGGTTGCTACTATTGTTGATACATATAAAATCAATGGTTTTCTTGGAATAGGTTGCATTAAGACTAGTGGTGTCAGTAGATATTCCTTGCTTTTTTAAAATTCCCCTTCATACTTTGCATCCCATTTGTATGCTACTCCCTTGTGGAGTAGGTGTGAATATGGATTTTGCTTGTCTGCCAGTTGTGCTATGAATCGTCAGATGGATTGAAGTCTACCTTGGAGACCTCTTAGTTTTTTTAATGTCTTTGTTGCTTCCATTTCAAGGATTGCTTTCACTTTTGCTAGATCCACTTCAATACCCCTCATTGATACTATATATCCTAGTTGTTGTACCTAACTGTATGCCAAAGATGCACTTCTTGGGATTTAGTCTCACTTTGTATTCCTCTAGTCTGTCAAAGATAGCACCTAGGATTGCTATGTGATCTTTTCTTTTTCTTGACATAGCTAGAATGTCATCAACATAGTCTTCAACTATTTTATGGATCACGTCATGGAATATCAATGCCATGGCCCTTTGATATGTTGCTCCTGCATTCTTTAGGCCCAATGGCATCATGTTCCAACAGTAGGTCCGCCATGGAAAAGTGAAAGTCATCTTATGTTGATCTTCTTTTGCTATCATGATCTGGTTGTATCCTGAAAATCTGTTTATTAGTGATAGCCTCTCATGTCCTGCTGTCATGTCTACTATCATGTCAATGTTGGGAAGTGGGAAATCATCCTTGGGACATGCCTTGTTCAAATCTCTAAAGTCTGTATAGATTCTAATGACTCTATCAGGCTTTTAAATAGGTACCAAATTTGACACCCATTATGCATAATCTATTGGTCGTATGATTCCTGCATCTAGCAACTTTTTAAGTCCCATTTTGACCAATAAGGCAATTTCAGGATGCATTTTTTGAAGCATTTGTTTGACTGGTTTTGCTTCTGGATACACTGCTAAATGATGAACCACAATCTTTGGATCAAGCCCTGGCATGTCAGCATAACTCCATGTGAATTTTATTTGTCATTCCCTTAGTAATGTTTCTAGGAGTTCTTGCTCTTCTAATAATAGTGATTCCACATAAAATGTGATATGCGGGGTCTCCTCTATTCCTAGGTTGATAGGATTGCATTTTTTGGCCAATACTATTGACTTTTCCTAATGAATAGCTCTTAAAGGAAGATTGAATCCTTCATCCTCGGGCACCTCAGAGAGTTTTTCACTATTGGATACATCCTTTCTTTTTACTTTTTTCTTGTCAGAGAGTGCCACAATGTGGTTTTCACTCAAGGACTTGGATATGATTCTTAGTTTCTCACTTTTGTGACTAAAGGATTCAATTGTTTCCCCATAATAGGCATGTGTGTCCAACTCTATTATAAACCTTGCCTTATGATCTCCATCTAGAATGTTATCCCTCAATCCCATGAATTATAAGAGTGCTTCATCATTTTCCAATGTATCAAGAACTGGTGGTCCTCTTTCGTCATAGTCGATGAGTTGGGGGTATACTAAATAGATCTCATGATTTTGTTGTTTTGGTTCGAAGGATAGGGTACTAATCATACACAGGGTGGTATCCTCAAATAACCTAGGTAGATTGGTCATGGT
Source organism: Sequoia sempervirens (assembly GCA_007258455.2). NCBI lineage: Eukaryota > Viridiplantae > Streptophyta > Pinopsida > Cupressales > Cupressaceae > Sequoia > Sequoia sempervirens. The sequence continues at coordinate 249,418,417 of VDFB02000015.1, forward strand.
ATCTCCTTCATCGCCACTAATATAGGCCTCTGTTATAAAGTTATGTATGTCTCTACCTATGGATATTGGTGACCATACTTTTGCTAGTATTGGCTGAGGAGAAATATTAACCGTTCTAACTAGAGGACCTTAGCCACGTATGGTAATACTCAGAGGAGTACATACAAGGCCAAGATTTTTTATGGGTCACATCTCTGGCATGATAGGTATTATGATCCCATTGTCATTTTGTCCCAGTCTTTGGTTTCTATCGTAGCCCATTGTGAGCATCAGTTGTAGGCCCTTACTTGTCTCATCCATTGGTAATTCAGGTGCCAATATTTCATCTTGATATAACATGTGAGATGGATCTTCTTCAATAACCAACTGGCCAAGGTCTACCCATCTTCTAAATTCGGGATAGTCTTCAGGAAACATTTGTGATGTTGAAGCTTGGTTCTCTTGTGGGCGTCCACGTGATCTAGGAGATTGTGGTAACTCTCCTATCACAAAAGCATTGTTAGGGAGCTTGTAGCTTCCACAACCATCCTCCTAGATGATGAGATTTATTTTAGAGACGGTGGGGATGGTGGGAGTGGCAGGTGTCTCTGTCACAGAAGTGGACGCGAGAGTGGCGGGGTCGTTGTATGGTGTGGATGGGCCCTCATTTGTTTTTGGCACTTGGGGGATTTTGTAATACTTTTCTTCAAGATTTTTGCAATATGAGAAAGGTTCGGGATCTCCATGGATAGTAACCTCTTGTCCATTATGTGTAAATTTCACACATTGGTGGAAGGTTGATGCTACAGCTTTCATCGCATGGATCCATGGACGTCCCAGGAGGATATTATATTGCGAATCAAGATCCAAGACCTGACAAGTGGTTTCCATGAGAGTTAGCCCTACTTGAATAGGGAGTTTAATCATGCCCTGAGACACTCTTTCTTTGTCATCATATGCTCTTATCGTGATGCCCTGTCCTTTTTTGATGGAATCTTCTGATATTTTCAATTGCTTGATAAGGCTTAGGGAACATATGTTCAAGCCCGCACCTCCATCCACCAAGACCCTTTTGATTTTACTCTTGTGTACAATGGCTTCCAAGTGAAGTGCACGGTTGTGAGATGGTTGGGTGGGGAAATATTGGTCATAAAATGTAAGGAGATTAGGCGTTATGATATTTCTGACCATAGCTTGGAATTGTTCTGCATCGAGATCTACAGGGACAGTGGATGAGGCTAATGCTTCCTCGAGGATATTTTTATGTGCTGATGATATTTTTAACAAATCTATGATGAAGATGTGTGCTGGTGTTCTCTTGAGTTGGTTTAGGAAATTGTAGCCATTAGGGATAGATCTAGATGCAAGGACTCTATTTGGTTGAGATGATCCTACAATAGTGACTTTGCCGCCTCTTATGGTGACTCCAATATCTTTGGCATCTGATTCATGTAGATTTTAAGATCCTGATTTTCCATAGGTTGTTCCATGTTTATGATTTTCTTATCGATGAGAACTTGGATGATTTTTTGAGTCTCATGCAACTGTTTGTGGTGTGGCCTTTGATTTTATGAAATTCCAAAGTTCATACTCATTATACCAAGGAGGTTTGACATTGGGTTCTAGGTAATTCTCAAATGTAGGAGGATTGATGAGTTTTTCGTCAATCAAATTTTTCATTATGTCCTCAAGTGGCTCCCCCAAAATGGTGTATTTTCATTTTGGATAAATTTTGCGTTGGGGTGGTCCTCTTTGGTCATTGAGATTATTGATGGTTGGATTGTTGTTGGGTAGGTTTGTTGTGTGATGGTGGTTTTGGTGTTGAATTTGGATTTGTCGTGTGGGTGTATGTTGGCGAGGGGCACTAATGACCACCTTGGCATCGACGACACCATCATTAGTAACATTTTTTTTCCTTGCCCATGTATGAGATGTATTGTTGTAATTGGATGGTGGGTAGTTGTTTTGTTGTTTGTGATATGACATTGATTCCGCAGGTTGAGTCATAAGGGCTCTTTCGATACTAAGCGCTTTGGAGATCAATTGATCATATGTGGTGATGCCCTGAACCTTGAGATGAAATGCCAAGCGACCTTCAAGGTTAGCTATGATGGTGAAAACTTGTTGTTCGTCTAGCATGGTCCACTTGCTCTGATTGGCCTTGGATTGCCATTGTTGGAGGAATAAGGTGAATGATTCACCCTTTCCTTGTTTTAGAGCTGAGAGTTCTTCGAGACTAACATCCATTGCAATGTTGCATGCATAATTTTTAATGAATGTGTCCCTAATTTCTTGGAATGTTCTAATGACTGAAGGTAAGCGAGAGAACCATTCTATAGCATGGCCTACCAAGCTCCTAGGAAATAGCTGCATCAGATAATTATCCTCATATGCGACCTCCATGCAATGAACCTAGAATTCCCTAATGTGATCTTCAGGGTTTCCCATCCGTCGATATTTGTCAAATTTGGGATTTCAAATCCCTTGGGGAATTGTTTCATTATCAAGCTCCTATCAAATGGATAGGGACACAATTTGCTTGGTGTTTTGGTTGTTCGCCATGATTGAAGGTCGAGCACTTGTTGCGAGAGCAACCTAAGTTGTGTCATCACATCATTTTGGGGATTAGGGGGTGGGATGAAAGTATTTTGAGGTGTTTCAATTGTGGGTTGGATGGGTAGGTTGGTCGATGCATTTTTTTATGGTATCTATATGTTTTGTTGAGTGAGGTATGATTCCACCTACTTTTGTATGAACAACGCTTGTTGTTGATCTTGTTGTTATTGTGCTAAGATTTTTTCTTGTTGTTGCACTTGTTGCTATTCCAACAATGCTTGTTGTTGGGCTGCCAATTCTACTACTTCTTGCTGCTCTTGATATTGCTTTAATGCTTGCTAATATTCCTACAATTGTACTACTTGTCTTTGTGCATTGAGTTGTGCTTGATAGGAGGCTTGTTGTGCCTGATATTGAGCTTGTGCTTGTGCTGCTTGTGCTTGTGCTACTTGTTGTTGCAATAAAATTTGTGCTTGAGTGGCCCTTTGTGCTTGTATTTCTTATGCAGCTTGTGCAACTTGGGTGGCTTATTGTTGTTTTTTTTGCAATAACGCTTGGGCTTGCACGACTTGTTGCACTTGTAAGGCGGCTTGGGATGCTTGGGCAGCCTACACAGCTTGAGTAGCTTGCTAAGCAACTAGTTGTTTGGCTTTTAGTTTCTAAACTTGTTGGTATCCTATTTGGAAAGCAGCTTGCAATGTCGCGTCATTTTGGGTTGATGTGGTGGTCGATTTGGAATGGTGTTTGTGAAGGTGGAGTTGGTGTTTTTCATGATGGATGGTGGTATTGATATGGTTGGTCCTTGGGAGACCATGCTTTGTGATGTTAAGGGTGTGTTTGATGGTGTTGCAATTGCTTGTGCATTTTTCATTTGTTGTTGTGATATCAATGACAAATTTTGAGTGTTTGGCATAATGCTTTGATTGATATTTGGGATAGTGGTTTCATTGATATTTCGTAGAGGGGGAAGCCTTAAACCAAGGAGTGGTGCGGATGATGATGGAAATGGTGGGAGAGGTGGAAATGTAAGGGGTGTGGGTTGTTGAGAGAATGTTAAGGTGTCGAATATGCCCCCTGGTTCGAAAATATCTCCCTCTTCTTATGAATTTGTGAGAAGAGGTGTTTGAGGTGCTACATGAAAAAATGATGATGATGGATCATGATGGAATGTGAGAGGAACATTTTTGTGTAATGGGTTTTGGGGTATGTTTTGTTCCAAGGTGGTGTTTCCATCGAAATTTTGATTATTAACAAGAGGGTGTGTTTGAATTGCATTTAGAAATGCACTTCCCTTATTAACATTGGGTTGGGTTGGAGCAAACGATGTGTTGACTTGCAGAATGATTTGCATGATGTTTTGAGATGGGGGTGTGGATGAAATGGGAATGGTGGATGAAATTGGTGGAAAAGATGTCTCCACCATGGTACTCACATCAAAATCTAAAGGTAACTTATCCCCTTGTTTTTCTAGCTCAAGCATGTATAACGAAGGGTTGAGCCTCATCATGATGTTGATGATTTTATGGTTATCTAGATTTTGGAGCATTTCAGTCATTTCCTCATCAGACATTCCAAAGGTAAGGTCCTCTCCTTGGTTTTCTTCTTGTGGATTTTGTGATGATGATAGGGTCAATGGATTACTTGATTCAACGAGATTCATTTTTGCATTTGTTTGGCTAAGATCACTTGAAGCGGGTGTTTCTTTGTTGGCTTCCATACTCTTCTTATATTTAGATCTAGCTAGAACCATAAAACAAGGATCAATCTTCAAGAATATGGGAGATGAATCTCTTGATTCTTTGAATCGATCGTTATCTTATGCCCCAAAGTAGAAAGTTTTTAGGATGCCTTGAGGATCAAAGGTGACGATATGATGATGATGTTAGGGATGGGTGATACAAATGTTTTTGGATTTTGATAAATCTTGAATGAGATACTAGGCTTTTAGGATTTTGATTTTGATTTGTTTTTGGATTTGAGATTTTGTCCTTGATTTTTTATTTTTTTTTTATTTGGATTTTTGAACAAAAAGACCCTAAGATGTTGGATGATGATATAAGGGATATCTTTGTTCAAGGGATGATGATTTGAATATGTGCGAGGAGAAGGATGCATCTACCCACACCTATTCAAACAAGATGGTTGTCACTAAGTATATTTAGAAGGATTCATCCACATATACCAAGCTAGACAAGATGATCTTGATAACTTTGACTAAGTATATGCAAAAGGATGCATCTATACATACCTAGCCTAAGGTGATTTTGATAATGTTTTCAAGGATTAAGTCTCAATGATTTTGATGATTTTGATTTTTCCACAAAATCCTAGTACTAAGGATGATTTCAGGATTTTCCAAAAGGTGATGATGAGATGATTTTGTTTTGATGTTTTGGAGGATGGATCAAAAAAAGATTTTTATTTGCTTTGATCCTAAGATGAACCTAAAAGGGACACTTTGTTTGCCTCGACCTAGATATTGAAGAGCATGCAAATGATTCCTAAAGACCTTTGTGACCAAGGAATGATTTCATTTGAACATTCATTTTCGGATTTTCAACCAATGATTTCTTTTGCTTTTGGGGTTGTGAGTCTTCAAAACATATGAAACTTCATTTTTCTTAGCTTTTCTTAATGTCTTTATTTTACAAAAAACACTTTCTTCGATTAGGTTTTCAAACTAACATGTCCAATGTCTTAATTTATTCAAACCCCACAAGATATGTTATGTGGAAATTCAATGAACTTAAGGCAAGGGTTTTCGTATTGTTTACTGAAGGAGAAAAATTGAGATATAATCCAATGTTTAGAAAAATCTAAGGATGTTAATCCAAAGGGAAAGAAATAACATATGGATTGATTCAATTTTATTTGTCTTCAAAAGATTTTGAATTTTGGATGAGGTTCAAGTGTTTATTTCCATGATGTTTTCGATCAAGAAATGCATTTCGTAACCAAAGAATAAGTACAATCCTATGGATGTGTAAGACAATATTTGTTGGATTCCCACTTGGACAAGTCCAACTACGCTTATCTCTAGTGAATGGTTAGATGCTTGACCCCATTGGCTCCCCTCCACGACACTCACTTATACAGGGTAGCCAAGCATCAACACCCATGAAACTCCCATGGCATGTTTTCCATTTCTATTAGAAGACCATAAAAGTGTGGGGTGGCTTGAGAGAGACTATTTTTGCACCAACAAATAGTTTAAAGGATTTTGGAAAATTCTAACACATGGTATTTAGTAAGTACTTTCCATTCGTGGAGATTGACCCATATGGCAAGAGTCCCCTTTTTGATCCATCTTGTCGGAATCAACCGCATGATATTGGTGTTTACTCCAATACCCACATTTATATATCAGTTGGAAATACTCTTGGCTTTAGAGTGTTACCATTTGAGTCATTCCCTTGGGTGAGTACTTTTTCCCCAAAGGCAGGCCCTCTAGGATAAACAAAAGCGAATGAAGAACAATATTTGTAACTCGATCAATCCTTGTTGGCAACAAAGAGAGAGAATATACGCAACAATGCCCCCACTCACACTCGCACAAAATGTTCAATTTTAAACCCAAATCGAAGTGTGGAGGTGATTGCTTTGTCCCACCCTAAAGTCATGAAAAAGGGCTTTTGATTCTCAAGATCGCTATAAAGCACAAGCGAAGTGCATGCGTCCTTTTTCAATGGCTTTAGTTTAAGTAAGCTTTCACAAAAAAAAGAAGTGATACTTGTTATTTTTAAATCCCCAAAGCAAAATGTGAGTTTATTTTAAGCACCAAATGACAAATGAGAAACACATTGTTTAATTGTTAATCCCATAAACAAAATCTAGTAAGTTGTGATCCTAAAGTTTGTTTTTTCCCTTTGCAAGAAATAAACAAAAAGATTCTTTTTAAACACAAAGGAAGATTAGTGTCGTAAGAAAGAAGTTCTAATAATTCCTTGAAGAAGTGTTAAACAAACACTAAAGTGTTTAAAAACACTTTGATTGGATCAAATATCATCATCATGCTCCTCCTTCCTTTGTTTTCAATTTCCAACGTCTTCCAGTGTCGCAACTCATGATTGCATCATAGTTTTTTCTCCCAGAGGTACCCTCATAGTGCCGCTTACCAGTCAGTGACACTCTATGTTGAGACAGAGAGCTCAACTACATCACAATTTTTGCCCAGTGTCACAATTTTTAAAAATTTGAAAATTCCTGCAAGTCAACGAGTCCAACGATAGAGTTTAAAATTCAAATATTTTGGTAGGACGAGTCCAGCATCATAGTTTGTGTTTTAAGCGGTGCCATATAGTGACACTAAAGAGCCAATTGTGCCAAAACAATGACACTGAACTCCTAGTGTTGGAATTTCCTGTGAATGAAAACGTGGAATTTTCAAGAAAAGATAGGAAAGAATGATTTCAAGCCCTCCTTCTAGCACCAAATGTGTGAACCCCAACCTTGGTACCTACAAAACAAAGAGAATAAACACCTCAAGTTAGATATTGTAATAAAAAACAAGGATTCTCCATGAAATCCATTTACAATCTCAAACTAGTAAAGAAAATAGTGAAGAACACAATGAAAATGACAAAACAAAGATTAAATCCTAATTAGATGTGCAAACTCATGATCCCATGGGGGAATTGGTGCCAATTTGATGTGAAAATTTTCCCTTTCCCAATTCCTATGGTGCAAGCTTTGAATGTTGAAGAGATTGATCCACTTTGTTGGAGAAGAATGAGAACTCCAAGCTAAAATATGCAAAAACCTAGCTATGACTCAATGATGATGGATGAAATTCAAGAGAGATTTCAGCATGGTAACTTTTCCTAGATTTTGGATGATGAAATGAGGATATGAGCTCTTTATTTATACAATTTCAAGATGGTTGAATGTCTAAATTTGAGCAATGTGGGACTAACATTCATCCAATGATATGATGCTACTTGTCAAGCTATGAATGGATAATGGATGTGCAAGATTTGGGGTTTGTGCCAATAAATGCATAATTTTGAATTTCAAATTTGTAGAAATGACATGCAAGAGGGAAGGGAAAATGCAATAAATGCCACTTGGATCAAGGAAAAGGACATGTAAGATGAAGCCAATGCCTTGTTGGATGTACATGTTGACTTGGAATTTTGGAATTCAAATTGAGAGAATATTCCAAAAGATTCCTTGTGAGGAAAATAGAGATTTAATAAATGAATTAAATCTATTTTTATGTGCAACTTGCATTATGTAGAGGATGTGACATGAGATTAGATTAAATTAATCAAGGGTTAATTAATTTAATGAGAGAGGTTAGATGATGTGACCTATTTGACTCAAATTTATGGATTTATTTAAATCAAATAAGAGAGGAATATGACAAGAGATTAATTAAATAAGGATTTTGATTTATTTAATTAAAAAGAGATGGTGTTAGAATAATTCAAATAAGGTTTTAATTTATTTAATTTAATGGATAGACTTTAGAGATTTAATCAAATAAATTGATAATTTAATTAAATAGGGATAATTAGATCAGATGAATTGATTTAATTAACAAGAGAGATGACTTGATTAGATAAAATGATTTATTTATTCAAGAGTGTAATATTGATGAATTTAATCAAATAGGGGAATTTGATTAAATGGTTAGACCGAGGGATGATTCAAGAAGAAGAGATTTTAGTAAGTCAAGATCAGATGCACAATGTCAATCAGTATATTTTACGTGTCTACAAGTTTACTCCATGCTATTATTTCTACATTGAGACCTTTATTGCACAAGCACCATCTTTTGATGAATGGCCCACCAATTGACCTCATGTACATGTCATGAAAGTTTTTAATTACAACTACGATAACATGTACTTGGTGTGAGTAGTCAAAAAGGAAAGAGCATGGACTAATTATGGAAATGTTAGGATAACAGTACTTAGATAGGTAACCTTGATTTGGGTTTTGATATTTATGCATGAAAATGAATGTCTAAATTATATAGGAGTTTACAAAACATGATTTTTTTGTACACTTATTTATATTGCATGCTAGGATTGGACATATTATCATAATATTTTATAGGTACAAATATATTGCCATGATATTGGAGATATTATCATATGATATTCTATGGAGCCTAATTATATACCTGATTCTAAGGTCCTACCAATTGACTTCACATACTACACAAATGTATTCAAAAAAGACCAAAATATTACCTAATTGACCTTCCACACCTCTTCAATGTACCTATTGCACACTAAGGTGTGATTGCTAGTTTTATTAATTTTTTATTATCTTGTACAAGTTGCAAGAAGCATCATACAATTCCTAGTCAGGTTGGCATGGCAATATGTTTAATGCTTTCTACACCACGAAAGCCCAAAATTAGAAGATAACATCTGCTCTACTTATGTGCTCCTTTCACTGTCATATTAATATTAATTACCTCATATTCCGCATTTCTTCCACGCTATTACCTATGCAATTATAGGCCTATAGCCATTTAGTCAACAATGACTATTTTATTACACTGAAGGCATGTCCCTATTTGAGATTTCAGAGCTCAATTTCTCAATCAACAATTTATAAGCACCGAAAAGGCCTGGTTGACAATGTGTTTGAGATTTTAGAGCTCAATTTCTCAATCAACAATTTAAAAGCACCGAGAGGGCCTGGTTGACAGTGTGTTAAATTACCGTCGTAGATCACCATCTCTACAAACTAGGAGACCCTCGTCAAAAACAAAGTGAAACATATGTAAACTATAGATCATCACCATTTCTGCAAAAAGTTAGAAATCAACGATACAAAATGATTTTTGACTGCCATCGATATTTTTCATGGGTTTTATCCACAACCTTTTCTTCGTTCCAAACCATGGAAGCTCTCATCGTTACTCACCGCCGTTTTTGGGAGGAACTTTCTTAATAAATGGCCAGAGTTTGTAGAGAATTTTTTTTCCATTTAATTTTTATAAATTAATCTATCATATCTTTATAAATGACACTTGTTTATTTAAAATCAAACATACACCAGATTAAGAAGCTAAGGTAATAATGAAGGGTATATTACATTAGCATATGCTTGCCCAGCATACCAAAGGTTTTACTATTGTGACATGGCCTTTTAAGAATATTTGTATTTTGTCCCATCTACCACATAAGCCCATGTGTGCAAATTTATAATTCAACCTTAGACTTTAGGCCACCTTTTAAAGTCTATAGCTAAATTTTAGGACCAAACCTTTTATAGTGTATTTTTTAAAAAATTGTAGAAAAAAATTCTTAAAAGTTTTTAATCATTCAAAAACAAATAAATTTTTTCACTTATAATTATATTAATTTAAAATTTAAAATTAAATTGAATAATTACAATAAATTGTTAAATTTAAATAATTTAATATTATGTTCACTTTTGTATGAATATAATTATAAATCAAAACATTTTTTATTTTTTTGAATGATTAAAAAATCTTTAAAAAAAAATTCTACAATTTTTAAAAAAAATACACTATGAAGGTTTGGTCCTTATATATAATGTTTTAAGGTAATTGCATCCTATTTTTAAAAAAATAAGTATTGATTGTAGGTTGAAAATTTTGAACTTCTAATTTGTTCACAAGTACAAATAATTGAAAAAAGTACCTTTCAGGTGAGCTAAAAAATATGCCTAAGAATCATGTATAATATAATAGTTACTACATAAAATTTTAAAAAACATATATAATAATATTATTTTATAATAATTAATAATAATATTAAAAGCATTTTCTAAATTACCTACCAATTGATCTCATACACTACACAAATGTGTGCAAAAAATAAGCCAATTTTTTCCTAATTGACCTTCCACACCTCTTGTGCATTTCATTCCTCACCAACCGTTGATTGCAGATGAGATGATATTTTAAGTAGTCTATTCACATCACATCACCTTAACTGTTGCATCTAATCAATCATGCCCCTTCACATCACATAATCATGACTGTTGCATCCAACAAAAAGAGATGATGCAACACGTTTTTATGTCGTGCAGGGATTGTGTTCATACATTGCTTTTTACAGTATTCTACCATACACTGTCTCCTTCACAATTAATAATTAGTGGTGAACTACGAGTTGTTCCCTTCATGCTTCAATTGTACCCTCCCTTTTGTTTGTGATCCATATGACATTTAATCCAATGCCAGTTCAGCCAAATGCGGGGTACCTCCCTATTCTCTCACTTATGTTGCAAAGGATTGATACAACGATGAATGGTGGAAGTGAAGGCCTCAATTATTAACCCAACAAGCATCTTTCTTTTACTACTTCCATCACCTCCACAACACTTTGACATACCCATTGCACACCAAGGTGCCATTGGTAGTTTATTTAGAATTGATAATTTATATGTAAGCCTATTTCCACATACCATTTAAGATGCGAAGTATTCAAAAGTGTTGCATTTTAATTTTTGTAGAGTGGTTGATAAATTGACTTGTGTAACTGGAATGTGTATGTTGACAGAATCGTCAAGTGATCAGATGGTGCATTAGAGGTTAACACAGAAACAAAATGCCACACATTTTTTATTTATGAAATTCATAGGTGCTTGTTCAACGGTACTATTTTACATATGATTTTGATATTTTAAATAAATATTTATAGGAATACTTATGATGTAGGTGGATTCACAAATTTGACTATATTATTAAATTTTAGAAAAGTTTATATAAATACTTATATAAATACTTTTGATGTAGGTGGATTCACAAATTTGACTTTATTATTAAATTCTAGCAAAGTTTATATAAATATTTATATAAATACTTCTTATGTAGGTGGATTCACAAATTTGACTTTATTATTAAATTCTAGAAAATTTTATATAAATATTTCTGATGTAGGTGCATTTATATAATTTGATAATTAAAAAATATTATTTTTATTTATAATTAAATTTAATAAATTTTTTTTTGTATTTTGTTCTTATTAGTTTCTGCCAAGGAAACTATAGGCACGACCTATCCTTAACTAGTTATTAATAATTCTTTTTCTAACCAATCAAAACTAAAATAATTTTTCTATTTATTTATTTTTAGCTATTATCAATGTATAGATGCCAATTTTATAACAAATTTTTTTTGAAAAATTATTTCTCTTCCATTTAATTGGTAGGGAAATTCCACCTGATAAGGGAAATTAATGCACTTCCATTACAGTAGTGCCGACAATAGTGGAAAATGAAAAGGGAAGTCTCATTATTTTCAATTGTATTTATTTCTTCTATTTTTTTCATAATCTAAAGAGGAAGCAATATTAATTTTAAATTATTCAAGTTAGTTATACAATTCTAACCTTTTCTTTATATAAAGTTGTATCTTCTTTATCAGATACATAAATATTTCCCATTAAATTGATTTATATAAAATATCTTGCTGGTAATTTAGAGTTTGTTTTTAACTTTTATAACAAAGTTAAAATTATTTTAGGGTTAAGTATAGTTAGAAAAAATACAATATACAAATTCAATTTTTGTTGAATTTTATTGGGTTAAGCAATAGATTCCTGCAATTATAACCTAAATTTTTTGGGTTCAACAATACATTCCCATAGTAGTATGTAAATTTATTAGTTCATTAATAATTCTCTTTTTAACCAATGAGAGTTCAAGCATTTTTTTCTATTTGATTTTTTTTTTATCTATTATTAATGTATACATGCCAATTATATAACAAAACATATTTCAAAATTCAATTCTCTTCAATCTAATTGGTAGACAAATTTCACCTGATATAAGTGATTAATTCACTTTCATTACTTCCATTACTTCCGTTTCACAAAAAATTCACCCGATATAACGATTCACAAAATTTTCTACCACAATGACCATAATAAAAAAAGATTTACTTGTTTATTAAAGCTATTCTTTAAATAAAATTGGTTGCTTAGACATCTTTTACATTAATTTTTCTAATAATAGGTAGATTAGTCTATAAATATTAAAAAATATTTTTTATTAAATGCTTGTACCTATCTTACATGATTAAAATCAAAATTTATGTCCATGTTTTTATATAGTAAAAAAATAGTTTACTCTTAAGTGAATAAATAACTATATGTTGTTCTCCCATTTATTCACTTTTCTATACATAGATATTAATATTTAATATTTAAATACATCTATCTAACTTATGCCACCTTTAAAATGATATCTTTGCATCTAATAAATCTATAATAAATATAAAATGGATACACAATTTATTTCATTTATGGAAGTAAAAATAAAATTTATAAGTTGGTAGCTAATATGGTTGTAGAAATAAAATTTATAAGTATACTAGTCTATAAATATTAATAACTAATTTTCATTAAACACATCTACCTATCTTTTACATTATTAAAAGCAAAATTTATATCCATATTTTTATAAAGTAAAAAAATAGTTTATTATCAAGTGAATAAATAACTATATGTTATTTTCCCATTTATTGAATCGTCTATACATAGATATTAATATTTAATATTTATTTCATTTATGAAAGTAGAAATAATGACACCTCCAAATTGATATATTGATGTATTTTAGATAGATATAAACTAAATATAAAATAAATAAACAATTTATCTTCATTTAAAAGTAAATAAATAGTATAATCTATTTAATTCTTTTTAGATAGATATTTAAGATATGTAAGATATCTATATAAAATTTGAAGTAAATAAATAATTTATTTTTATTTAAAATAATTAAATACAAATAAAATGTATGATCTATTTTTTACTATATTTATTGCTTCCATACTTTAACATAGATTTATCTAAGATATCTATATATTACTAAATACTTTTCTTTAGAGAAAACGTACTTTAACATTGCAACAGATAAATATTTAATTTACTTTAGAAGTAATAGAATATTCTTTACCATGTTGAATATTGTAACAATTTTAAAACTATTCAAAACATTTACACCCACTATCCCAAAATATACTTTAAGAAAAAAAAAGCAAACATTCCTTACATATCCATATGTTGTACAAAATAGATATCAAATGCAAGGAAAAGACTCAACAATGTGATGTTGCAACAAACGCTTTACCCTTGGAGAAAGTAATCAGCACCTAAACACTCTCCAAGCCTTTATATATAAGATTATTCACCCTAGTGTTTTATTCATAGAATTTTGGCTCTAGGAAAACTACCAAGTGGTATTCAAAACCATTGAAGGGTCCAATTGACACATGTTCATTGCTCAACATGCAATCAAGAGTTACACATGAATTGTACTCATCTTGCAAATCCAAACCTCAAACTTTGTAGGAGAAAATGTCTCAACCCAGAAAATATGCTTGGTACAAATTAAATAATAAAGATATGGCAATCTAATGGACATGATAAGCCTTACAACTCCAACTCGGGGTAATTGGCCTAAGAAATTATAGATGTTGTACTTAGTAACTTTTATATCTTTAGTTTCTTTTAGGGGACATGTATTTAATGCGATGTGATAAAATATTTGTAACTACTTTACCCTATTGGGCTTTGGTTATTTGATTTTTTAGTCCATAAATTAGATCACAATATAATTTAGCATACAATGGTATAGTAGCAACATTGTGGATCTTGGTGAGCTTTGACTGCACACAACTCAAAATTGTTTTCCAATTGGCTTGTGTGTTAAGCTAGAACTAGAGTTGAGGGTCCTTGTTTGGAACTCTAGCTCTTTATGTCATTGTTCCCCACCTCCATTGAAATTTATTTGTTGAATATCTGAGCTATTCCTATTTTTGTTTTCATGTTGAACATGGGGATATATTGGTGCTTGGTTTATACTTACTTATGTTCTATGTCCATTAGTTATTTGAATCCTAAAATCAAGATTGTAAAGTGCTTTGTGCCCTGTAGTTAGGTCTAATTCTATCACAGGCTTTGTCACCAAGTAGACGCATCTTCCACCAAGCAGGTACTTATCATTTTTTACATTGCTAAAATTTATCAAACACAACTAATTACTAGTGCTTGCACCTCAATGAGGTGCAATGGTTACGCCGATAGCAGGATATATAGCAGGATATACTATGACAATATATTGAAGGACAGGGGAAAAAGCGCAAAACAATGTTAATTTCTTTTCATAAGACTAACTATTTAGGAAAATACAAAGTGTTTAAAAATAATATATTTTATTAATTATTTATGTAGAAATCAAATTCTCTTTATCACAATGGATGCAATTAATGTTTCTTTTCAAGTATGTCACTCAAGCTTAATCTTTATCACAACATATTTGGGAAGATATGGGATGCTAGTTGAGTTATTTGTACACACACAATCACAAAGATGTTCAAAGATGGGTAAACAATCAAATCCCAGTGACTAATGGCTGCATAAAGACATACATAGATGAATGATATAAAAATAAAGCAAATGCATAAAAGTGCGTTTCCACATAAATAATAACTAAACTCATATAAATAAATACATATAAAAATAAATACAATACAAAAATAAAAAACCCACCTTCATTTAAAATTATACCATTTAATGATATAAACATTTATTAAAATGTTTCTTTCATACATACATACAAATTTCAGCATTAAAAAATAATATTACCTTAAACCTATTTCATTATTTTATTTGACCAATTGGCACCATTTTTTATTGACTACCAATAGAAATTAATGATAACATCTTATATTCTTCTCATTAAAATACATAATGTCAAAATCAATTTGTCTGCACCTATTGACACAACAATCAACAACTATGCTCGTGAAAAGTGTTCCTTAACTAATGTTGTTCCTCTAGAGAAATGAGGAGGAACCACCTGCATATATCTAAGATTAAATCCTCCACAACACAAATTAATGACAATTAAGCCACTAGTTAGAGAACCATTTGGATAAAATTATTTTTCTTGATGAATAAAAAAGTCGAGAATTAAATGTGTAAATTTGTTTTTTTATCAACGTATCCAATCACACTCCTGATTCACTGTTCAAATGACAAGAATTTATATAGTTAATTCCAAATGCATTTTTTCTCATCTTAATGGGACTCCAAAAGGCAGAAGAGTATTAAGGAATCCAAGCTACATTTCCTGAAACACTTCAACTCAAATTTGCAGGAACCTGCCTCTGTGATGTTTGCTGACATTTTTAATAAAGAAAGCAACATAAAAAAAAGCTTATTAAAGACACAGTAAAAAGAAAAATTATTTAAGAAGGCAAAAAAATGTTTAAGAAAGAGTAAACAAACCATGTTTTTTAAATCATGTAAAGCCAATATAGTTTCTTTTAGTTGAAAGAACCAGAACATACCATCCGTTCAAACCATAGTAAGATACCATCCATCTGAAGACCATAAGTAGATACTATCCATCTCGAGACCATATCTTCCTGATAAGGGTCAGCCATCCATGAGACCTACATTTTCATAACAGAGGTTATATTTTCATGGGAAAGTAAATAAACTCATTGTACTATCATATATTTATAGGACACGACATCTGCTTTGCACCTTTTAACAATTTATTCAAAAAGTTCATCATCGAAAATTATAAAGAGGCAGTGAAGCACATGGTTGAATGCATGGATTTAATGCTCTTGCTCTGGATAACTACAACAATATACATCCTCCTACCAGGTGGTAGAGCTTGCAAAAAGGCCCCTCTTTCATAATATATACTCTACTAAAATGCCCTATTGAACTGAGATTCTCCTAGCCTTTGTATCTACAAAAGTATGGACATAAGTTTACAGATGCTTCTACACAATGAAAAAAATTGGTTATCAAAAAAATAAGAAGTGGATTAAGGAATTTTTTGAAAAAAATATCTATAGATGTTGACAAATCAACTCTCTTTAGGTAGAGACTGCCCCATCATCATATTTGAGTTGCAGACACCATCAAATCTTCATTCACCTACTGATAATTCCCATGCATTGTTCCCTATATAAATGTATGGGGAAAAATGCTCGACACAAAAAAATTACCATATCAAAACAAAATGATTTCATGCAAGGACTTGAGATGCATTTCCCCTCTACAGTTGTTCCAAGACTGAAATTTTGTCAGGACTCAAACAAGTACGCCATTTAAATAAAACCCCTACAGCCCAATAAAAATATCATAAACAGTACATGAACATTTATTTTAAAAACTGTACATGATCTGCACAAGATTTACAAGTTTGACCAGAAACGAATTCTAGTTAATAGTAGAAAAAAATTACATACACTATTTCATTATTCAGTTCCTGCAAAAAGTTGAGACAATTTCTTTTCTGACAAATAAATCATGCCACATTACAATAGACTTTATTAACGGGCACTACATTACATTACATTATACAGTCTTCCCACCCGAAATGCTCCACCGAGCCTGCAAACCCTAAAAGCGACCCTACATATTCAATCACTTTAACCAAAAAGAGCATAATAATTCTTTCCACCAACCCTATCTTTTGACATAAATTTACTAAGTACCACATATTACAAAAGATGGTAACCAAAGAGACAGTTTTATTCCACTAGTATAATCTCCAATGCCATGGGTTATTACCCTTCTTTTCGTATAACCCTGCTAACAATTCTGAAAATGTATACATCTAAGCTATTATTTCATCATAAAACGCTAGTGTTAGCTACTGGGAGAAAGCCCTAGTAAGTCCATTCATTAGGAAAAATAATATTAGAGCCAGGCAGCTGGTCTTTTACTAAATTTCTAGGCACATTAATGGTAAATAAAAAATCAAAAACAAAAAAGGCCACCATGAACACAGAATTAAAATTTTGAGAAGAAATTTATTAGAAGAAACCCTTACTGTTGGTGAAAACACAAGTTAATCCAACAGAAAAGCTGATGCCAAGCGTAAATAGGGCTAGGAGAAAAAGAATTTTTCGGGTGACTATGCGAGTAATAGTACAGAGGAAACACCACTGCAACAAAGAATTCACAAAAATATGAGAATTTGAAAGAAATATTGGCTTATACAGTGGATTATAAAGAAATAGCTGACTTACCGATGAAGGAGAAAATGATCAAGAATATGTATAATCCAAGACTGGCCAGAGTGGAGACAAAGAAGTGAGCAACATGGTGAACAAAGACAATTACGATTGCCACGACAATGGTGATCAACAACTGCAGGCTCAGAATTGTGTAAATTTTTCTTATGAAGCCCAAGAAGGGGCATTCAATCAGCGCGCCTCCCTCTTTTTTTGCTTTTTTCACTTTTGGATTGGCATGCGTATTAAATGTATGTCTGTCAATGTTGCAGTTAATAAGCATGGCACCCCCCGCTCACCCCCATACTTCTGTCCACCTTCCCATGTGAATGAAGTGTCTTTAATTTTTCAGAAGTGGAAAACTTAAACTGGCAGCGAAAAATCAGACATCAGACAAATCCGATGGGTTTTCCCACCAAGAATAGCCTATCAGCTAAAAACATAACAATTCTATTACTATTTAGTAGGAACTTCGCTGCCTTGCAACTCTTGTTTAAATATAGCATAGGGTATTTCTCTAGAATGTTATAAATTTAATTTACATTTGAAAAGAGTTAAACAATTTAAATAATGACCATTAACAAATGCTTTTATAAAAAATTTAAAACTAATATTTAAGGTTTTCATAAGAATAAATTAAAATGAATTTATATAGATTCCTAAAAAAAACATGTAAATTAATTTGGTTATTTGAATCAACAAATTTGAAAAGTAAAAATATAATGAAAATTAATAGCTACAAATTTACTTTTTAAGTATAAATGAAACATGACAATGCTAATGTTGAGTGGCAGCCACCAAGAGGAAAATGGTTTTAACAATGCATTTTTGAATAAAAAATATAATCACACTTCTAACCATTTTTAGTAGATTGCAGTTGGTGCAACAAAATCACCAAGTGACCCAAAATGAACTTTATGTTTATGATGAGAAGATTTTCAATATCTTAAAATATCTTTGAAGATAAAAATTCTAAAAATATCTTTTATATTTATATTTTAAAATATTCTAAATTAATAAATATTTCTATAACAAAATATTGTAATAAGATGACATATTATTATAAATAAAAATATTATATCATATAGAGAACTTTATAAAAATATAGCAAGTCAAATTATATCACCTAATATATTTTAAAATTTAGAACACCCAAAAAATAAACAAATAATATCTATTAATAAGTAACACAAATAGGATAAACAAATAATGTATACAATGGTTAGAAGGGACAAGTTGTTAAAAATGGGTATGTAAACTATTTTTTTTAACTACTATATTAGTCAAGTAAGTGGTGGAAAATGTTAATAAACTTAGAAAATAAAACATAGTGTTAGGGTTAAATCATAGTTAGAATTAATTTTTAAATTAAAAGCACGAGTAAAAAAAAACATCAAAAAAAATATGGATTTCAAAATGTTCAAAATTATTTTAATTAGGTGACTATTAGAATTAGGGTAAGAATTAGAGTTAGGGTAAGCATTAGAATTATAGTTAGGGTTAGGGTTAGGGTTAAAATAAACGTTAGAATTAGGATTAAGGTAAGGGATAGAATTAGAATTATTGTTAGATTTAAAAATAAGGTTATAGTCAGAGTACAATCAAGGTTATGATTAGAATTAGGTTAGGTTAAGAGTTAGGATTAGGATTCCTTTTAGAATTAGGGTTAAAATTATGGTGGGTTACTATTAGAATTAAATATTTCTATAAAAAAATATTGTAATAAGATGATATATTATTATAAATAAAAATATTATATTATATAAAGAACTATATAAAAATATAACAAGTCAAATTATATCTAATATATTTTAAAATTTTAAAACACCCAAAACATAAACAAATAATATCTATTCATATTCATCGGTTCCCAAAAGATTCAATTAACACCTTATCAACACAACTATCATCGAAAGAACATCACATTTTTGAACTATTTCCTTGATTCTCAAATCTCCCGACTTGCTAATAACTAAAAAAAGGCTTATTAGAAAACTAGTGCCTTATCAACAAAACTACTATCAAAATAAGCTCACTTTTTACAAACTGTGTTCGTCTGGTATTGTGTGTTTGATTGAAAGTGCTAATTTTAGTGCAATTTTGATTAGTATAAGAATAGTATGGGAGGTCTCTTCCTATAAATCCAATATAATTGACATTAATGTTCTTTTTCATCAAGAGGCACCAACTCAATTTTTGTTTGATATTTCTTGATTTACCTTCTAGAAGCAATTCCACTTCTTTTCTATCATCAACTCCCCTAGGCTGAAATGGGGTTGATTGGAAGTGCTATTTTTACTACTTATTCTTTAAAAGAATTAATTTTGATTACTATAAGAATAGGATGGGTGGTCTCTTCCTATAAATCCAACATAATTGGCAATTTTATTTTTCCTCAAGAGGAACACACATATTTGTTTGATATTTCTTGATTTACCTTCTATAAGAAATTCCACTTCTTGCTTGTCATCAACTCCCTTAGGCTGAAATGAGGTTTATCTCCATGAATCTTGATTCCATGAAAATCATTAGCTTTCAAAAAGTATTCTTAAACATCAAATAGTTCAACATTCAAAAATAATTTTTTTCCAATAAAAATAAGGTAACATTATCATGAGGAATCAAATTGTCATTATCAACATAGAATTCCATGTGATTTCTAGTATCACTGTTCTATAATTTTCTTTCATCAATGATCCTTCTCAGATTATTTTCTTCATTTCTCATAAATTATTTCTCATTGTTCTCATTTGGATTTCTACCTTCTTTGCAAATGCACTCATCTTTTGTTTTATGAGGTTTAATGCAACAATGATTGAAAA